>CM076651.1:9983655-10039621 GCA_038496675.1 Rachycentron canadum
ATATATATATATATATACTGTATAGATAATTTAGAAGAAATCTTATATTAATAAGAGTTGCCACATAAATGTAGTGGAGTAAAAACTATGACACATGGAAATACACAAGTATTTGAGTTTATGTTTCTTTCCATGTCTGTTTATTAGAGATTAGATAAAGTACTGCTGCACAACAACAGACCATACAACAGGCCATAAATAAGAGCTACAGCGATGCCTCAGCCACACAAATCATAATCTCCAGACGTCGTGAAATGCACCTGCAATGTTGAATGGAGAACAGTTTTCACAAAATTATATTTGTTGTAAGATGTTTAAAAGACACAGTTTAAAAACAGAAGATGTGGATGAAAAGCAAGAGTTTTTCAGATTAATCCTGAAAACCCGTGGAAAGATGCTTTGAATTCACACTGACCGATGGATTTGTGCAAAAGTGCAATTACTTTGCTTTCCTGTGGAGGGCAGCAAAACACCTACAGATCTGTCTGTATGGAGGCTTTGCAGCTCAGCAACAGCTTTGACCTGATCTGCTGCAGCTGTAAATCTCTTAGAGCGTGTGGATAAATAAGAGTTGCAAATTGCAGCTCTCATGTTTTACTCACTCTAGTCTCTTTTGTCTCATGTCTCATCTCATGTTTTGTACTTTGGTGGGTTCAGTTTAATTTATGTTTTACATTGCACCATAGTGGGTTATGTCACTATACTACCGACATGTCTTTTATATGCATATTACCAGGCCTAGGCTTTCTATTTATTAAATAGAAGTTCAAAAAACAGACAATCTACCCCATAAACCTCTATGTGGCCCAGTGGTAAGCCAAACTTAGTTTAAAGTACCGATAATTCATATTTTATTATTATATTGTAAATGTAAATGAAACATTAGTATTTGGTGTTCACATAGAGGTGAACACCAAATACTAATGAAGACCCTGAAGTAGCATCTAAACGTTTTACCAATAGTCTAACAGTCCAAACCTCAGACCTCTGGACTCCACTGTCTGACAAAGAAAAGCAGCAAATCTTTGCATTTGTGAAGCTGAAAACAGCAAGTGTTTAGTGTTTTTGCTCACTGACTAATTTGTAGCTTAGTTTTCTGATTGACAGCTGCTAAATTGATTAACCTGTGAAGCTCTATGTTAGACTTTAGACTTGAGACACTAGATTACAGAGTTTTTTGGGAGTTGTCATTCACATTCACTGAAACATACCTGTGATTCATGCAGTTTTTGGAAATTAATGTATAAAAATCAATTTTCACAACATGGCCTCTACTTCCATAAATTATTATATTGGTCACATTGTTAGTGTCATCTATTCTCCACCAGAAAGCAGGGTTTACGCAGAAAGAAAAAAAAAAAACCTTTTGTCAAAAGCTTAAAATTACAATAACAATAACAATTTCTGCAAATCCTCACATATGAGAAGAAAGAACCACAAAATTAGTTTTTTTTCTCACAATTTTTGTGAGTTACAGAAACAATTAAACAACTATTAAAATTATGTAGATTATTTCTACATTTAATTTCTTTTCAAACTAAATGATTTATCAACTAAATATTTTGGCTCCATTTGCCGCCCTATATGAGATCCAGTCCAAGGTAATCAAGTATAAAACAGCTTCCTGCTGTGGATGAAAATGAGTTAGAACTTGCAATAAAACTGTAAAGTCAAAGGGACCTGCAGATTCTTCAGTTCATACAGTATTTTAAAAATACTGATTATATTAAAGCACACGTAATCAGTAATAACTGATACTAGCCTCAGAGAGGCCCATAAATAAACTGTAACTCATTCATGTTCATATGGCTCATACAGTTTCATGATTCTGACGTGCTTCCCATTCATGAAGTAAATGTTGAACTAAAAAAAAAAAAAAAAAGAATAAATAGACAGGAAAGAAAAGCACATCTAAGGAGAGCAACATCCTGCCTGAGTGAGAGTGACCCTCTCCAACATTAAATCCATTACAGGCCTTTGAGAGTAACACGTCCATAAGCCCCAAATCTCTTTAATACAACACCCATTAGGAAAGTGCTGAGCTCTTTACCAACAGCTAAGATGGTCCACCACTCAGTCCAACACCTCTGCCTCTGCTCTACATTCAGTGTAGCCTAGAAAATTGACCACTTATCAGGCATTAATAAGACTAGGACATATTTTAGTAAATTTCTAAAGCCCATCTACTGGTATGCTATCTATACTCAGTGCAGTGGATTTAACAAAGCACCTACCTCTCTTCACATTCACAAAATGTCTTTAGAATTAGACCAAATTCAGATAAATTTGATATTCATTTACCTTTAAAATAAAAATTACACTTGATGATATTCAGCATTAGAGTAAGAGATTAAAGTTACACAATATGAAATTAACTGACATCATTATTTAATTAATGTAAATCAATGAATTGATAACTAATTAATTGATCCTTGCCTGCTATCCTCTATTTGGGGCTGAGGGTTTTGGAGTCTCTCAGCCTGTGCAACACTGTAAGCTCTAAAGTTTTGATATATATAATATATATATTTAATCAGTGGTGACAATCCTGAGGCAACATCTAAACTGTTGCCTTGGGCACAAAAATATGATTTTTAAATGAGGTAACGTGTTAACATGTTTTATAATAAACAGTCATCGGATACCTTGATGATAGAGCAGGTAAGCAGGTGTAACCTTAATATCTTGATGAGTGGTCAGTTATGTTTGCAGTGGTGGCTGGATTAGATATTAACTGTGGCCTAAATCACTTTGTGCTGACGGATTTGGAAAGTGATAATCCAAGGTGCGCCTTTTAAAAGCCCGACTGTGGCCACCTGGGTCCATTTGTAGCAAGGTCCCTCTCCATCACTCTCCTGAACAGCCAGAAGAAACACCACCGAAGGGCTGATCGCAACCGCAAGCCGCAACCATGAACGGCACCGAGGGACCATTTTTCTATGTCCCTATGGTAAACACTACCGGCATTGTCCGGAGTCCTTATGAATACCCTCAGTACTACCTTGTCAACCCAGCAGCTTATGCTGCCCTGGGTGCCTACATGTTCCTGCTCATCCTTCTTGGCTTCCCCATCAACTTCCTCACGCTCTACGTTACCCTCGAACACAAGAAGCTGCGAACCCCTCTAAACTACATCCTGCTGAACCTTGCGGTGGCTAACCTCTTCATGGTGTTTGGAGGATTCACCACAACGATGTACACCTCTATGCATGGCTACTTCGTTCTAGGTCGTCTTGGCTGCAATCTGGAAGGATTCTTTGCTACCCTCGGTGGTGAGATTGCCCTCTGGTCTCTGGTTGTTCTGGCTATTGAAAGGTGGGTGGTTGTCTGCAAGCCCATCAGCAACTTCCGCTTCGGGGAGAATCACGCAATCATGGGTTTGGGCTTCACCTGGTTTATGGCCTCTGCTTGCGCTGTTCCCCCTCTTGTTGGCTGGTCCCGTTACATCCCTGAAGGCATGCAGTGCTCATGTGGAGTTGACTACTACACACGTGCAGAGGGTTTCAACAACGAGTCCTTCGTCATCTACATGTTCATCTGCCACTTCTGCATTCCACTGACTGTTGTGTTCTTCTGCTATGGCCGTTTGCTCTGTGCTGTTAAGGAGGCTGCTGCTGCCCAGCAGGAATCTGAGACCACCCAGAGGGCTGAGAGGGAAGTTACCCGCATGGTCGTTATCATGGTCATCGCCTTCCTGATTTGTTGGTGCCCCTATGCAGGTGTGGCCTGGTGGATTTTCACACATCAGGGCTCTGAGTTTGGACCAGTCTTCATGACCATCCCCGCCTTCTTTGCCAAGAGTTCCTCCATCTACAACCCAATGATCTACATCTGCATGAACAAGCAGTTCCGCCACTGCATGATCACCACCTTGTGCTGCGGGAAGAATCCCTTCGAGGAGGAGGAGGGAGCGTCCAGTACTGCCTCCAAGACCGAGGCCTCCTCTGCCTCCTCCAGCTCTGTGTCTCCTGCATAAAAGGGCCATCACCAAAGGCTCCGTGATCCACTATTCAAGAAGAAGACTTCTGCTCCCCCGGGAAACGACTGAAGGCTAATGTCTACAGAAATAACTTCCTTTTTGTATTTTTACAAACGAGTTGGTTCAACCTAAAGACAGTTGCAGGAAAGTTCAGCCCATTACAGAGTTGTTCCTGTATGTACAGAATATCCAACTTAACAATCTATGAGATTTTTTTTTTCTTGAGAGGAAAGGAGAAAAATGTTATCCTTTACAGTTGGATCCTATATGATATTGGCTTATTTTTGAATGTAGAGGCATGTAATCAAGGCAACGTAAAATAAAACGCACTTTGCAAATGAATCATCCTGTTTATGTTTTACTTACAATTTCGGAGGCAAAGTTCATATGACTGTAGTTTATTTAATCAAATGAATAAATGTGAATGACCTATTCAGAATGCATTTATGTCTCGGGTGAATTTCTACCTACCTATGAGATATTACTGTATAGTGACTGCTAGTGCTCTTCTGCTGCAGAATTTGAGAGTACATTGACAATATTTGAGTTTCTTTCATATCAGTATCTGCATTGCTACTGTAATCTTATTTCAATCAGAGGTCACCTTGAATTTAAGAGCTTGGCCTAGCAATGGGATTATGACTTTATTAATCAGGGGTAAATATACACATGACACAACAGTCTTTATCTTATGACGAATATTAATCACATTAATTAAAGGTTAACACAGACAACGACTTATTGGATAACACAAATCTGTATTACCGAGAGACACCTTGATCTAAAGGTTGTGTAATGGAAACAATTATGCCTGCGTTCATTCCTTCCATCATATTACACACAAAACATTTAGTCCGATAGAAGAATCTATAACATATAGCAAATAAACCTTTAAAAATGATTTACTATATTCTACAATTTAGTTGTCAGAATTTCTGTCAAACACATTAGTAAACGTTAACTCCTGTAGGCAACAAGGAGACATGGTAATGAATGACAGGATTGTGAGGCACAGTTTTGATAAAATGAAATGCGTGTTCATAAGAGAGGTTATAACTGCTGACGCATACTGTTTATTCATATATCCTTAAAAGCTGTGTACACCTACATTCTTACAGGTTGTAAATGATTTATATATTTTCTTGCTTTCTTGCTAATGCTTCATAGGTTAACTTGAAGTGATACTAAAGTTATTGGAAGAATCATTGGGAGAATTAATAACTGTATCATGTTATCAACCAGTCCAATAGTTTTAGTACAATACTTCATTCCTGGAAGGGAAAAGATACTGAAGATAATTGTGAGGTAGGTCAACGCATTCCCCACAAATCATCAGGTCCATTTCAGAGATAAACATAGCATCACATTCCTCACTGCTGAGGTTTTTCACAAGTTTCTCTTTAGTACAAGAAAATTCATTCTATCACCGATTCCTAATAGGTACATTGGAAATTCTTCACAGGTGATGGCCAACAGGTTAACTTCTTAAATGTGTTTCAAACAATCAAACAGTGCATTTCTTCTGCTTCACACAATACATTTTTTTAGCCCTTTAGTGAAACATAAAACAGAGAGAAGCAGTAGTCAGAATCCAGTGGCATGACAGCTTAGCAGATCATTGGTCATAGCCAATGAACATATACCTATTTAAGGGCTATTCAGGTTTAAAGCACTATTGTTTCACTTGAATGCTAAGGGGGTGGCATGATGGTGCAGTCGGCAGCAGTGTTACCTCACAGCTAGAAGAAGGCTGCCGGCTGCTGGCCTTTCTGTGCGGAGGTTACACGTTCTCCTGGTATTTGCATTGTTTCACTCCAGGTACTCTGGTTTCCTCCCACATTCCTAAGACATGCAGGTTGGGTTAACTGGTGACTTTAAATTGCCTGTAGGTGTGAATTTGAGCAGGAAGAGCTGTTTGTCTCTATTTGTCAGCTCTCTGATAGACTCCCGACCTGTCGTGGATGTACCCTGCCTCTCTCACCTGTGACCCTGAAAAGGATAAGCGGTACAGATAATTGATGGATGGAACTGAAAGTGATGACATGATTTCCTCCTCCTTGGTTCTCAGTTGTGCTTTTATGCCAGACTGGAAAAAAAATACCTCAACATCTTTCCAATAATGACCTTCATGTGTAGCTATAGCAACCATTATAATAGCAGAGCAGTCTGAACTCTAGCTTCGAGCTTAGGAAAAAAATCAAATAACTTGCTGCTTTGATTTAGAACCAAAATGGTAACACAATCATGCTCTTAAAATTTTAATGAAATGTTTTTATAGGTGGTAATTTAAGAATAAGGAACAATAGAACAATAAAAGTGATAGGAAGTTTAGAAGAGTTCAATAGAATACAAAATAAACCGGTAATGGTAGATCAGTCCTATAGTGAATTCACTGATTTTTCAATTTTTACTATATTATTACATTGCACTATTAGAAGTGACAAAAAACACGAGAATCATCACTGTTATTGTGGCACTTTCATTAAAAAAACTTAAAAATGAACTGGGCTTTTTTTGTTTCGCTGAGAATAATAATGAAGGGAGGAAGTAGTACTTGTACTATGTGTTGTACAAGTAAGAAGAAACACCTTTCAAAGGCATCAAAGTCAACAAGGAAGACAATACAGCTGACAACCCATACTACTATGACTTCTCATACTGTAAAATTTAGTATTTTTTCCCCTCCACTCTTCAATAAAACAAAGTCTCTAAAGCTGCATATTAAAACGTAGTGTAACAATGACTGACACATCATAGTGATTTGATAACAAAGAGTGAACAGTCAAAAGCCTCTCCTGAGACTGAAAAAAGGCCGTGCAGAAATATGAAATCCTTTTGAATTTGTATGGAAAACTTTATTTGATAATAAAAATAGCATTCACAGACTTCTTTTGATAGCTACATATACATTGTAATCCATCTCAAGGAAAGAAGCTGGATAAGTCCACATCTACCTGTACTTAGACTAATGTTATGTATAGCTTCATGGGTCAAATAAAGCTATGAACAATGTAGTATTTATATATGCATAGTTTTATAAAAAAGATTGGCCCATATACATGTACTGCTTTTATCAACACAGAGACAGCATTATGTCCGGAGCACATTGCAAGAAATAATGCTTGAAGAACACAGACTGCATACAAGTGCTTTATAATACAAAGGCAGGCTAACCATCGAGAGAGATTCAAACCATCAAACAGTTTCTGATTGACCAAATACAGTCTTTCATTTTAAAATTCTTTACATACCTGATCCAGAGTAAATCAACATATATCCCATAAATCATCAGGTCCATTTCAGAGATATAAACACAATATCACATTCCTCACTGCTGAGGTTTTTCATAAATTTCTCTTTTGTACAAGAAAAAGGCAACATTTTATTCCTTGACAGGTTCCTAATAGTTACATTGGAAAAAAAAATCTTTACAGGTGATGGCCAACAGGTTAACTTCTTAAATGTGTTTTTTTTTTTTTCTTTTTTGTTAAATACAGTACCATGGCGACAACAGTGATCAAACAATGCATTTGTTGTGGTTTATCCAATATATTTTAGTTCATTAATGAAACATAAAACAGAGAGAATACACACAAAACACATTTTAAAGCAGCAGTCAGACTCCAGTGGCATGACAGCATGGCTCAGCATGGCAGATTGGTCGTCTCCTGTACCAGGACTCTCCATATGTTACCAACACAACAAATCACATCAGCTCTTTGTGTCAGGACCCAGGAGGTGGTCGGTGCGCAAATTATCAACATGAGGACAGGGCTAACAATTACTGTGGGACTGCAGCACATGTTCCTTATCAATTCTTCTCATTCAGACCTATCAGATAAAGTGGTTAAACTACACTTTAAATTTACACATGCATCTTGCACAGGGATAAATTACACATTTGTTTGCTTTTTTTTAAACTTTTTTTTTGGCATACCTGAAAAATATTATTTTATGGCAACTTTGAGCTGGTTTTGTGGCAAATTACAGACTCATCTAAAGGACATAATTGAAATTTAGATGAGAAACAAATTTAGATAACTCCCATTTTCTCAGATCAGAGAGTCTACTGGAAAGGTTTTGCCTGTGGATGAATCAGGTTCCTTTCCCACCACATCAGTACATACAAAGTAACAAAGGGCTAGAGCATTTAAGTTATTTTATAATCATAGGGAAGAAACTGATAACACCATTGCCAATTTTCACATCTGTTGTCTGCTTAGGTTTTTTTTTTTTTTTTTTAAATTTCAGAGGTGTGTGGGTGTATTTAGGCAAACGTTGGTGAGCTGCCACACATTTCATCGATGCAACACAAGTAAGGGTACAGCATGCTTTCCCAGGTACAGTGTGCACTTTAACCTTTGTCCTTAAAGGTTTCATGAAGCTTGCTCAAGATATGTGCCAAATTAAAAATAAATAGCGAGCAAAAAAGTCATATATTATTTATGTAATTCTCACTCTAGTTTTACCATCATATCTTAAATTTTGATTTTTGCCTTAAGTCCAACATGATTTCCTCAGTTCTTGTGAACCATCAGTGTCTTGTGCTATAGTTTGTTCAGTAAAGCAATTCAGGAATGGAAAAGACATCTAAAAACAAGTTGAAAACAGGCTTAGTAGTTAGTTAGAAGTTACCACAACTGGAAGCATGTTTCATACCTCTGAGGGAACAAATATTTAGATTCAGCAATGCCTACAAAAAGCAATATCACTGATTTCATATGCAGGCACATACAATACCTTTACTATAGTACAACAACCTCTGTTATGTTCAAAATAACTATAACAATGACAAAACCACCAGTATGAACTGATAGAAGGATTGTACTCCTGCTCTTTTATCAATCTCTGGATGGGATCACAAGTTGTTGTCAATCAAATCAATCAGTACACCAGTTGACCAAATAAAGCACAAGAGTTCGTATCCTCAAAAGTCCAATTCCAGTGTATGGTACATACTGTAGTTTGTACAGATAGAGGAGAGAGTGGCGAGGGGGATCTCTGCTCTGCTCTAGATGCTGAGGTCTTTGGGGCTTTCTTTGTACAGCCTTCTTTTGGGCTCAGGGAGCTGGTTTGGGCTGCGACCTACTGTGTTATTGTTATGGCCTGTGTTGTTGTAGGCAGCATTGTTGTGTGCAGCGTTGTTCTTCATCATGCTGTAATAGTCCTTCAGTCTGGGTGCTGCTGCATAGTTCAGCTCGTCCCGGCTGTAGGTGCTGTCAGGGGAAGAGTCCCGCTCAACTCGGTACCGTCTCTCCGGTGTCCCGTTCATCCGATATCTCTCCTCCCTCCTCTCTGAGGAAGAGTCTCTAAGGAGGTTTCCATTCTTCGTGGCCCTGTCATATGTACGGCCCCTGGAAAGAGACATGGAATCCCCGTTGTTGTTGGTGTGCTCGGGGGTTGTGGCCTCCCTGACTCGCCCAGCCACCTGTGAGTCCTTGAGGAGCCTCCGCTCATAGAACTTGCGTTCAGGAGTGACTGCAAGGAACCCTCCATCATCGTACTCCCTTTCAGGTGTATGGTCCCGATGTGCTCGCTCTGCCCTGCGGTCCATTGACTTGGCCCGTCGGCGATCAGGAGATGAGGCGCGCTTCCGGGTTGGTGAGCGGTCAAGGGAGCCGCGGCGCTGTGGTCGAAACCTCCCGTCCAAAGTGGAACTACTGCTTGAGAGCTCTCGTCCCCTCAGTTTCTCAGCAGCTGCAGCCTTTTTCCCCGAGCTGTCTTTCCTCAGAGTCTTTAGGAGTTTAGAGATGCCACTCTCCGACTCGGACTTCTTGACTTTGCGGCCTCGGCTCTTCTTGTTGCCACTGCTACTGTTGTCTGGAGACTGCTGTCTGGGGGTACTTTGACTGTGATTGTTATTCCAGGTGTGATGATGGTGGGGGTTAAATTGCCGGCCTTGGTAGTCCATCTGATCTGACCCAGCCCTGTCCCTGTTCCTGTCCCTGTCCCGGCCACGCGCAGCCTCCTCCTGGCGTGATGGTTTGTGAAGGTCTGGTGGATAACTGGACTCCAATGAGGTGTGATATCGGCTGTTGGGTGGCAGCGTTTTCACTTCCGGAGTGTTTTGTGCCCCGGGTGTGGGAGGGTGCCTGTCACTGCTGCCGTCTGCGGGAGAGGAGAAAGGACGAGAAGGTTGTTGACTACAAATACTTCTTAAGTATTGATGCGGTTGAGAAAAACATCAATGACGTGACATTTATTGTGTTCAGCAGACATGACTTTCCTTGTTGGTTCATGTGAGCTCTTGCATTGACATGACAGCAGGTCAATGCAATGAGATAAATGGAAATCATGCATACATGTGCTCTTTCATATGCTGTATATTTTCCCAGAAACAAATCTACATTGATTCTTTTCAACATCTATACACATAAATTGCATTGAAATGATAAATCACTTCGACAGTTTTCTCTACAGGGTTGCAGGTGATTACAAGGTAATGTCCGCAACAACAGCAGGTGCAACACATCGGCAAGTGTAGGGCAGGGATTATCAATGACACAGCAGGCACCTAGGAAATCATTCAAAACAAAATGGTGAACAACTCAATGTGCACCACTGGGAGCAACAAACAAAAAGCAAAAAAGCAAAAGAAAACAAGTTTGTTTGGCTGCAGGTCTGTCAAATTAGAGACAGGTTTCTATGGTGGCATGTGATGAGCAGTGGCATTAAATTAGTCCCATTAAAAATATCTGTTCTGGATCTGGCAGAGGGGGCAGGATTTGTTCACGTACAGATAAAGAGATTAAACTAGTAAATTCAAGTCAGGCATGGCAAGACATAAAGTACACTAAACAAACAAACCCACGCGCAGACACACAAAGTGGGATGCAGGGATGGATGAGCTGGAAGGGAGGGTGGAACAAAAAAATTGAAAGGAAAAAAGATGATAGGGAGAGTGGATTGGGACAGACTTTTGGTTACAAACCGTGGTCTGATTTTGGCCCATTAGGTAGAAACAGGGCTCTCCCATCTTGTCATTCCTCATTGTACCAACAGCGAGATGAGGAGCCATCATCGCTGGAGAGAGGAGGAAGAGCCCAGCAACAAGAGACAATAAGAGAGAAAGAAGTAGGAATAGAGAGGAGAAGACAAATAAAACAGACAAGAGGCTGTTTTACAGTGCATCGTAATAGAGAGAAGAAGGTGCTTGTTGTGAAGGACAAGAAAACATTGCACTTTATATAACAACAAAAAAAAAAAAATCTGCGAGGCGGAAAAGTGTCAGAAAATTAGACCCCAGATAAACCAGGAATAATGCTTAGAAATACAAAAATATGACTCAAACTGTGAGCAGAACAATTTCTCAGCAGATCGAGCAGCTCTTGGGAGGGAATATATTACTTCAACATCTGTGCTACAGAACCAAAAGAGTCTAAATCACTGAACAAGCTTTTGTGGCAACCATTCCTTCACTGATCAGCAATGTCAGGGTTCAATCTGGTGCTGAAACCATGACAGGTAGGTTAAATTAAATTAATGGATCAGAAAGTTTGTCTGTTAAATGTAAGACAATTTAAAGTGATAACATTCATGATAATCAGTTAAAAAATTTGAATATGTCCCTGTGGTGCACTAAGCAGATAAGAAGCTTAATTCTAGTCTGTGGTGTGTACAGCTGCATCAATAATACGATTTCAATACTGGCTTTAGCTGTTCATTTAAAGGAGGAGAAAAAAAAAAAACATTTTGCCACATGTTTACCTACCATATTCAGGTACAGATCCATCACCCCGTTTGAGGACCAGCCGCGCCCTCCGACCACCGTTCTTGATCAGTTCAATGGCACGTGAATGCTTCATGTTCTTTGTGCTCTCACCATTTATCTCCAGGATCTCATCTCCAACCTAAAGAAGGAGAGGCCACATTGTTGTGAAAACAAGATAATAATGATCTTTCATCAATACTGTGCAAAGACAGGAAAACAGTAATTACCCTGAACCCAATACAATATATTTCACCAGTGAAGAAGATCAAAGATGTCAGCTACTGCAAAAATCTCATCTTGTTGCGTGTGTGGTAAGACTAATGTAGCTGTTGTCAATCCTCCATGACTGGATTTAGCTATAACCATATTTATTTATATTGTATAACAAACTGAATAACCAAGATGGTCAGTTCATTAGACCGAACAACAACAAACGGAAATCTAGCATTAGCCTAGGCTAGCTGTTGATCTACACCATCTAGACATAACAGACTGTTTTTAACAAATTTTAGCAATGCTGTTTGGCATTTCAGGGCTGTCGAGATCTGTAGATGAGATTAATCAGAGAAAATGTTTCTACATTCTGTTTGTAATGGTTTCATACCCTCATCTTCCCATTTCTGACAGCAGCCCCATCCTCTGCAAGTCTCAACACATACAGGTCCATGTTGTACTCTCGTCCTCCTCTCAGGCTGAAGCCAAAACCTTTACTGTCGCGCTCGAGGTCCACAGAGTAGAACTCAGCGTCCTATGAGATAGAAAAAGCGATAGGGAGAAAGTCACAGAGCGACCAGAGAGCAGGAGTGACTAATCCATGGTGCACATGGGAGTCAAAAGGTGAATCCACACATCAGGACTAATCAAGCCATGTCCCACAAAAACTCACAAAATGTCAATGGCAGTACAATACCTTAAAATGCATGAATAATTAATGCGGTGTGAGACTGTGAGCAGGGTACAGATCACTAAGCAAGGGCAGCACAAGGGCTGGACCCAAAACTTACTACACTCATCAAAAGTTCTCTCCCAGCGAGAAGTGTGGTCTCCCCCAAAATCATTTTCTCTTTTTCTTACAGAGCTTTTTCAAAATGATGCTACTTGCTCACATTTGAATGCCAGTGATACTGCAGAACCTTTCACTTTGAGATAAACAAAGAAGGTTAATTGAAATATAAGGGGATGCACAATGACATAAATACAGTCAGGAATATGGTGATTCACATGTGTGATTCCTTAATTTTATGTCTATTTGTCTATATACATACAGATCTGTATGTATATAGACAAATAGACATAAAATAGACATAAAATTAAGGAATCAATCAAATATGCCTGCGTGTATTCTGTTTCCATTGCACTTTACGTATGCAGATCTTTGCTGTGATGTACACTGGATGCTTAAGTTGCCCGTGTGCTTCATCAAAATGGCTTCTCAGATGGTTGAATAGCTGTAAATTTGCTTTCACACCCACCCTAGACTGTGATTGGCCATGATGTTCTATCCGTAGTTCTCTTTTTACATTATTTACACGAACTGAACGTGTGCACCATTATTTGGCATCCTAGATAAAAAAAAAGGCCTTACATAGACTTATGATCAGAAAATTTCCTCTGCTTATTGCTATAGTCTGTGTTATGGTACGTGACTGATAGTTGGTACCAGATGTATTGATGGAAAACCCAGATAATCAGTAAATGTGGAGTGAAAACATCTTTTCTTACCTGTGCCGTCTGAGTTTGTGTGGGTGGAGGAGGAGGCGCTCCTTTCGACTTTGAGTTATTCCTTTAAAAAAAAGAGAAGCACATTTGAAGACACAGTGATTTATCAATGCATATTTTCTAGAAAGAGAGTTGGATTTGTGCATATTTAAAAAATATAAATATGCATACCGTGACTCTGTGGATTGCTGAGGTGTGTGTGTGGTGGTGATGGTAGCTATCTTCTCAGCATTGGTCAGCAGAGAAGCATTGGAAGATTCTGGAAAGAAACAAAGAAAGAAAAATAAAATGAAAAAAAAAGAAACAAGTAAACTAAAAATGACTGCTTTTGTTAAATGCATTTGCCTGCAGCCATTTTCAAAAGACACTCCAGAGAACAAAATGTTACTGTCCAGAAGAGTCCCCTGAACCGCCCGCAGGCTATTCTATTCAACCTGATGCTAACTGCCTGTGATGTTGTCATTTGCCATTTGCTCATGAACAACACTGGCCCCACTGCACAAAAAACAGCTGTAAAGAAAAAAATATCTCATGACTTGCATCATTGTTTCATCTGCTCTTGCAGGAAAGGGAAAAGGCATGTCTTTGCATTCCTTTCTTTAATTCTATATTATCACCTTCAAGCGCACTGCACACATTAGTATCCACTGACATTGGCAGGAGCACAGCTCTGTTTCTGTTTAGCAAGAACATCAGCCCGAAATTCATCCCAGGTTTTTTACCGAGTTTCCCTTTCGTTACTAGAAAATATATGACCTCCTCCCAGCCACCTAATCTTTTCTGAGGTGAACAGATTCCTACAAGCACACGCATCTTTTGATATCTGAAATGAGATTAAGCTGGACTAATAAATGCCATCACTCCAATTTTAAAAGGCCATGACATGTTTTCTACTCAGAAACCTTGTATCGTGCACACACAAGAGTGAGAATTTCTTTGAGAGAGAGAAACATTCTTCCCATCCCTCTCAACTCCAGCCTTAATTAAGCTTCAATTTCTGTCTCTATGGAGGATAATGCTGCATAGTTCTGCTCAGTGTTTTCATTGGTTGACCAGTGGCAGCAAGTAACAGGCACCCTTGTTATAACTTTTATTATCATTTTACCCCTATTGTGCCGCTTTGTGTTTTAAAGATTAAAAATGCACATTGTGATATGCATTTTATTTTTATGTATCCTGCCATCACACTCAACCTCTGTGTTATATCCCAAAGCTGTGATTGGAAAGCTTACTAGCATAGATAATATATCTCCTTAAATAAACCTTTAATGGAAATGAATGGACAAGTGCTTTGCATTTAATAATGGCAGGTATATGCTGTGCTCTACTGGACAACCCTGAAATTTTATATGCATCTTCAATTTTTTTTTTTTTTTTTCTATGTTGTGATTTCATTTTCTAATGTGGAACAATTTTGCCCAATATTAGCTGGGCTGCATAGGCTGCATTTCCCTATATAAGGTAAGCAGTATAGCTGATGGGTGTATGGATGGATGGATGGCCAATTCCCACTAAAAAAAAACATACATCACAATAAAAACTATTCATCCAATTACTAAAGACAAATGGCTAATAACGCCTAAATATCATTGATCATGTATTTCATTTAATTTGAACATGCATACATAAAACTGAACTACATATTACAATGTGTAGAGAGAGAAGAATTGTGGAAATACTATGGTAGTTTCTGGTGGCAACTTCACCTTACTCCTACTCGGTGAGTCACTCTCTGACATACCAAGGTTCACACCCTGATGAAAAGTGCTCTTGCCTGCGAAGAGCAGCAGTGCCCTTTTCTTCCTACCAAATCCATGAATAAGTCACATCATGCTGCATTATGAAACAGCCATGTGAGGCTGGAAGCCAAAAGCCTTACCATCACCAGGGATGATCCTGAGCGAGACTGTGTTTCCGGCTTCCTTGATGAGGTTGACAATGTCCGAGTGTGACTTGTTGGTGATGGAGCAGCCGTTGACAGCCAATATTCGGTCCCCGACTTTCAGCTTCCCGCAGCGGTCTGCCGGGCTGCCCTCAATGATCCGTCCTATTTTGTGGGGCATGGCCACACAAGCATTTCCAGCTTTTGTTTTAACATACATGTTTGTTTGTGTGTAAATGTTGTATGTTAGAAGTAGAGTGTAGTGATGATTTGAGTGATAAGATTATTTGTTTGATTGTTACATTGATTCATATTCAATAAAAAGGAACAGACAGAAAGAAAACAGAGAAAGAGAAGAAAAGAGAAGAAAGTTCAATTATCCAAATCACCAGTTTGGCCATTGAAAACAAATGAGTTGTGTTCACATCCTAGGTTGACATGTTGCCCAGAGTACACATGCAGAATACAACATTCCTCAGAAAGCAGGAAGAAAAACCTAAAAACATGGGCTCTTTGGGAATATGCAGAAGCTGTTCTCCGCCCCCATCATATGACTTTCTGTTAATCAATGGACTGTGAATCACATGCCACTGGTCAGAACCTTCTGTGACTAACACTTGAAAGTCTATCAATAGACTGCTCATAGCATAATGACATAGCATTAGCTGTGGGATCTTGACTAGCAAAGAAAATGGTTAAGGAGCACTCTGTGAGATGTGCAGCCTATATTTACATATGGTGCTTAATTGTTGGACAGTGCAAACACTGCAAGACATACAAGAGACAAGACATACATCCACCTGAGTGACAATGTTTAATACTGCACATCTTGTTTACACAGAAACCCTGAGCACACCCTGGGGATCTCCAGTTCTTCTCGTCCTCCCTCCATTTTAACACCCTTTATCTCTCCTTTTTGCATTTCCCCTTCCATCCAGTATTTTGTGCGACATCCATATTTATTACATCACCTTACTTTGCAGCTACTCTGCCTCTCTCTTGATTGAAAAATGCACTTGTATCCTGTCACTCTGTCTAAATAATGAGATATGGAACATTTCGGGTGTGGCAAGTGCCCAGGATTTAATACCTAATCTGTTAAGCACAACACCAACCCCAGGTCATAGGAGGAGATGTGGGGGGGATGGGTCCTTCTGGACTAGAGCAAAATGGTTTATGTATCTCTGGTGTATGGGAAATTGAATCAGCTAAAAATGCTTTGCCTTTCCAAGACCTAAAAAAACATTAAACACTACTTGATGAATCCACAGTGTCATACTTTTCTTTTTTTTTTTTTAATACACATTTCTCTGTCAGATTTTAGCTCATGTCACGCATGGTTGGTATACATAGGGAGAGTGAGTGCAAGATGCTACAGTACAATCCTAGATCAGCACATGAAAGCTCAAAGTCCATTCATCTCATCCTCCCAAGAGGAATAGTGACAGAGCAGAACAGGGGAGTGAGGTTCGGCAGCAGCAAAAATGAGTACCTCAAAAGGCTAGAAGACGTTTAGACATGGCTGTTGACTAGCACTGTCACTGGTGTCACTATAAATAATACATTAAGTCTTGCATTGCATTTTGCAGAGCAACACCATTAGCCCATGGGATCAATGAAATCTTCTTTGGGCAGTCAGTGTGGCTAACATCTCATCCATTCCTGTGTTTCACTTGTGACACATCACAGTACATCATCATAATTGCTAACTATAGAAGGGACCTTGGAATGACATTGATGTTAGAAATTCATCACTTGGAGGTTAATACCAAATTTATTCTAGGACAACATCTACAATTCCTCATCAATGCCTGAGCAACTTTAATACATGCAATTCTGCTGTTTTGCCGTAATGCGTAAATGGAATAGACAGCTATGGATTGTGCTGAGTAGACTCCAATTACATGCTGAATGAATTGGTGGGGGCAGCTGTAAGGCATGAATCTGTGATGATGGTGTTTGTGATAAAGCTGTAGCCAGCCTCATCCCAAGGGGGGTGCGCTCAGCACATGAAGAGATTTCTTTATCCCTAAGCTCATGACAGTGGCTTTGTGACCTCGGTCTGTGGCATTAAGTGCACCCCTGTCAAACACTACTCACCTACTATTTATAAAGTGGAGGAAACCCAATGAGGAGTAACTCATAAATACTATAAATACTATAATTCTGCCAGGAGATGGCATCAGTCATTTCTCTCAGTGGTTCATTTATGGGCTCTGTGGACATGCATCTTGAGTCTGCAGATACGCGTTGGAGATTAGTGTTGTTTTAATGCACTAACTGTGGGTTTTTTGAGATCAAATTGTTCTGGATACATGCAGGTCTTGAAAAATCTTTGGTTTCATAATTTAAAAACAGCATTACAATATTGTAAAACTCTTAAATTTCATTTGCAAAAGTCTTATATATTTTCTCTTGCCTGCTTTAGGCAGTATTGGGGGTTATAAAATGTTTTTGTATCTTATTGCAGGCTGTCATGAGAGATTATATGCCTATAAAATATAAACCTCCGAAGGTAATAGCGTGCACAGGATGCTGTTCAATCCTTTTTAGTGGTGTTTCAGACAGCACCATTATAAGTACAGAAAGTACTATAGTGACTATAGCATATAGCAAAAACTTAATTCAGTCAATCGATTTTAATTGGTGTGCGATAAAACAAATAATTCTTAGTTTCTATAATATGTTCAAACTTTGGACAGTATGATAAACTGTATTAAAAAGGTCAGTAAAGTCTTACATCTAAGTTACATTGAACTCTGTAGAATCTGTATGTTGGTATCTTCTAAAATTGTGTTCAGCAAAGTATTATCATTTGTGACATGGCAAATTTGAAGAACAGTGCTCTGAGATGCTCCAAATAAGAAGTTATTTGTTCATGCTGCTGATGGGAGTAAATTAATCACAGGGAAAAGTAATGATCTTCAGAAACATGCACCAATACAGATTACAAATGCCCCAACAATCAAACTGTATAGTCAGATTAAAGCCTAAATTGAACAATGTTATCCTTTGAAGTCAAAGAGAGTCAGCCCATAGTAAACAAAACAAATCCTCATGTCACAGTGAATAGAAGATCCTGTCAATCCTAACTAGCTCCAGCTCAGACTGCCTCACTTACCGAAGGTGGTACCAGCGTCAGGCCTGGAAACAGATGACACAATGACGAAACCGAAGCCCTCATTCTCCCCGCGCTGGATCTCCACGTCGTATGGCTGCAAGGAGGCAGGCACCACCGCACTCCCGCTGCCACCTCCACCACCGCTGCCTATGCCGCTGGTAGATCCACTGCCAGAGCTGACAGTGTTGAGTGAGTTCTGGCTCCCCTGCGGGGTCCGCTTTCCCTCTGTCAGGCTAGGCGCCTGGGTGCTGCTGTGGTGGGAGGAGGCTGGTGATGGAGGAACGTCACCTTCTCCTTTTGACACTGGGGAGGAGGAAGAGTACTGACTGGTTAGGCTGGTATCACAGTGTATTCATATGACTTTTAATTCAAGTATTCATGTCAGGAACCTTTGTCTGCCTTCGTGCACAGAAAAGCAAGCAGCGTGCATCATATTGACATGAACACACATGCACAGGTTTTATGTAAAACTGTCATCACCTCCATATCCAGAGGTCTTGCGTCTGACAGTGAGGTTGACATGGCCCTGTTTGGCAGCCTGCTGCATCAGCTGCACCACCAGCTGGTGAGACTTGCCCACCACCGCCGTGCCATCCACACAGATGAGCTCATCACCCGACCGCAGGCGTCCGTCCTCATCTGCAGCCCCGTACTTCACGATGTGCCCAATGTAGATCTGGAAAAGGCAAACAAGCTCAAGGCATTGTGTAAGGGGTATTTATGACAATGCTTTTGTCAAATTATGTAATTTATTATATCATGAACCTGAATACAGAGGTTTTATGATTATGATACAATGGAGAATTATGACTCAGTTTGACTTATCGCCATCTGATTTTAAATTAGTATGTTAAACATAGCAGTGTTGTAGAGTCTATTGTGAATTATTTTATGTTATTTGCGGTTGATGTTAAGAAAAACCAAGAGGGCCAGTGCGACCAACTGGGACCATATAGATGCTTGTGTGCTTAAGGCATTGTGTGGGAGTGTACACACAGCTCTGACAGAAACAAGAATCTAACTACTGTCTTTGGCACAAACAACAAGCACTAACTCCTATGGGGTAGACCTGAAGCCTGCTGCCTTTTATTTGCCTCTGTTCCTCAATATCTTCCTTCTACTCCCTCCTTTTAAGACAAATATATGGCACACAACCAGAAGGATTGGTTGGTAAGGCTTTTGCTGTGCTTAACAAGCTGTTTATATGATCCTCCAGAGAGCAACAGCTCCAGTTTGAGTGAGAGTGAGGTGTTTGGACTTTGTGCTACTCTGGTTTAAGAGTGTCACTATACAGAGAAGCAGGAGGAATGGGAAAGATAGACAAGACCAACAAAATGAATACACTACAAAAAAGGACAGAGCATTCGGAAATCAATTGTATGGATGAGGTATAAATGTGCAGGTATTCTTTAATCTTGTAATTCATCAGCTATTTTAATAAACTATTGATGAGATTCAAAGGTGGAGCGATACTTACTGGCTCCCCAGGCTCATTTCCTCCCAGGATGCGAAAGCCGAAACCTGTATCCTTCCGCCAAAGGAAAATGTCCTGCTCCTGGCAATCTGGCACTAAAACACACAAGAGGAAGAGTAAGAAGACGCCATGGAGATCAATCACCAAGTCGCCCTCGACTGATTTGTATCTTTGTAGACTAATCACTAAATGCTTGTTCTCTAATCAACAATTTAACTCCTGTTTTGTCTAATCATAACAAGTTCGTGTCCAGTTGTGTTATTGCTGATCAATAAGGTTTTGCTTTTCTATTGGTGTCAGAATGAGAGCAGCTGCTTGATGTCCTGTCACAGCTGTGCTTTGTTCAAAGCAGATTGACTCCTTGTTCTCACGTGGAGACAGCAAACTAGGCTGCAAAGCCTCATTCTGTGACCTTGTCATAGACATATGACATAAATGTGCAATCTTAAATGTTACTCGGTGTTGATCCCTATTATTAGCCTTACTTTATAAGTGAACCTTCTTACGCACACACACGCAAATTTGTAGCATCTTTCTCCTGCTTACAATCACATACACACATAACTCCACACATTTTTGCATCTTGCCATGGACAGCGCAGACTGTGGAGGAGGACACAGGCAATTTGGTGTCAGTCTGTTCAGCCCACAGGGCCAGTCCGCACAGGAGGCACGGGCCATTTCTTCCTGCACTGCCTGCTGTCTGCACGGCTGCCACACAAGGCTTGTAGTGAACCCATTAGCTTCAGCTCTCCTGTTCCCTCGATAACTCGCTCGGTTGTAAACTGCTGCGGCTAGACTTGTAATTAACCCTCTGTTGACCCATGTCTATAGAGTAGTGATCAAAGTAAACTAACAGTAAGAGGAGCAGCTGTGTGCCACATCAAGGGACAGGTGACATGAAGCGTTGAGGAAGGCAAAATTCCCAAAAGCTCACCTTTTAGTCACACAGTACAGGTGCTGAAATTTTGCTCTTCTAGTGCAGCTCATTGGATGCATGGATGCAACTACTTGCAAATTCAAGAGTGCATGTGGCAGCATGCACATGAATACATATGAAAGTACAGACAGAGAATCTGGGCCTCTTTGTCATTCTTTGTCTCATTCTCCCTTTATTGTTCATTGTGTCTCTCCCCCCCCCTCTGACACAGAAAGGGGCTGCAGCTCCTTCAGGGGTTATCAAACAGATATACCAATCAGCCGCAGCTTAAAGCAGCCCTCTATGGGCCCAGTTAATATTTAATCAGCAGCAGTCCTAGATTTTACAGGCAGCCATGATTATTAACCAACACTGCAATACACGGCATGAGCACGACCCCACATCTGGCTTGCAACAATCACAAGTGTTCAACAAGCTAACACAGCAGTCCTCCCATAGAGATTACCTCCCTAAAATCACAATGGAATCTTTTATAGAACACAATTGTATTTCACAGGGTAGAAAATCCTAGTCTCCTCTTAATTATCACCACCAGTACGAGCACAGGAGGTCTGGAAGATGTAATTCAGCCAGAGCATCCATCCAACCTCTCAGAGTCTCTTCAGAAAGTAAGTGGTTTGACACCCTTACTGTGGTTCACTATGAATAATACAAGAATAGGCCATGACTGGAAAAGATACTGAGAAGCTTAACAGAAAGGCTGCCTACTTTCTGGTGTTCCAGTTTTAGTATTTTAAACAGTTTTCCCACTGACTAAACAAAGTGTGAGACAGGCTGTTTGGCTGCTGAGAATGACAACGTGGTCAGTTTTGAACAAAGCAAAGTGGTTTAAAAGGTGAAGTGTATCTTGCCCCTGCAAACTGGATGATGCGCAGTAAAGTACATACATACAGTACATGCTGTTCTGTATTCTTTACTTACAAGTTCCTGTCAGTAAAAAGGCTTGGAAGAACTGTAGCACGAACACACACACAAACACACACACACACACACACACACACACACCACTCATCAGCAAGAACTTGTGTGCGTTCAAGGACACTTTCCTCTTAAAGGCGCCTTTTGTCACTGGATAAGTTGTGACTCAGTAAGCATACAATTGTTTAGCAAACACAAAAAAGGCATTAACAGACAAATGCACAAAGACAGAGATGTGCCCTGTGGTCATCACACTAAATACTGAAACACTGGAGTCTATCTAACATCGCCACAAATTAAGAATCACCAAATGCACTTTAATCGAAGCTGTTTCCAGGGCGTCTTTTAAATTATCAAAAGGGCCTGGCTATTCTATCAGAACAGTAGATGCGGTTCAAAAACATTGACCTGGCAGTTACATGTTTCAACATGTTGTAGCCTGAACTCTATGTCTAAAGCCCAAGCAATTCAGTGGAGCTTTCAAATATCACAAAAGGGTTACTATAAATCCAGAAGAAATAGCAGAATCCATTCACACATACATAAGGTTAGACACTTTAAAACTCTTAACCCTTAAAACCATCAAATTCTTAATAAGATAGAACAGAATTTTACTCACGTCGGCTCTCGTACATACTCCTGGATTGCGCCCAGATCTTAAAGGGGTCTGGCTTCTTCTGAAGGGTGAGAGTTCCATCTGCGAGGTCCTGAGGGGGCAGGCCTGGCAGAGGCTGGGTGGGGGCAGCAGGAGTGGGAGCCACAGCCTCACTGGGCATGGCAGAGGGTGGGTGGCTGGGAGAATCGGTGTGGGTGCTGCGATGGCTGCACACACTGTGCTGGGAGCTGCTCTGGCTGTCTTTCCTCTCTAACTGGTGCTGGGTGGACAGAAAATAGAGAGACGTGTATGTGTGTGTGAACGATGGGGGTGGATATAAACAGGAGATGGAGGTAGAGGGCAGACAGAGGAGAGAAAAAAGTGAGAGTGATAAGTGAGTCAGTGATAAGGGCGAGATAGAGTGGGAAAGAGATGAGTGAGAAAAGTGTTGATGGAGGACAAAGAGAAAGAAGAAGCAACCAAGGTCATCTTTTTTAGACATTGCAGTAGAACATCTTTCACGAAAATGTCTGCTGGAGTGTGAGGAGAAATGACTTGGTTTCCATGGTTGCCAGACAAAGACAGATTTTAGCGAATAAAGATTTTGCCTTTATGAATCCCATGGATCTTTGTTTATTGCACAAGGTCCAGGTCCATGGAAACAGAATCAAGGTTGGTCTCAATTGACGCAGAAATGTGTAAAAATCTGTTTAAAACCAAACTGTAAAATCTCTGCACCACAGAAGAATTCTGGTGGGCAGGAGAGAAGTATTGAATATCAACTCAGTTAAGTGAAATTGCTTAAAATAATTAGCTGTTTTAACCAAATTAAACAGATAATGGTTTTAATACTGAAAATATTCAATTGGTTCAGACTGACATCAACTCTGCATGAAAAAAAACCCATTTCTTTCATTTGAATGAGGCTGGTCTCATGACACAGAAGGGATGCCAATGTGGCGGGTCTGTTTCCCTGTCAATGTGCGTTTCCTCCTTCCTAAGTCTGAAGCAAACTGAACCCTAGCCCTGAACAGTCATCTTATGAGATGCTTAACTCCATCCCAACATTGCCCTGACCTGTTATCTCTGCTACACCAAACCACAGTATAACATGAGCCCTAACCCAAAGCACTGAAGGCAAATGGCAAACAGACTTTGCCAAAAGACCCGCGAAAGAAATGTGCAGACAAAAAAAAATTTTAAACTGGATCAACATCGGAGCTTGTTGGCACAATACTGTGGTGAATGATTAAAATGAACTGATTAATTAAAACTAGCAGCTCATTTGTTTTGGACTGTAGTTACTTGGTCTTTGTAATTTTGCCATCTACAGTGAAAAATTTACTTCCACACGCCATCTCTCATACCAGTTTGAATTTTTGAGCTAATGTTTGAGTTTTGAATAAAAAGTAATGGCCCTAAACATGGTATTTCTTCTGTTTACCTAATTGCAAAGAAATATAAAACAACTGCTATTGTGATGACTTGTAAAAGTTCTGCCTTCAACACTGAATCGTTTCTCATTGTGTTACTGGTGTCTGAATCAACAGACCCTCATTTTTTTAATGTAGTGCTGTTTTTGGTCCCTTTTGGACACTATGTACAATACCAAAATCTTTTTATGGCTCATTATTGTTCTGCTAGGCACTGTGGTTTTCTGTAATCTTTGCATTCTGACTCCACAAACACTTAATATACATATAATATATAATAATAATATAATATATAATATAAAATATAACCTACATTCCAGATGCACATTATAAAACCTTTTATGAAAAATTAGGTTTTTTGAGAAAATGTAATCACTGACAGTAAGAGGGCACTTACAACAACTGAATCATTTTCTATCTGATATGAATAATAAACTAGTGCATGAAATAATAGAGAAGTCATGGCACTGTCTCCCACTGTCTCACTCATCACACTGAATGAGATGAAGGGTCAAATATTCCAGTAATGCTTCTTAATGAGGACAACAGCCATGCAGAATTTGATCACTGGAGACTTGCTTAATGGGTTGAGACAGCACAGTCTCTCTTGCATATGGGAGTTTACTGTGAGCATCTATTTAGATTCTGAACTGGAGGCAAAATGGTTGTTCTGGGTTGACACCAAGTCACATGCAGCGTGACATTTCACTGACATAACACAGAGGGGGGAAACTGGCTTTTCCTCCATGGAAAGCTAATCCAAAGTGACAGTCAAGGCGAGACCACTATTATTCCCACCCGGCCCCCTAAAAGCACCCACCCCTCCTCCATCCACCGCATCACGTGACCTGAATAGGTGACACCCACAGCTCTGACTGATACCATTTCAAACTAATCCTAATCCTAATGTCCAGCCATCTGATGGGAGGGCTTTTAATGTTGATCAAGAGACAGAGTTTTGTTTTTTTCCACTCAAGTGTTGAACCCATGACTGACCTTGGATGAGCCTGTCCAGAGGAACTGTCTTTCTGCTACAAGTCGTCGACTCTCCAAGGGTGAAATAGGGTGACAGTAATTTAAAGCTGCACTGGCATCTTTTCTGAGCCTGTATTGATTTTTTTTTATCAGTTGAGATGAGTCGTAAAAATGAAGAGGCGTTCGCTCTTTAAGCTCCTGAATAACTGCAACCGAGAGACACCCCCCCCACACGCTGCTTACAGATCTGGTCTTTCTTCCTCTTTCTCCACTCTTTTCCCATCCTCTCTTATCCATCACAACTACGAGTCACATTGCAATCTGTTGCAATATCTCCTCCAGCTTTCCAAATCTCCCTCTCCTTGGCTTCCGGCCGCCTCTGTCATTATTGCGTCCTTCTCCCTGTCTGTTAGCCTCAGTGTATCTTCTGTATCTGTGGGCTATCATAGTGACTAACTGCTGTCAGACAAACAGTCTCCACATTGGTCTTTCCCTCTCTCATCCTCATCCCTCTCTCTTATTTTTGCTTCATGCCTCTCTCTCCCATCATCCGTCAGCTGTGACTGTCTGCCCTCTCCAACAGCTGGTCACTGTTACACTGTTCTGCCTCGGCTATGCTTAATCAGTCACAGGCTGGCAGCGTGGTAGGAGTGGAGGGATGTGGAGAGAAAGAGAGAGGATATAAAACAAAGAAATTGCAACACAGGCAAGAAAAGGAAAAGGAAAAACAATCAAAGAAAGAAGAATGTTGCAAAAGTCTTAGAGGCAGACTGAAATAAGTAAAGAGGAACAGTGGCAGCAGGAGAAAATGAGAAGATTTCTGAAGCTCTAGCAGTAGAGCAAGAGTTAGATATCATATCTCTGTGTGTTTTGTTCTTTAAATAGCGCTCCTTTTACTCAGTGGAGCGAACATGCACACACACAAAATAAGAAGATCATAGTACTCACCACCAGCTTCGGACTCCTCTTGGCTGGTACCACTCCTGCAAAACATCGGCAGAGAGACAGCGAGAGCATTAATGACTCTATGTGCGGTGCTCTTCCCTTGTCCCCTCTGATCAAAAACTCCCCAGGACGAACAGATGGACCCCTGGTTCCTGCTGCAGAGCAGAACACAACTGGCCCGGTTCTCTGTCTCTCTCTCTCTCCTCCTCTCTGTTGCTTTCTCTCTCTGAGCAACACACTGCGCTAGGCTGCTCGCTAATCTAAGTGATCTCCTCCCCCTGTGCTGTATCCCGCTCCACTCGGCGCTTTCACCCGTGCTATTAGAAGAGGAGCACCTGATCTATCTGCATTAGACAGGCTGACTGATGCTGCAGAGGCCCCCGGATTGCTGGTCCAAGCTACAGGTCCCCCCCAGTCTGCACACCAGCTGTCTCCAACTCAACCTCTCTAGCAGAATCTCAACTATTACCCATTGCTCAACAGCTTGAGCATCATGTCAAAGGAAAGCCCAAGCTTCTGCCTTACTATGCACATCTTCTGAGTAACTACAGAGCTGTTTCCTCTCCTCTCCACTCCACTCCTCTGCTTTGCTCAAGGCTTACATTGAGATCTATCCCTGCCTTTTTTCCCCTTGTTCCCTCCCCCTCTTCTTCTTCCATACACCATTACTTGCTCTACCTCTATCTGTCGCTATCTCCCTCTCTCATATATACCAGTTCAAATTCTATAGAGAGTCACCAAAGAAGATCAATCTCATTTGTGCTAATGAAATATTAATACTTGGAGCCAGTTGTCAGGGGAGAGGATTCACAGCATACCAGTGTAGGGAATTATCCATATTCCCAATTAACGATTTTTTTTTTCCCACATTCATCACAACCCAGGAATTCATTCATTGTGTAGCTTTCTCTACATCAAACGTACAGTACGAATGCCAAGCCATTCACTCAGACTTAACCTGATTATTTACCACACACACACAGAGGATTCTCCGCTTTCCAAGAAATGTCCTTTCCCTTTCTGAGGCTCCTTATCCTGCCACTTACTACAGAACCATATGTTGAAACAAAAATGGAAAAATGAATGCCACAAACAACATAAGGGCAGGATTGGGACAAAGAGTTGCTGTTGCCAAGGCAATCAAGTAGTTCTGTATACGCTGGTAGCAGTCAACTTGGTTAAATATGAGGCGTGAGCTGCAGCAATAGTACAGCACATTTACGTCAATTCCCAACCTTTGATCCATTATAGCCTCATTTGCCTCCGTTTCTGCCATTGAAACCATTTCTTACCCAGCATTCACAAGGAAAACCAACTGGAGGTATTAATGGAAGGTTCCAGCGACATTAACACATGCAACAACATGCAAGCATCCATCTTAGGTTCTTTCTGCTGCATTGGCAAAAAAATCATTAAATGTTAAAACTCTCTGTTGCTGCAAAGCCCCTATCTCTACATGATTCATAATTTATCCTCTCTGTTTTCTCTCTCTCTTTCTCTCAGATTATGGGGTGCCAGTTACTGGAGCAAGTGGAACATTTCAGGTGCTGATGTGCAGATGAATGTTTTTGTGGGTGTGTATGTCTGACCCAAGAAGGACACACATCAGAAGGTCAGATGCCAATAATAACTGTTTCCCATTACAACAGCAGGTTATGTGACCCTGGAACCCTAAATTACACAGTGTGGAAGGCCAATAGAAACCTCTCACTTTCAAACAACCTCTAAAAATCTTCAGCCTGACAACGAGGTCAACATAATTAGCATTAAGCGCAAAGAAATTGAATTTAACTAAGGCCATATGGTTAATAAATTTGAGTGTGGAACTGAAGGGGAATTAAGATTCTAGAAACTGATATAGTTTGACCCCATCTCTACATTAATCCACTATAGCTTGTGTCAGCAAGAGCAGCTGATTTACAAGCTGCGTGGTGTAAATGCATCTTCATTCATGATGCAGTCTTTAAATCTGCTTAATTTACTCTGGCATTGTGATGCCGATGTGTACGTGAAATGCTGAGTTGATTGAATCCAGCTGGATGTAACATTTATGAGCAACAGAAGCTCGGTGAATGAAATATGGGAATTGCATGTTCCTGCACACATGCAACTCTGCAGAAGCATCCATATATGCATGCATGCTATACATATGTAATATCAGCACAAGGCGGTATGCAAGAAGGTTAGCTTTCATTTATACACACACACACACACACACACACAAACACACAAACACACACAGCTTTTATATTATGCAGCAGTGCCATAATCCTGAGATTTTTTTACTCTGCTGAGGCTGCTGAATGACAGGAAAGCTCTGCTCAACAGAACCCTGCTACATTTTAAAGGATTGAATCGATCACTAAGAATGCAACACTATCTTAAAAAGCCTGATTTTATTATTACTGAGGCAACCCTTTACCAGAATGACTGAGACTCGGTATCCATTATCATTCAAATGAGGGGGAAGTAAACAAATTGCTAGAAAATAGAGTGCTGTCAGTTTATGGTGGCCTAACCTGGCTCTGAGCATCAGTGTGAAGGAGGCAGCTTCCTCTACTTCTTTTACAGTAGAGAGTGAAGTATGCCCATAATAACTAGCACAATTACAAAGCAGTATGCTAATGGGGAAATTACTGAACACCACAAAAGGCAGAGAGCATAAACACACACACGCATCCGCTAAGAGACCACTATCTTATTATCAGTCAGCAATATGAGCACATGCCAGGCATGACTGCTGAGTTTAGTTGAGTGTATTATTCCTGTACTGAGAATAAAAAAGTGGGTAAGACCTATGTCTTTATTTTCCTTGATATGTGCAATATCTCATAATGCTATCAAAAAAAAAAGAAAAAGAAAGTAGTCTCCAAAAGATCGAATTTCAGAACTCAAACATGCAAACGCTTCCACTGATAAGCAGCAGCACCGTAGTTTAAGTTTCAACAAACAAAGGAAAATGTGCACAGCGAATGGCCCAGCGTGGTGAATGGCCCAATGTTCCAATGTACTGTGGCCTTGGTGAGTCTAAAAAGATTCCACACATTCAAACACATTCCTCCAGGTTTTTAATGTAGATTGTTAGAGGGTGAACAATATGAGCAATGTGCCATTTGTTGAGTAAACATTTGTCCTTGCTCTACTAATAAGAAGAAACCTATTTGTCTTCATCTGCTCTGAATTGTTCTTCCTCTTCATCTGGTATCATCACATTTCATTCCTCTACCTTAATTTCCTCTGCATTTTATTTCCCTTCCCTCTATCTTTTCATTTTCTCTCTTCTTTTTCTCCGTTTCTCAGGGGACAGGAGCGCTATGCATGATTGTCATGGCAACAACGATGGGAAGACAAGATGGAGGAGCCATCGTTGGCCTGGCCTCCTTTACAGGAGAGGATCTTGTATGTGTGTGAGAATGCCAGATGTTATCTTTAAAATTTTATTGGAAGATATCATGTCTTAGACCAGAAAGTGAGGTAATAATCCTTTTTTTTTAGCACATTGATAGACATGCTAATACTTGAATGAAGGAGCTCTGCAAATTTACTAAATGACTGAATCCTGCTCCACTACAGATGATGGTTGATAAGTCAAGGAAATGCTGAATTAACATATATTTCCAAACATGGGACCATTCATAATTTGCACAGTTTGAAGTAAATGGTTAAATACATTTGCTAGTAGTGCACTCAAGTAGTAGATATATTGCATTTACAAAAGACATTGCTTTTAGGTCTAAAAATACCCATTTGGCTTTTTTTCTGTCACAGTTATTTAGCAGCCACTTCTCTTATTGCCACAACAACCTGCCTCTTTCTCTTGCACAAATTACATGTCGCTGATCTCACTCCTTCTGGGTTTAGACGACCACAGAATTGAAACTCGAGAGACCGTTTATTGGGCAATCCAAAAGCCAAGATGTGGCTGCATTCATTTCAGATGCACTTCTGTCAGAGCACGAGGCATTAAGGTAATGGCACAATGCACTTCTGAAAATGACAAAACACATTCAAATTTATTTTACCTGTGAAGCTTCAAAACTGGCAGTTTATCTTTCTGAGTTTAACCACAAGCAAAGTACCGTACTCTGACACTGTGCAGTTCAGAGCAATGCTGCCTCCTGGGCAACAATAATAAACTGTTGAACTGGTGTAGTTTTATAAAAGATGTTTCTCTTGCTTTGTCATGCATGCCAACAGCCAACTCAGTCTGAATCTGAGAAAGACTACTGAGACAGTTTTTTTGCTAGTGGTACTGTCATTTTGATGGATATAAGACTATATATATATATATACACATATATATATTCATTTGCATGACTGTGACTTCTGTAACACAACTCAATCTACTGCAGAGACTATAGATAATTGGAATATAACAATCACTGTAATGTTGTTTGTTTGACCTTGTGATTCATAATAACGGACTCTGCTGATTCAGAATCAGACAGCACAGTTTGATGAGTCACAGATGAACAGATTAAGGCGTCCTCCTCCATCTGAAGTCCACCTTGTTCCACCTCCTCCTTTCTTCTGCCAATACTTCGCTAAACCAATCCCCTCATATATGCTCCCTGAGCTGAACTTCCAGTGCTGTTCAGCAAATCTCTTCCCTCTAATCCTCCACCTCTACTTTCTCAAAACATGATCCCCACTCTTCCCATTTCTCATCCTCTGCTCTGTCCTCTTATCTGCCTTACCTCGCTCCTCTTTGCTCCCATAATTGTTGTTGTGAATGACTATGCACTAGCTGCTAGCGATCGCTTGAAAGGTCACTGCATTATTCTTAGACAGAAAGCTGGGCACAAATCTCAGTCCCAAGAACTGTTGTTATCGAGTACATCTGAAATTGAGGATTATTTTTAGAATTGACTAATTTGTCATATACATTTTGAATTTATCTAATACATGTTTAGTCAGGAAAATGTTCAGAATGCCCATCACAATTTCACAGAGCCCAGTTTCCTTCTTTTGTAGAACCAACAATCTAATACCCAAAGGTATTCGGTTTACAATGCCATAAAGGAGTGTTGAAGACCTCAGAATCACTGTATTAACTCTGCCATTTCTTTTGTTGATCGCCTAAAGGTATGTATAAACTGTGGTACAACAGTGATGTTTATTGGAGGTCACAGTGTACAAGGTGGGAAAAAACTCATGGTCACAACCTTTGTCAGACAGTACAATAATAGTTTGACTCATTGCAGGTTGTGTGAAGAATGCGGTGAATTTGTAGCACTACAATGTAAACAGAAAATATGAGAGCAGAAGCTTGTTATCAGTTCTCTTCATCCACCTGTGTTGCTATTGTGTGTTGAAAATGCAGCTCTGCAATATTTTCTTCTTTGCCAGAGTCACACAAGCCTGCTTTTTTCCTCTAAACTTTATTCTTAAAAAAATATTTTGAAATGTCATTCTGTTCAATCATGTACAGAATTTTTTTTATGGTTTGTAGATGTGTGTCGTGAGACCAATCACATGGTGAGAACCTGGTCCTACATTTCTGTCACTGTCAGGATTTTGCTATGAATCAGCCGTCACAGTATGGTGTAGATCAACGTTTTGGATTGCTGACCATAGAAAGATGGGTTTTAACAAAAGATATCAAATAAAGGTAGTGAAAAAAAACATACTGTGTGATATAATCAGGTGTCACAACACTCATATTGAAATATTTTAAGGTATACTCATATAGGTATACCCTATGGCTAAACAGTCACATAGCATCTTATTTCTTCTAAATACCAACCCTAGCCTGTGTGTGTAGTTTCTTTCATCATCTGGGAACTCAATAATGATAATGCCCACAGAGATTATACATGTGATACGTGCTGCCGTCAATCCCTAGTGACTTCCTGTAGCCTCCTTCCCACTTTTCCTCTCATTTATTTCTTCTCTGCCTTGCTCCTGCTCAGTCTGGGCCTCTGGTAAGAGGAGTACTACCCTGCATCCCTATCACACTCTCTCATGTACACTCAGACACACACACACAGGCCCATAATGATGCTGACATTTAACACAATACAGCTGTGTTATTCCTGCAGAAGTGCACAAGGTCAACTCATTAGAGGGCATAATTGATGTAGGGTGCATATTTCAACCTGCCACTAAAAGAGTTCTGGGTCAGCTGATATGGACAGCACTTTAACAACAATAAGGAATGGACACAAATGAGGGACCTCGGGTTTCATTCAGTGTCTGCCTGGATACTCTACTCTCGGGCAAACAATTTGTTTTGTTTTGACGTTTCAATGAGAAAAACATTTATCTTCAGGTCACTACAGGACGAAAGCGTAGGAACATGAATGGCACAGTGTAGTGAGAAGGCAAAGCAGCATTCACCATTAAAGTCAGCATTAATAACACATGACTACAATAGTAGAATATAAGGCAACCAAATACTGAATATTCTAATCAAAATCAATGAAACATTCAGTCATTTTCCATTTCCGTAAACATAGGCTTTAAACTCCTCTCACTTATTCATTCCAGGTACAGCAGCTTAAAAATAAAACACATCCTTAGGAGATAATGAATAGCCACACCTTTCACATACCCAAATTATCATACAGGCAACATAAGAGAATAGCAAACGTGAAGCCCGACAAGGTCCCTAGGGTCCAACTCAGCAGCATCTGTATTCACAACATATACAGTCACTGACCTAATGTGCTCTTCCTCCCCTCCCCTCTCATTCATCTTTCCTCTATACCCAGCCTCCCACTCCTTCCTACATTCATCTGCTCTTCCTTTGCCTTGCTAACTCAGCCCATCGTCTCTTTACCTTCATCCCATCCAGTCCGAGAATATTCAACCTTCCGCCCACTCTCTTCCTAACTTTTCTCTACTGCTCTCTCATTATGTCACACTTTCATTGCCAACTATTCAAGCTGTTGTCAATTCAGCAGATAAGAGTGCATTCTTTTGTGTGCTGAATCACACATCTTTTCATGTCAAAATTTAAGTTCCTACATCTATTTATCCAGCGCTGCTGACGAATACCTGACATAAAGACGTCATACGTACCTCTTTGCACGAGCATGGTGACCTCGCTGCCTCTGGGACATTTGCTCAACAGGTCCACCACCTGGTTGTGACTCATATTTTGTACATTTCGCTTGTTGACCTCCATCAGAATGTCCCCCTCCTTTAAACCACGGCAGCGCGGATAGTCCACTATCTGCTTGACCCTCTGCCCTCCTCCTGTCAGGCTGTCGGCAATGGTGAATCCGAATCCTTTGTCTCCCTTCTCCATGTGTATGGTGATCAGCTCAGGCTGAGTGGCTATGGACGAAGCCAGGGTGACAACATCACTGGAATAGCCATGCGAGCCGTTGGACGCCACTTCAGCTGAGGGGCTGTGCGGCCGAGGCTCCCTCATGCCGTTAACGGGTCCAGCCTGGTTGGAAGGCGAGTCAAATGTCTCCTGTCCATTGACAATGATAGGCTCCTTGTCCAAGATTGCCACTGAGGTCACCAGACTGGTGTTGGGGTCATCGGGGTCAAAGGGCAGCGGGTAGCCACGGCATAAGGCCAGGTCCACCATGGAGCCAATGGGGATAGACTGGAAGATTTTAACCACCTGAGCATGTGTGTAGCCCAGTACGATGGTGTCATTCACACTGACTATCACATCACCTGCACCAGGAAAAATTACACTCAGTAAAGCAGCTACTTATACAATTAGCAGCTATTTAAAGTTGCTTCAAGTGTAACCATCAACGAAAATTGTGTTACACTGCTGTTATTTGGCATCAGCCCAACTGTGCAATGGTGGAATATCAGAGAAAATGGATGGGTGTATTGTATAAACACTACAACGTGTGATGTTGAATGAAAACACTGCCCCCTGTGGATGATGCTTATGTACTGCACCTGTCTCCATCTTGCCATCCACAGCTGCAGGTCCATCCAGCACCAAACTTTTGATCTGCAGGAACTCATCTGGCTCGTCACCTCCAACCACAGTGAAGCCGAAGCCGCGGCGACTTTTCTTCAGCTTTGTGTTGATGAAGGTTCCTTTCAGCTCTGCAGGGTTTCTTGTGAAGAAAGGCTTCCCTCCTGCAGAATACCAGGGAAAAATATATAACTGAATTTTCATTCAGATAATTCTCATTCAAAATTCCTGTTTCCCTAATTTTGATCAGTATCAGAAGGAGAGTTAGGATGTAGCAACTCTGACTGAAGAATGACCATCAACAATGTAGACAATTTGACATATGTTTAACATACAATCGCTTGTCACTGTAATTTCAAAAATCCTTGGTGTCCTATTTACACGTAAGGTCAAAAGGATGTAAACAAATCTCTCAGTAAATTACAGTAAAGTTTTACCAATGTAGCAAATAAACTATATTCATCTGAATTACATGATGTATCTTAGGGCAGTTGTTGGGGACACATGACAGAAAAATCAAGCAGCAATAACAAGGTATATAGTGTCTAAAAGTATAAAGATTTACGTTTGACTCCTGCGGGGCCTGGAGGTAGAGTTGGCAGCACCTGTGGGTCCCTGTAGGTCTCCAGGTGGTTTGGAGCAAAGTTTGCCAAAGGAGCTGCGGCTGAGGAGTGCTCCTCTATCCACTCTGTACAGATGCAATCGCACACATGTTAATACACACACACGCAACACAAAAGTGTATTTACATGCCACACACATATAGACACTTAACAGCAACACAGATACAAACACAGAGCTTAAAGAACACACTGTACTGACTCACCATCTTATTCATTCTTATGCTTCAGTTGTAATCAGCTCTTTATTTACATCAATCTCTACTCATGTTATTTTTTGAATTACTTATTCTTTATTACTTAACTTTTGGGTATCGAACAGCCTTCATACTATTGATAATGCAACATGAAAAAGTTAATCAGATTGGCACTCTTTTTTTTTGTCTTACTTCAGTTTGGGATTTAATCTTTTAAATCTTTGCAAAGTGATGATGCATGTATGAATTATACATGCTCTGGAGGTATAAAGAGGCAGTTCATTTTTCAACAATTTAAAGTGGATTTATGAGTCATGACTCCAAGTAGGAATTTTTCAAGCAAACTGAATCAGCTAAGGGTCTTAAAGTAACTCAATTGCCTCCAAGAGCTGCATTTGTTTGTGTGTGTGTGTGTGTGTGTGTGTGTGTGTGTGTGTGTGTGTGTGTGTGTGTGTGTTTTCCTTATATCTCTCACTTTGCACCTGCCCTGCAACTCTCCCAGCCTCACAGGTTGGAAATCTTTGGATACCTCCCTTCTTCACCTTTTCATGGTAAAGCAACTTAAATGATCAAATACAGAATGATATATAGCATTTATGATTTAAAAAAAAAAAAAGAAATCACATAAATTAAAATCTAAACACCAAAGACAATACCAGGGATTGGGCAAGCATTATTTTCTTAAGTCACTTAAGTCAGAGTGAGAATTAGAATTTGAATTGAATGTATAAGATTTTTTTTTTTTAGTTTAGGTGTAAGTCAGAGAAAAGCAGCCTGGCCCAAACCCGGGAGAGCACTGGACAAACCAGAAGGACATGACGCTCACAGACATGAAGAAAGAAAGAAATGGTGCCGTGCCAGGGCAGGAAACGAACCTCGAATATACCGCTCACCTTCTGGAGGCTGCGGCTGCTGCTGCTGCTCCAATATTTTCCGACGCCGCGCCTCCACCACTGGATTCTCATACTGTGTCTTTCTGTTTATATGACTGAGACAGACAAACAACACAGTAATGTTGGTAAAGATTGATTAGTGAAAAAAAAAGAAAGAAGATGCTCTTATCAATATGCAGGTTCAGTCTGTGCAGCTAAACAAATAAGACTTGAAGGTGAAGAGAATATATTTTTAAGACAGTCTTAAATTTGGAGAAACTCTGTTTTTCTTTCTGAGATTTAATAAGGCGATTAACTTACTCCACATAATACACCCCATACACTGGGTCGTCTATTCTCTCCCATCCTGGAGGCAGCTCTGAAATACAGAAGGCAGCGTTACATGCAGAGAGACAATGCTACTTTGCACGTTTCCTGTCATTAGCAGAGCTGAGTGTGGTTGGGTTGAACTCTCCAAAACAGTCAGTACATCAAACAGTCATCATTCTTCACTTCACAGTACATATAGTATGCAATATTGCATTGGACAACATTGGTTTTGTGATCTACTTACTTCAGTCTTTTTGCAACAGCATTTTGCTGTTTGAATTCTCAGATCAAATGGGATCAAATATCAAGAAGAACTAACTGACTAAATGATCTAAAGTATTTACTTTAAGGATAATATATTTTTTTCTGCCATTATATTATTACATTATATTAAATTCTAGCAGTGGTTTCTGTCTGCTAAAGAGTTGCGACATTTTTAAATGCTCCCCCCTTAAAATGTCTGTTTTCTTGCATTACTTAAAGTTCAAAGACTCAAGCCAGTCTTCATTGGGTACAGAGGGTTCTAGTTGGGCCAGTTACACACATTTATAAATCTAGTCAACATGCCAGATATGTCTAGCTGTAAGTGTTTACATAAACTAAATCATGACCTGGATCACTCTCCAGCAGCCTACATTGCATTTATTCTGCTCATTTAGACTAAAACACCCCACAGTAACTGTCAGAACAAAGACACAATACAGCTTCAAACAAGTCTACAACAGAGTACAAGTCAACTGAAGTCTGGTGTGGCAATTTAAAATTGAAAAACTACATGTTGTAATTCTTTTGCTAAATATTACTACAATATTATGCTCACACAGCCACACACACTTCTAACTACTCTTCATGGGAATAGGTGGACAGATGAGGATTATTAAACTGACACGTTCCCACTAAGATGTTGGCATCTCAGTTCTCCACCTCACCCTATTTGATTTCAGACAAAGACATTACCTACTTGTGTTACTGTGGACTTCTCCCAAGTCCAGTAAACACTTTTATAGGAGACTGGATTTCACAATCAATAATAACAGACCGTCTGCCTCTGTGCAGCCAGCAGTAATAAAGGCTTTCAGCCAGACATTCAAAGCCTGATTTGAGAATAACCTCTCATTCCATTATGGGTTGTTTGTTCTACCTGCATATGGGACGAGAATCGGCAGCTGAGCAATTTGCTAGTTTGTGAAGCAACTCCAAATACGTCTATCAGACTAAGTTCTCAGTACAACCTTAGCATAACTTATTCCAGATGTGTTTTTGTGCATCTTAGACAAATAACCACTGCTAGTCACACAATGTTATGTTATGCAATGTTTTTGTTGCATGAAACTAAAACTAAATTCACAGAAATCTACAAACGCTCAATCTTTGGGAATGGATGTTAGAATTTTACATATAACTGAACCACATACAGAAAATCTCACAGTGAGAAATTCATTCTGTTGAGGGAGACATTTGAAGTGAGGAACAAAAAAAGTAATAAAACTAACTGTCAAAAGTGTTGACATTACACAGACACAACTCAGTTTACATCAGATGGTTTTATTTACCATCTTTAAACATGTTTCTGGAAAAAATACATCACTACCTATAAAACTTTAAAGTCACCCTGTGGTGTTTACAGTAAAGAAACACATTATGTGTGTCCTTAAGGTCCAAGAAAAATGCTAAATCTATTATCTTGATTTTTTCCTTTTGTCTTAATGGAACTGTTGCACTGTTTACATCAGCTTGGACACAATACAAACATTATAACACTGCTCAACAGTGCCATCATTGGTCAAAAATTTCCTTTCTCCAATCTGAATCAAAAAAACTTTCTATTTCAGCCAATTGACAGAATCAAACAATATTACAAAAAAAAGATCTTATCACCACAACAAATTTTAATTAAGGAGATTATCTATTTTAAAGAAAACATGGGCCATAACTGTGCACCTGAGTAAAGTAACTCAGAATAACCCTAGTTTACACAAAATCTTACCTAAATCACTCTCCAGGTCCTCCGTATGTATCCCTTCTTCTCCAAAGTGAAAGCAAGATGAAACAAAGAAAACAAAATGAAGAATAGAAAAGAGATGGATAGCAGAGGAGAGGTGGTACAGGGATGGTAGAATTAAGAGCAAATAAAGAATGAAGTGACAGTCCAGAGAAAAGCAAATAGGGAAACAGAAACCCCTTAGTCTCAGAACTGATATTAACAGGATGAAACATCTAAAAAGAAAAACACTCAAACAAAAGAAGTGCTGTGTGTCACTTTCAATTTCACCACTTGATGGTGCAATTTTGCAATTTGTATTCTAAAATCCGAGATTGCCAACTGTCATTTGAAAAATCTCTTCATAATTATTGCAGAATTTTAATTAATTTTTCTGACAGTAACTGTGAATGAACATTAACACACCAAATTATGGCAAAAGCGGGACACATATCAAATTAACAAATCTAACAATCAAAATCAAATCAATCAATCAAAACAGCGGCAAAAACCTTTTCTAAATGCACTTCTGAGAAGTTAGGTGACGCCACTACACAATATACAAGATGAGCTCCATGTCTGAGACCTCAAGCACCACCTACTGAGTCTTAAACCACTACACAGAAGTGTGAATGCACACTCATTATGTAAACAATGTGAAGCAGCTTACCATCATCATCACACTCTTCCAGAGGCCTGGAGGCTTTGTCTCGACACCGAGGATCCAGCCAGGATGTGGTCTTTGTGTTGTGGCTGTGAGGAAACAAATACAGCAACAGAACAATTCAACACAGGCCATGAAACCAACAAATAAAAGCATAGCAGAGGCACACGAATACATCAATAAGAATTAAAAAGTAAACCGCGTCAGCAAGTTTACAGAGGACAGAGGGCGTCGGCTGCAAAGAGAAATGAGAATAACAGAGCAACATAGGCAAAAAATCAACAAAGGACCTGATTTTTCCCTCCATTGTTAAACAAGAATTACATACTGTAATTCATACTGTAATTCAGTGATAGCAGAAATGAACATACAAGCTCTGAAAATGCATAGCCATGTCCTGGTGGTGTGTCTTTGCCGTGCTGCAGAGGGAACAGAGAGGTGGAGGTAGTCAGGTGATCAGGATGTGATCTCCTTTAGAGATCGGGACATGCAGGGATTAACAGGAAAGCAGTGGCACCCAGGGGGTTGGGCAGGTTGGCTGGGGAGGCCTAAAAACCAAATCATGGGGGAAGACAAGCCACTGGACGAACAAAAGGGATAATAGTGCAGGTAAAATACAGAAAATACCAACTACGGTATGAGCTATGGTGACAAATATTGATACGGGAAGTGCTCAGAGTGTGTTGATGCAAACCGCTAATTGTTGTGCGTTGTCGATACATACTCTATGAAGTAAAGTTCTCCGTTCTCGGTGTAGGCCATCTCCCAGTTTTCAGGCAGCGGTCCCAGCGGGTCTTCTGGAGAGACCTGCGGTTCGGCCAGGGTCTGCTGCCCACTGTCTGCGGTGGAGGTGACTGCATTGTTCAGACCACAGGATGGAGCACTGTCACGTGCGGGGTATGGCCGGAGGATGCCACCACGGCTCTCGTCCTGGTCGTTAGGGTTACCTGTGCACAACAAAGGAGAGGGGAAGAGACTACGCACTAAGGATCCTGGGTAAGACAACGAGCACAACACAGAACAACAACAACAACAAAAAAAAAAACCACAGTTTATGCCTCATACATGCGTGGAAAGAATAAAATGAGCAGACATGCAACTTAAACCACACCGAACTCCCTGCCCTTCCCCCTTCCTAACTTTGGCTCCCTCCAATTTCTAGTGTACTGAAAAGGCCCCAGGAATATGCTAATTCTTTCAGCAACAGTCTTTCCAAAACTCTTTTTGACCCCCACCTTCTTTTACATCTCCACCCATAAGCCTCTTTCTTCTAAAGCTAGCAATCCCAACCCCCATCCCCATTCGCTCTCCAGTTCTGGCCCAGTGTCCTCCACCACTTCCGTGGGCCTTTCAGGGTTGATAAAATGCTAATTCAACACTTTGGCTGCCTGGCAGGGAGACACAGAGAGGGCATAGATTCACAGCAGAAAAAAAAAACACCCATCTATCACACAAAACAGGAAAGAGCTCAAAGGAGAGAAGAAAAGTCTCATATTGTCACCTGTTTTCTTCTTTTATTCATATTATAGACTTCATTTACATGCAGATGACATTTCTAACAAGGTGTGTTGAGAAAATCTGCCGTGAAAATACAACTGTCACCTGAAGCAGAAATATTAACACTTGCCAAACACATACATATACGTTTGGCAAGAATTGGATGAGCCAAAGCTGAGAAAAGTGACAAAATTAGGTAGATATGTGGGTTGTGGCATGGAGAGAAAATCTCTCAGAGTCGCCGGTAATCTACTTCTGCCCCCAGTACACCCCTCCTCACAGGCAGATGGCAGTGTTTGGAGGCTCCCAGAAAGAGGCATCAGCATCACAAAGACATGATGTAACCGCCAGACACCATACAACAGAGGAGAGGATCGTAAACATACACTTTGTCTCTCTCCACTTAGTATCCTTAATCTTGGACACACACGTGTATCCACAGACACTCCTAAAGTAGCATCCACTCAAGAACAAACACGGCACAGATGGAGGAGACTACGCATGCAGAGAGGAAAGAAAGCTGCAGACAGAGAAACTTCAGTCAACAGAGAGAGGCAGAAGAGGTGCTACGACGCCCTCACCTGTAAAACTGTTGTTCATTTCCGTGGCCTGGTCGTCATCGTCGTCGTCAGCAGGCACTACTCGGGCGTTTTGCATGTCATTGTAGGACTTGGTGCGCTTTGGGGTGGACTGCCGGGAGCCTGCATCACTGAGAATCACTGTCCCAATGATGGGCTGCCTTGGCGGCTTGGGGGTCCCATAATAGTTACCTAGGCAACAAGAAGGACATTAGCATGCTTGAGAGAGACACAGAAGGAGGCAGAAGGAGAAACTGAGAGAAAGAGAGGAAAAGGATAAAAAAAAAAACCAAAAACAGGCGGAGTGGAGGACAGAGAGATAGAGAGAATCTATGAAACCTCCTAATCTTACGCTGAGAGCAAAAGACATAAAGCTGGATCACAGTGTGACTACAAATCATGGCATCAAGCAGCTGGCGAGAAAGCAGAACGGCTCTAGTTTGTATTTGAGGCTGCAGAGCTGTATTGGATGCTAAAAGCACTGAGTAAAAAAAAAAAATGAAATGAACCAGCTCACAATAGCCTGCTTGTTTAAGCAGCTTTTTTTTTTTTTAACTGAAACTGTTGTTCATCTGTCAGTGGTGCAAACAAAGAATTTATCAATCATGTTTTTTTCTGGCATTGTACCAATCATGTCTATGTATATCTCTGTATTATGAGAGGAAGAGAGGGCTTAAATGCACAGATGTGATGTTAGATGACAAGTCAGATAAGAAAATTTATACATCTCCCATGTCTGTTCAGTAGGTATGAAGCTAGAACCCAGCAGTTGTTTATCTCGTGATTATTTGCTTCCCTGTTGATAAATAGATTAAATTGACACCAATCTTATGTCTGAAGACTAAATATGAACATACAACTAGCAACCAGTAAGCCTAGCTGAAGCATCTTTGTTACTGAGCTTTAAAAGTTGGTGGCAGATTTTGCTAACACTGGAGTCTGGAGTCTAGCTGCTTCACTCCGTTTCCAGTATTTATGTTCAGTTAAGCTAGCTGGCTACTGGTTATATCTACATAGTCATTGTGTGCACTATGCAAAGGTATTTCCCAAGATGTCAAACTATTATTTTAACAGTTTGATTTCACTAAAAGATGTCAAATCCCCTCTTTTCCTGACAACTATGTAATGTTTACTATCAAATAAAAAAGGCTACCAATTTGCATAAAAACTATTTGCATATAAGTTACATATGATCAAATCTGTTTCTATCATCATTCAGTCTAGATTTATTCATAAATCAATAATCCAGGCTTCCTCTGGCTGTCTGGATGGCCACCGACTCCTGTGGACAGGTATTTGACATTGTCTGCGTGAAAGAGTGAACAGTGCCAACACACGCCAGAACCAGTGCCAAGCAGATTAATGTCGCAGCATTCTCTATCAGCCCCATGCCACAATCACACACACGCGCACACACACACACGCACGCACGGACGGACGGACGCACACACGCACACACAAATCTGACTTAGCCCTGCATGACATACATCCTCACAAAAACACGATGCATGAACACACATCCGCCCACACGTTTACACACAGGTTTGCGTCAGTTATGAGACTTGGCGCTGCATAACACTGTCCTCATCAGAATGAGAGGGGCAGATGTGGAGTGACCCGCTGTCTCCCGGGTGCATCTCCCCCCATCATGCACAATCTAATCAGAATCAACTGAGTGCACAGTCAAACAGCCCTGCCCGCATGTAAGGAAAAAATAAATGTTGATCGCTGCTACGCTTCTTGTATCTGTGGTGAATCTGAACACCTGCGCCATCATGAATCGCATGGAGTGTCAGTTATGATCATTATCTTCATCATCCTCACCTTCATATGTTCCGATTTCCAGTAGTGTGCCACTCTCCTCAAGTTCTAGGAAGTCCTCCACAGATAAGAAGTTGTAATCCACCCCAGGGACCTCTCCGTCTCGAGGGGGCCGGGTTGTACCTGAGAAAAAGAAAAAAAATTTAAGTTTAAGTTGAGTTTAATTTCCATTCAAAATTCAAGCCATGTGCTTACAGTGGGCTGAAGGTGAAATCTGATGTTCCTTCTCCTGGAATTGCAACACATTCAATATTCTCCTCCGAAAACACTGAAAGCCTATAATTTGTGTAAAAGTGCAGTCAACATCGCAACATTCATTCCAGCTTTTTGAGATGATGAGCGGTCAGGGGGAAGGGTTTCTACAGCAGGAAATGAGAGAGATCTGAAATCAAGAGGGTGCAATTGTAATTCAGTGCAGTGATTGGAAGTACAGTGACTGGTGAGTGGCTCTGAATATCACGTCAGGAAATTAAATGGAGGCTCACATCTCGAGCTATCTCTCTGCCTCATGGGAAACTGCTGCCTGCTGAGTCAGAAGATAAGATAAAGGTCACCTTTAGCAATAGTACCGATCCTGTTATCAATCCATCCGCTTCTTCATGGTGAGTCTGGAATTGCATTGACATAATACTATTATAGTCGTATTACTTAAGATGGCATTAAAGATGCATTGTTCCTGTTACGACTGCAAGGCTCTATAGCTACACTTACTGCATTCTTGGGTATTGTTAGGTTTAACTGTAGAATAATAAAAGCCTTTCAGTCAGACAATATAAACCGCAACTGAGCCATGTTGTGAAACCAGAGAAGACATGAAACTCATAGTAGAAGTATGTTTGACATAATTCAAGAAATTGCAAGAACTGCACATTAGAGATCTGACCAGAGTCTGTATCAACTCTTTGGTTTCAAAATCTCTTTAAAGGGAAAACCATCATCAACATTTTCCTTGCTGGCCTTACTGCCCTGAGCCTGATCCCCCTTTGGAGTTAATGATTAGTGGTCTGCGGTCTTTTACTTTGTTGTGTGACCACTTTGTAAGAGGAAGCTTGATACCAGACAATAGAGACAGGAGCTATTGTGTCTTTGTTTTTACAAAGATGACAGGCCAGATGGTTGACGGAAGTTGTAACCCATCTGTGATCAGGGTTATTTGTGTGCATATATACACATATGCATATGAATGTAGTGTTTTCTCACACCCCTCTTAAGTGAGGTAGACTTCACTTCACAGGCAGCAACGTGAACTATTGTACACCACAAACAATACACCTTACAGCTACCTCATAGCAAGACTAAAGCTGGATACTATGTCAAAACCACGAGCTGAATGCTTGAATAGCATCTCAAAACACCTTTCCCCTACATCTTTCTGATGACAGATTAGGAGGAGTCTGTGCCCAACCATTTCTTTAACTTTCCGAAACCAATAATCTGACATCTAATACGCTGTGAATTAAAGGTCTTCATAGGTCAAAAATCCTGAACAGATCTGTGGAAAACTTTAACCAAACCTGATGCACATACATTCGCTCTCAAAAAAGAAAGACCTGATCTGAAGGGGGCCCTGGACACAATCACACTGGACCAAAATAAACACAAGAAGCAATTACACCTGATCCAAAATGCAGTCGCACTGAACAGGTTCCGACAGAGTGAGAACACCAACACCAGCAGCAGCACGATGCAATTTCAATTAACAAGAAGCTGTGGTGGAAGAAGACCGGGTGCCTGTTACTCTTGCAGGGTCTCTGTAAATAATTTCATCAAGCAGGTCTGGACCTGTTCTATTTGGAAAGTGCCTTGAGATAACGTCTGTTATGAGCTAGTGCTATATAAATAAAATTGACTTGACCAGTAAATTAATAATAATACCCTAAGAATTATTGTAAACTTACAGAAACTAAAATAATTTATTGATTTGTGCATTTATCCCAGTTTCCTTGTCAGAACAAAGCTCAGATGATTTGTAAAGTTCTTACTCTCCCCCTTAACCTCAGTGATCAGAGCTGATACCACATGGATGTGGATCCACTCAGTTATTGTACATATGGATACACAGAGGTCAGCTGCCCAGCAGTACAACAAGACCCTACCTGACTAATATTTGGACCCAGGGTGCCTCTCTGGACCTGGAAAGGCCTCTGCTATGAATGCCTTCAAGGAGAGACAGACAGATAATGTTCTTACAAGTGATCCAGACTGGGAAACTAATGTCTTTCATTTCACTCCATACAATAGTTAACACAAATTTAACACAAAATCATAAATGTCAACCTCATCGTGGTGCTAGGGGAAAAGTCAGGTGATCAAAATCATTACCATTCATCCTCTGGGCACCACAAATGTCTGCACAAAATGACATCTCAACTGATTCAGTAATTGTTGAGATACTTATGTCTAGACCAAAGTGGTGGACAGACCTTCCATTGATCTGTGCCACTAGCATCATGGCTAACAATTGGTAAGAAAAAAAAAACATCTTGGTTTTTGAAAGCAGATAAATTCAGAAATTAAAGTTTATCAATCTTTAAACACTTTACCATCATCACGTGTATGTATGTATTCTTGACAGGCGAGAATTTTTTTTTTTCTTTTTGCAGTGTTTACCTGCTCTTTTCCAATATGCAAGCACTAACTCCATCCCTCCGGGTACATCCAGCCCACAAACACCTGATAATAAGTAGGCCTTTACTGTGTGCTGCTCAATCCTACACCTTCACTGCACTGCAAAGGCAACACTTATCCCCTTTATCACTTCTCCCCCTGCCATTTCGAAAATGATACTCAAGATAAATTGATAAGGAGGCGATTTAGTTGACAAGACCTAGTGCTCAGTGTGTGAGCAACAAAGCAAGTTCCTTGCACACAAAGGAGAGAAAAAAAATCACCTCCCTGACCGTTTACAGCAGCAACACAGAAGCAAAGTGCTGCTTTGTATTCACCTCAGTGGACTGAGATGAGATGAAAGTGAAGTTGCCTGGGAGTTTGAGTCATAGGACTGGGTGGTCCCAGGGTGGGAGATGTTTCTGAGGCTGCCGTGCTCTAATGATGCTGTCTGCGGAGGGAATGGAGCTGTTATTCCAGGCTATTCCCCACAGTGAAGGCCTGTGAGAGGATGACTAATTCTAGTGTGCCCATATTACCAAGTATTGAAGACTGAACTCTGCATTATTCAGCTTCAGTTACGTCATCATAACATTTTAGTATAAAACAACTATTTCTATAAACTAGTTTATCTTTTAACCCTCATGAGTGACACAACATTTTTTTTAAAATCTGACAGTCTGAGCTTCTGAGTTAGGTAACTTGGTCTTCTGTTTGCACTCTGCTTATCTGTGCTTTCTTGCATAATATAAGGGCAATATTTTCAGTGACTAGACTCATGACTACACTCTTGTTGCATGGGAGCAATCAATCATCTGTTGCCATATCGTGACGTGTAAATGAAGACAGCAATAGATAATTTCATCTTATTCCCAAAGATAAAGCTGGCCAGTAAAACTACTGCCAGCCAGCGGAGCAGAATGACCAACAAGTAAAGTTTGTCTGTACTTCAAAATCAAAGTGACAACAACAGCTGTGGGTCCAATAATCTGGCAGAAATATTTTCATGTGAACACTGTGGCCATTCAAGGACACACAAACATTACTATCGCACACAGCATAGTCTGAGCACTGGAGACACAATGGAACAATAATAATAATTGACCTTGAACTCGACTACATTCTGGCCTTTTCTGCTGTTTACTTATGTTTAATGGGCCAATCGCATAATTGAGAAAATCACAGAGATAAATATATAAACTGATGAAGTGAGAGAGATGATAAACAGAGTGCATATGATGATGATGATGTCCATGTAATGATGAAAACCTGTTGCTAAAGAACCAATGATGTTGTCTTACAGACTGTATTTGCCAAAATAAACTAAACACAGAACATTCTTATTCAAAGCAGAGAGAGTCTAAATGCTCTCAGTGTAACAGTGATGTCACATACTACCACTTGGTATCTGTCTGTCCAGAGAAACAATGACTGGGCCATAGCTCGGCTCTGATCAACTAACTTCCACTGGCAGTCATCAATGGGCTCATTGTTTCGCTGTGAGAAACCTGTCTGTGCATGCATGAATGGAAAAATGTAACAAGCATATTTGAAAACATCTTCAGTTTTGAAATACCATCAAATCCAACAGAGAGTAATCTTTGTTCTTCAGAAAACAAGCAGATTTCCTCTGAATTTTATTGTACTGGTATGAAAACCAGTGTGGAGCTTTCATAAAGCTAGATACACAGGGGGAAATGATGACAGTGATGCTTACAAAATAAATCTGATTTAATACTAACAACACAAACCACCACTTCAAAATAACATCACTTTAACTGCAAGAAAAGTTAGTGTTACTGGTCTTCACACTGTTTTTCTTGTTCTGTGACAAGCGAAAACATTTAACACTTTATAAAGCCAATAGCTTACGTTTATCTAAATAATTATAATAATCAGAACAGAGAGATCTTTTGACTGACTGAGCATCACTAGAAAAATTTTATATTCCTTTGAAATGTGGTGAAATTAAGATGCCTGTGTTCTTCTGTCTGCTTCTGTTTCACTTTCAGAAAATCAAATGTGACAGGCCAGGGCCTGTTTCCACAGGCATCAAATATGCTCCAGAAGAGTCACTTCTGCACACTGCACTTCAAGTTTAATAGTGTCAGTTGGATTTGATTATTCAATAAAAGAAAAGAGACAAATCTGTCAATGCACTGGCTAAACATTTGTCCTGGTAGTGGCTCAGGACTAGAGTTATTTTTTTTTATTATTGTTTTTATTGGATGTAAGAAGACATATACCCATGTGTCTATTTCTTTGCCTTACTGTCACACTTTAGTATATTGATTCTATATGTATTCTGTCATTTCAATTTACAGTAGGAGACAGAAAACAGTTAACAACAAAGTGAATAAGAGTCAGAGAGATGGGACAGGACAGAGCTGTAATATATAACAGTGATCAGCTCAGGGTCTTTCTGTTTTTATGAGGGTTTGTTACCAATAGAGAGGCTTCATGCACAACTAACAGTGCTGAAATCTACATAGGAGCTCCTTTCTCATAAACCTGATAAAGCTGATTGGTACATTTGTCTTAAATCTGCTAAATGTTTACACTAGTAATACATTTGGCAAAACCTCAAGAAAGGTGTTTTACAGTCTCACAGAATTTTTACTCCAGGAGACTGTTAGCTTTGCTTTGCATAAAGACTTGAAACAGTGGGAAACAGCTATCCTGGATCTGTTGGAAAATAAAGTCTGTCCACCAGTTCCTCTGAATCTCTCTTTTTAAATGTAAAAACAACAACACAACAGTGACTTCCTGGAGACTTGTCCTTTCCTGCATTAGAGGTAACTCCCTGTACAACCACAACTTGCCATTTTCACACATCGTGTTCTGGTTAATAAGTGAGGTTTAGAGGTCCATGCTATTTGGTTCCCCTTGTTTTCAGTCTTATGGATGAAATTTTAAATATATCAGCTAACCAGCTGTTGACTATAGTCATATTTGTCGCACAGACATGAGTGGTGTCGACTTTCTCGTCTAACTGATTCAGTTTCACATCTAATTATTACTACACAGTCAGAAGATTCTGTCAGTAGTATTTATTTATAATTATCTAATTGGACATTTAACTTATGTCTGAGGGCACGAAAAAAAAAACAGGATAAATAACGAGTCATAACAGTGAATTTGTCACTCTTGCAAGGAAATGGTAAATGTAAACAAAGAGCTAGACAGTGAGTCTTAATAAAGAAAGAAACTATTGAAAGTATTGTCCCAATGAGATGAACCATGAAGATGATGACAGCTTGAAGTTCATAGCTTGTATTCTAACTGAGAGGAAAACACCAGTGGACTAATTTCACCTGAGAGTGCATTTAATGCTCATTAGGCCCCCTAACCCAGACCAAGGAAACAATCACAATAAGACTTTTTCAAGGACATTCTTGAACATTTGCACGAATCAAGACCCTCTTCATAAAACTTAAGCAAGACAGCTTCTACAGCCACACAAGTCTTTTTCAGACACAGAAATGCTAATGTCACTATCCCACCATGCTGATGCCTATGTTTAGCAAATGTGTATTACCGTGTTCATTTTCTCAGCTCATCATGTTTTACGACCACACATTAAACACATCACAGGTAAAATCTGACCTGAATGTGGTGATAGATGAAAAGTTAAGGAATCAGCAAAGCTAAATTCATCCTGAGGTTACAGAGTGCCTGAATATTTCATGTCAATCCATCTAGTAGATGTTGATTTCAGTTAGGACCAAAATGGTGGAGTAACTGACCTACAGACGGACACAAGAGCCATGCTGCTAGGGTGGCTAAAAAATAAATGTAGAGATGACAGCGCTTCTGTGATTTAAATTGGAACAGATACATTAAATGTGTCACATGATGCGACCCTGTATCAGTGTATGACTCACTAGTAGGTCAAATCATCCTTTAAAAAACCAAATTACAACCTGATTCTATTTGTCTCATTAAAACCAAGTGGTAAGTCATCATCATTTACGCAGCTTGACTTTTATAGTAGAGTACTATCGTGTCTGGCATTATGCTGTTATATACTATGACATGGTAGATATTTTCTACTGTTGGAGATTTTGCTATATATCAAATCTCCCTTTAATCCCTCTGGTTGCATCAGGCTGTTGAGGGCAATGCTGCTAGTCAGCTGGAATGTGTCCATGATATGGCTTTCAAAAGGAAAGAAAAAATTACAGCATTATGCCCACAGCTCCTTTTTGTTAGCCTTTACCTTTTATTACGCAGTGAATAAATTTTATTCTTACTGTACGCCCAGCATAGTTTATAAGCAGCTTGTGTCCCTCCCACCATCGTTCTTGATTTTTTTGTATCTCCCTTTTCCTGCTGTACATGCTCTGTTTCTAACCATTAGTCCCATACCTCCTCTGCTTTCATCTTCATTTCACTCTACAAGGAAGGACAATTTCTCTATTTCTGTCTTCCTGCCTTTGAAAATATTGATAGGTTGTAGTGGGCGGACACAGCAGTAGCCATGGAGCATGGCGAGGTGTCCACCACAACACAAATGTTTCTGTGCTACTTTGGGGGGTTTAGAAATCAGACAACTTGCAGTCATTATCAGGTACTCTCTCAACAACAGCGTCACTCAGCACGTCCAGTCTGCACCCACAGCGAGACAAGGGGAGGATGTACAGGGTTGTTGTGACAAGGGGGAATCTGCCAAATGGTGGAAAGCGACACAGAGGAGAAAGATAGAGAGAGTGAAAGAGGATGAGGGAGGGACAAGCACATGACACGCGGCATGAAAAACACCTAATCACCTAATGGGCACGTAAAATCCCTGGCACAACAAACAGCTCGCACTTTTCCCCTCATTCTCACCGCTTGCCATCTGACAAACAACCATCACACCGCGAGAGAAGCCAAATACAAACACACACATGAACACAGTATTCTGGGATTTTTTTTGTGTGGCACACACTCCCCATACTGGTTTTCCTCACATCTGCACTTTCATCTTGTCTAGGCATCATTTTATTGAGTGAGTAGCATCTTGCTCTTTTTCTTAGGGATGAAGCTGAATGTGTGCATGTGTGTGTGTGTGTGTGGGAGAGAGAGAGAGGTATTGATCTAAGCACTGCTAAAAGGATAAAGGAGTCCGGGCAAGCCTGTCCTCGCCTCCATCACATCATCAACATTGTCTTTATGTCTGTCACTGTACTGCTGTACCACCAAAGCTCTGCCTGTACAAGGCAGAATGTATCTGAAGCAATTGGTCAATTGACTGATGTCAAAGAGAAAATTAATTGACAACAGTTTTGGTAATTGATTTATTCAAAGTCCTTTAACAAGCAATAACTTGTTACTTGATATTCACTCTCCTACTTTTCAAGTGTGATGATTTTCCTGCTTTTATCTGTTTTGGGCTGCAGCTGAACATTTTCATCAACACTTCAGCTATAGATTTATTTCAATTAATCAATGTTTAATGAATAAAATGCATAAAAAATATTTACGCATTTAACAAAGAGAAATGGGACTAACTTTCACGTTTGAGAAGCTGGGGACACTTTTGCTCGGTAATTGACTTGGATGATTAATTAGTATTAAAATGACTGCAAATTAATTTTCTATCTATCAGTCAATCAGTTAAATCACTTATTACTGCAGCTGTGATCTGTTTTATACAATTGTTAACAAAATATTCTGAGTGTGGGCTAAGCTATTGTAAAACAGTAACTTTGGTCCTAGTAAATTATACCATTTCGTCATTTTTCATTATTTCACGACACCGAATTAAGAATTATCAGATTAATCACAGAAATAACCCAGAGATTAACTATTAATAATAATAATATATACAATTGCAAAAACCCTTCTTTTGAAAAGCATGATGAATCAAGCTATATCATGTCTGCTTACTGTATTCTGCTCTACATTTAGCTACAGTCTGTATACGCCATTGACTTTATAGTAAACACGCACTGTTGCTGGTGTTAGCATCTACATTGACAAAGCCACAGATTCATAATCTGAGATACAGATAGAGGAGAGAAGGAAAGTGTAAACATATATATGGTGTGTGGACTATAAATAGCAGGTTGTAGAAGCCAGTTTCTGTCCTCACTGGCAGTTCATAAAAAGCTCCAGAGCAGGGGACATGTGTCCCTGAAGTGGCCTGTTTGAGTGCATGCTATGACCCACATCTTGTCCCCTAATACTGGGCCACTCACTCACTGCTGCTGAACATGCACCATAAACCGCAGGAGCATCCAAGCTGTCCTAAGTCGTTAATTACAGACCTTGGAGTTGGTTATCACGTTACACTAGCTTCTGTGTGTATGTGAATCATGATGGTAATATTCATATGAACTGGTAATCTGCAATCTGCAATTTGGAGGAGTCATCATTTTCAGCTCTGTCACGGTGAGGCTCTGTCGTGGAGAATACCAAAGGGGTTAGAGAAAGATTAACATCACAGGGAGAGACCAACTTGAAGTGCAGTGTAGCAGCATCATCTCTCAGTGATGTGCCACAGAAAGCAGCAAAACATACTGATAAGACTTACATGGCCTTTATCTCTGAGCAACGACTACTACTGCCGGGCTTCTTGCAACTACATGATGCCAACAATGTGCCCACACTCTAGTCAAAACACAGAGATAATGACAAGATTGATTTGTATAAAATGTTTTGTTCCAGTTTGCCGTGAAATCACTTGCACTTGCATAAAACATGCAGTGAACAAAAACCATCTACAAGTTCCTTCTTCCCATTAAAACTGAGCAGAATCTAGAAGAGTTTGCACTTTCAAACAATTTCTGAAGGCTTATGCTCCTTCACAGTGTGATGAGCTAGCATATTAGTGGCAAAACATTTAGAGGCCATTTCATCTAGCTTCAGAGAAAAGTAGATTCCAAGGCCATCTGGCTACTGAATCTTTTACAATGCACAAGGCTCAACTTTCACTGTTTTCTTATATTTTCCTTCTTATATTGCTCCACATCATTTGGCATTTTATCCTCACATATGCTGAACTGACATTGACTCACTCAAATGAGTGTGGGCACTAAGGTCAAGGAAAAAGTATAAATGGGGTTTTACTTGGCTGAAAATGCCATACACTGTATTTTACTGTAGACCATAAAAATAAAAGTTTTTTTTTACATGAAATGAAGCAGCACTGCAGACATTTCTGGTAGGCTGATGCAAGCTGTGGGAGTCCATATCGAGAGGGAAGCTGTTATTTGTGGAGGCTGACTAAATATTTCATTGATGTAGCCGAGTGAATGTTTGCATTGTCTGAAAGTGTCTTGTACCTGCCAGTGAGATTCACATGTAACATAATGTACTTAACATGAATAGAAGGATGAAATGACATTCAAATGTCCCCAGTTTAAATCACTCTATATTTATATTGTTATTTTTAGCCTTGCTAGCATTGCGGCTAAAAGCATGGGAAAGCTGGCTGGTTGGTCCTTTAATTTGGTCCTAACTTCATGGTTTCCTGGGTACAGATGCATTTCTATCAGTGTTAAGGGGGATAACTTTGCTGGTCCTCTGATTTTTCTAAAGCGCCATTCTAAGATCAAACTTAGAATTTTTCCAATACTTTGATTTGTGATTGAATAGCTTCAAAATTAATGACTTTCCAATCAGCCTCAGCTGTAAGTTCTGCTTAGTGCCAATAAGAAAATGTTAGCATGCTAACACTAAAATGGTGAGCAATAATCCAGATAAACATGTTAGCATAGTCAGTGTGTGTGTGTTGGCATTTAGTTAACATGACTGTGGATATATTTTATAGATTTTATATTAACATAAGACGATATTGATTATCAGCTCAAAAAAATGTACAATTTAACAGAGTCTAGTTTATTTATTTCATTTTTGTGGCAACTTGTTTTTTTTACATATTTAAGGAGGTGAAGGGGCAACACGGCGCTGCTACGATAATAACTTAATCTACTCAGACAAACAATAATCCTAACCTGAACTCGAGATCTATCGTTAATACTGTGCCGAAAAATGAACCCTGGATCTAACTCCGGATGTCTATTGTGTATTTCAATATTGCTAAACCCAGTGGACTTTCTTCTGACATTACATAGTCACTTGATAGCACCAGATTACTATTATGTGCAATTTGGAACATGCTTCAAAAGCTGAAAATGAAAACATTATTTTAAATTGTTCAAACAACTCAGGTTGTGCAAAAGCTGCAGAGTGAAAAGTGTTAGAAGTGCATGTTTTCTCTCCAAGGGGAGCGATGCAATAAGTCTCTTGGCTTTTTTTTTTTTGTTTGTTTTGTTTTTTTTACTTTTTTTTTTGTTGTGCAAATAAATACACAGAAAAGTGAAGTGCAGGATGTCAGGTTAAGGGTGATATCTATGTCTTCACCCTCAACAGTCTCAGTCTTGATATACGGTTCTGACCACTGGTTCACTTTGGTTCACTGATACCTGGGGCCAAGAAAAACTGAACTCTGTTTTGTCTACACCCACATCACCACCTGCTCCGTTTGACTCCTAGGATCTTCACCAGAGACAAGCACATTAAACATGTCCTGAAATACAAATTTTCTGCATTTGTAAAATAAAAACCATCCCACATATGCACACACCTCTACCACAACAAACACACATACACACACATGTGCAACTCCAGGTGAAAAAACAACCTCACGCATAGTCACAATAGATTGTGGGGCTGATAGCACTCTGGTGACATTTGATACCCTCAATCGCCTTCCTGCTGTCGATGGTCTGGGGTGCTTCCACTCATTGTCTAACACAGACATACACACACTCGTAGACACACACAGGGATACAACCACACCGGTTCAGCCAAACATCTGCTGTTTTTAACCCCTGCTGGTTATGAGTGTAAGCGTGATAGGGGGGTGGGACACACACACACGAGAGAAAGCAACTTCAAACTGACCTGACCTGAGTGAGATTAGCCCGATGGTGGGACTGTAAACTGAGCACGGAAATGGTTGTTTTCTAAAGACATGAATTCCAATGCTTCAGCAGAGTTTAATTAATTAATAAATAGCGGTCGATCATGTCACATCAAACTTTATATTATTAACAAACAAATTCCACTTCCACTAATGCTAGCAACTGTCTGCTCCACAACTTTCAAAACTGTGACTAAAGCATAAATTGAGGTATGTTTCCAGGATAAACACACGCTGTGTGTGGACGGGGAAGTGTGTGTTATGAAAACAGAGGCCGAGAGATGACGTGAGAAGAAATTACGTACATATCTCAGAGCAGACAGAGGAGAGGAGGGGCAGAGAAAGCAAACAGTCACACAGGGAGTTAGCAGGGAACTCTCTTGGGCCTCTAAGCCAATTACTGGAGCGGCATTGATTGAGGCAGCACTTTAAGGCCTCATCTACACAAGTAGTCCCTTAATACACTGGTCAGATGATGGGAGCGTCCCAACCACAAACTATGATCAGATGACCATTTGCATTCATTACAGGGACAGAGAGGCAAAGATGCTAATAAGACTAATACAGAATATTAGAGTATTTGGTCTGGCTTCATGCTTTATTGGCTAGCAATCTAATACTGCTGAGATGGACAGGTACTGGACCAGTGTCTTCAGTCCTGATCATCTGACCTGGAGACCAAGGTGAATATTGCATCCTGAGTGCCGTGGTTATGTTCAATCAGCACTTCCATCCCCCATTAAAGAGATTGCTGGCCTATAATGATTTATGAAGGAGAACAGGGAGAGAATCAATGTAACAGAGGCCCTCAGATTAATGATTAAGCAAATAGCAGTCCCACTCCAGATCCTATCAGAGGCCAAGGTGCTGCTAAGAGCATGCCATGCTGTTGTAGGTTCAATTAACTACAATGGGGTTGGAGAAGCTTCAGCAAAGAGCTTCAGTGGCTCCTCTTGCCACCCAAAGTCAAACACATGCAAAAAAAAAGCATGCACACATTCACACAACAGCAGTCAAAACTCAGACAGAGGATTTTCTGACAAGTATATCTTTTTTGCCACCATTGTATAATGTACTCAGGTATATTTATCATATCAAATAGATACAGATTTAATGCAAAATTCAACCACCTACATAGTGAAAATATGGTCATTCAAATTTCTTTAACTTCAAGGTTATGCCCTGAAAAGTCTTACTTTGTCGCAGCAACAGTTCAGACCCCAAAAATATTCTGTTTCTGGCCCCAAAGCATAAAAGGTACAAATCTGAAGAGTTGGAATAAGGTAAAGTTTGGTGTTTGCGCTTGTGAGAAAATTACTGGATCCATTAACTTATTATCAAATAGTTGATTCATTTTCTGTCGAGCAACTAAACTAAGTTTATCAACTAATTGAATCAGCTTTACTTTTGTTTACATGAAAAAAAAGAAAAATTCTACATTTATAAAAAGGGTAGTGCTCTTTATCAAAGGCCTCTTTTATGTTTTTTTTTTTTTTTTTTTTTTTAATATGAGAGCCAGTTTCTTGCTGTGATTGTTTGAATAAAGGGATGATGGAGTTACCCATTAAAGAAGAGAGGGACAGAGGACACAGAGGGAGAGAGAGGCCAGACTCACAATACTGCTGCTGCCCAACACAACAGGCCATTCTTTCAGCTCGCGCCACAACACTCTTCACAGCTGAGTCCCAGCCGCTATTCTCCTGCTGTTCCCCCGACTCCCTCCCCACCTCTCCCCTTTCAATATGGGGGAGAAGAATGAGGGAGGGAGACTGAGAATGAATAGTGGGCAAGCACATACATTCTGAAGCATCATTAGCTGGAAATCTTGTAAATTTACACAAAAGATGGCAGGGGTTTTGTTTTTTCTTCACCTATTAGAAAGCACTGTTTTTGGAGGGAACCAGGTGAAAGACAGGGGGAAGGAGCTTTACCTTTAAAGAGTAAAGAAAGAGCTAGAGCACAAGAAGGGGTGACTCAAAGAGGTAAGAATGAAGGGAAGATGGGAAAAAAAAAAGATGAGGGTGAAGATGTGACTGCATTAGCCAATGGCAGATGCGGGTAATAATGTCCTCTAACAGCAGGCGAGTGTCAACAGATTAGTGTTTAAATTCAGCCCCTAACCAAACACTATCTCAGACAGACAAACATGCATATGTGTGCACACACAGATCCGCCATCATCAGAGGCACAAAACATCACAGTTCATCAATATCACACAACAGTTCTGCACAGACACAGATTCCCACAGTCCCTCTCCATATATATATATATATATATATATATATATATATATATATATATAT
>CM076651.1:10044618-10097536 GCA_038496675.1 Rachycentron canadum
CACACACACACACACTCCCCACACCCCACCCCCTTCTTCCTCTCCTCTCCTTCCCTATACCCAGTTCGTTCTTCACACATAGATACCCCCCCTTTTTCCTCTCCTAACTGAGGAGAACAGCCATCTCTTGCTTCTTGAAAAGAAGGTCTGTGTACTAGTGGGCCTTACACAAAGCCTGCAGGGTGAATTAGAAATCCAAAGAGGAAAAAGCACCAGGGCTACTGGCCATCTGTCCCTCTGGGTTGGACGTGCCTGCTCCGTGTGTGCCTGCCCCCCTATTTCCCTCACATAATTCCCACCCCTACCCCCACCTTCCTTGATTCCCTTAGCCTATATACACAGCATCAACCACACACACACACACACACACACACAGGCACACACACACACACACACACACACTCTCTCTCTCTCTCTCTCTCTCTGCCATGCATACATCACAGGCTTCGGATGGCGGATGGCAGTGACAGAGGAAAAAAAGAAGAAGGAGAGAATGAGGACAGAATAAGGAGCTGCCACTTGCCTGGATGCAGAGCAAGCCCGGAGTCAGCAAATCAAGCCGTAATCCCTTTCTTTGTGTGAGCGGCAAACAGAGAAATTTGTCTCCAACAATGATTTCCCCGAGATCGGCAGTGGAGTGGAAAACAAGGAAGCAAAGGAGTGAAGGACAGTGAGGAGGGGAGGGAGAGAGAGAGAGAAAGAGAGAGAGAGAGAGAGGAGGAGATGGAGGGTGAGAGCAGCAGAGGCAGGGAGACAGTGAGAGCAGCTAGAGTGTGACAGAGAGAGACAGAGGAAGGCAGCAGCCACCGCCAAGCCACAGGGACGCTGACACTCACAGGAGGATTTGAAGTGAGGAGAGAACGAGAGAGAGAGCAGAGAGAGGGAGAAGGAGAGGGAGGGAGAGATCAGGTGGGGGGAGGGAGGATTGGTTCGCTCTGTGGCTCAAACATTGGAATAACGCCGAGATAACCCTCATCCCCAAGCAGCAGCTGTAGACGTGAGAGGGAAATGAATCCCACGAGAGAGCGACTTCTCTATCAATTGTGACATTTGCTGCACATGATAACAATGGCCATCTGTAGGAGCAGAGCTACGAAGGAGAGGGGAGAAGGGTGGGTTTATTGGTGGAGGAGGGGGTTATGCTCTTCCACCAATAAACACACATTCACACACATGTCCAAAAGAGAGAGAGAGAGAGAGAAAAAAAAAACCACCTCGGCCAGTGGTGGAGGAATAGGCACCTGTTCGAGTCAAACACGGAGAGAGAGAAACACATGTGCTCAGGAGAGGGGGAGGAGACACAGGAGACACACAGACAAAGGAAACAGGGGGTTGAGAAGTGTGGCTTTTATTTGACTGCTTTTGTCATTCTGCCTTGTCATGCAAGGAAATATTTGCATGTGTGTGAGAGGGAGAGAGACAATAAAAAGGAGGTGGCAGCGATAGTAGGTCACCAATAAAAGAAGAGAGGAGGGGTAAACAGTGGAAACATTTCAGTGTCAGACTGACCAGCATTGTGTTGAGGCCCATGTGGCCTTTCTTTTAAAGTCATTACCAGAAAAAACACACACTCTAAACATACACACAATTTGCAACATTGCCTAAAAGTGACTATTAAGCCTCACACAGGACGAGGAAGTCAAGTGAGTCATTCATTTTTGTCGTAGACCAAAACCAAGAGTTTAGAGTTAAATGTTTTTCTCTAACCCAAGGACTGGTGTATATTAGTTCTGTGTGCCATGTTCTAACAAAATCACGTCACTGAATGACATGTTCTTTTATCTCCATGAACGTGGGCACTGCAGTTTATTTTAAGGCAGTCCCACATACACGTTCCTGCTTCTGTAAACACTCACTTTTGCACCAAATTCACTCTGAAAATAGTTCTCAACAAATTCACTATTGACTCATGTTTGAGTAACGTTGCAGTGCTGTTTTAGAAAATGACTCAGCTTTAAGAAAAGAAAAAAAAAACAGAAAAAGAAAAGATTAAATTATATATTATATATAAGATTTCCATCCTTGGAAAGGAATCAGTGAGATGACGGCTGAGTGTCACAGTCAGGGTAAAGAAGTTGGAAAGTATTGAGAGATGAACTAATATTGGTGATGTAGGGGTCTCTTAAGATTTGTTGAAAATAAGAAAAATATAGAATAATACCAGTCTTATCTTTTAATGATTTATTACTACAGCCATAGTGTGTGCAGGGTCCATTATGGCTCCATTTAATGATGCTTATCTAGAGACATTGGAGCCTTTTATTTTGAGATACAAATCAGGAGAAGCGGAATATTACCAACTAATGAATAATGTGGGGCAATTCTTCCTGCGAGGATGTGCTCTGGTGACTCTATAACACATTGTCTTGCTTTACGCGCCAAACAAAGTGCAACTTACTTTGTCAACTATGTCTAACATTTTGCAATTTCTCCATTTCAGGACTGTTCATGTATTTTAAGAGGCCTACACATTATTGTTGTGCTTCATTTTTCAACCACACACCATGAACAGTGTTGACAAAAAACTTAATTGACTGTTCACCTTTGTTTACATTTGTTAGTTAGGAAACATTAGATGTGGAAGAATTTAGATCCTGTAGGTAAAAGTAACAGCACACTATATAGCTTAATATATATAACATTTTATACAATGACATGTCTAACATCTCCATCTGTAAAGTAACTATGGCTGTCGTACCTCAACCTCAAAATTGTACTTAATGACTGATAAGATGTCCTTGCCATCCACGGACCTCTTCGTCATAGACAAACTCAGGAATTGCTGCTGTTTCACAATCCTTAACCATCATTTTTTTTCATGGCACCACGGATGTAATTTTGGTTTATCAATCAGTTAGTCTGACTGTTCTTTGACACAACGGCTAAAATATTTACAAATTACTGAATGGATTGCCATTAAATTCACCTACACTAGGTTTTGTGTGAAATGTGTTGACAGCTGTTGGTTGGATTGGCATAATTTTTGTCCAGACATTTATGATCACCTAAGGATGAACAGTAATGGCTTTGATGAGCCCCTGACTTTTACTATAGCACTATCATCAGTTCAAAATTTCAACATAGAGCATAACATTATTATGCTCTATCATCATTGTTAGAATATCTGCATACTGACATTATCACATAGCATATGGTTGTGTTAGCATCTCTGGAGATACTGTATATTAATGGTGAAAGAGCTACAGTGCTGTTGAGTTTTGCTAATAACCAAGAGCTAATGTGGATCTATTAAGGTTTTTCCTACACATGAGGATGTTTGTCATTACTTTCTTGTCAGTGAATTAGTCTAAACCATTGCACTAGGGAACACACTTCATTACAGCCACAGCAAAGCACAGTGAAGCAGAAAAGATCTGAAAATAATGAGACGTGTTTCTGCTGAGATGAGCAGACAGAAAACTAGAGTAAAACTCTGAAAGAAATCACTCCAGGATCTGCACATTGTCCTGCTCTCTGTAATCTCTAAATGTTTATAGTCCTAACTTAATTTATGATACACAGAAGCTCACTTGAAGCACACCGAAGCCTTCACATTTACATTCTAATGACTTACACCAGCCCACTAATGATAATGTTTTCACATTTATATACAATCACTGCTGCAATGTTTATCCTTTTTCAACAATTAGTGAGCAACAGATGTGCACTGGCTCAAGGATTATTCTGTTTTAGTTAAAGATGACTCAAAGTGTTTGACTTTATCATTGAGATAGTATTGTCTAAATCAGCATCCCTTATGTGGTTCCCAAAGCTTGAGGCTTCTAACTGCTTGAAATGAAGGCAACTTGTGACCCTTCATATGACCTGTGTGAGGACATATCTGGGTTGATTAAGTGAATGTCAGGTATTTCAATTGTTTTAATGATTTATTAGACCTAAAGAGGTGAAAACATCCATTAATTCCTTCATCATTTAGTGATCATCATCAGAAGCCCTTTATTTTTTATTCAATATCATTACTGTCTATCCTCTGCAGACTGAGGCCTCATCATCGTCCCGTGATCTTTGCGAGAGCCCAACATGTGCATCCCATAATCAGGCAGGAATCTATTTTCAATATATCAGAACATCATAATCCCAGGCAGGGCACCGGGGGAGGCTCAGTGAGGCGGATTTACCGGTCACATGGCTGAGCACAAGAGAAGGACAGAAAGCCAGAGACTGAGAGGCATAGAGTAAAAAGGCAAAGAACAGAAAAAGAGAGGGGGAAAAAAATACATCAATCTAGTCTAAGAGCCACATTTTATTAAGGAGCACTGCAATGCAAACACATGCAAACAAACACACGCAGGCGCATGCAAGTGGTGTTTCATGGGAATGATGATCCCTTTCTTGGTCGATTAAATTATGTCTATGCATATGTGTGATAATCAAAACAATTCCTTGGGGAGACACACACACTTTCTCTCTTTCATGCCCTAATCACATCCTCAATAGATTCACTGCGCTGCTTTTTTAAAGCACTTTAAGCCTCAAGCTTTGTGATCATTGCAACTCAAGAACGAAAAAAAAACCACACACACGAACATGACATGAGTACAGTAGGAAAATGAACTGAGAAGAGCCGGACTGTGTCACCCAACCACAGAGCAAACTGTTTGTGACGTAATAAAAAGCCCAGCTGTGGAGCCTGGCACTGTGCTGGGTACTTGGCTCGAGCCACTCTTTTTGTATATTTCACAGCTATGTGAGACAGCTGCAAAAACAGTGCTCTGGTGCGGTCAAGACACAAGAGACTTTAATGGGCGGTAATATATAACAAACACCAGAGAGAGAGTGCTTGGGAAATGCATGTTTGTTTCTGTTTTTCATTTGTTACAATCAGAGATGGTGAGGATGGTGATGAAAAGGACATAAAGTGAATGAATTATTGGTGAGTAAAAGGGAAGAATGAGATTAACAGGAGATGAAAAATAAGAAAGAAGCCAAAAGAAAGTGGGTCATCATGGCAAAGATGAGGAAATGATGTTAAAGAGTAGTTAAGGACACCACTCTTAATCCAGATGTCCTCATTTAAGCATTCACCATAACATTATCATAATCTTTACTCACAAGGCACAGCATGGCGATACAGATTGGCTCGGATAGTCTTCTGCAGCTCGTGGTCGGGTGAAGACTTTTGAAACCTCAAGCTCAGGTAATGCTTCAGGTCCTTGTTGAGCTTGTGACCTGGAAACAGAAGATAGACAGTGGCAGCTCAAGTAAACAAACCTTGACGTTTAAAAAAAAAAAAAGCGCTGGTTGTCTCTGTCGTGCTTACGTGATGTCATTTGACCAAAAGTAAAGTCATGAAAGGTCACAGCTTTTCCACTGTTAAAATGTTCCTGGAAGAGAAAGACCATGTTCCTTAGACAAACTGAAAAAAAAAACAAAAAACATTAAACCTCTACTAAATAAATTAGTTTCAGTGTTTGCACACAAATATAAAGAATCAATTTGGACCACATAGTTGTCTCTTTTGTCCACATGATGAATCCAGAGCCAGCCATACTGGTAGCCATAACACTCAACAATACTGCACCTGTTTCAACTATTAAACAAGTCTCCAGCCATGCTAGAGGCTATGTGAGGCTGCACTTTAGCACAATTTCACTAAAAGTCAAAAACATCAGCCTGCTGGTGGCGCTAGAGGATAAGTCAGTGAGTCTGCAAAGCCATCAGAGTTCATACTCAGGCATCACAAATGCACAAAATTTCATGGCAATCCATTAAATAGGGTGGCCAACTGGAGGTGACATGGTCATCCCCTGAGTCACGCCACCAGCATCGCTAAAAAAACACCATCTGACTACACTGAACACAAAGAAAAAGTGATACTCAACCTACTGGATTTCATTTCGAACTTTTATCTATTTGATTAGATGTTAATTTCAAATAAATGAGAAATGTGGTGTGTGAGTAGAGGTGAGAAACAAAGTATGTAACAGGATGGTTAATTTAGAGAGAAATATAGAGGCTGAGGCAGGTTTAGGTGATTGATAAAAAAAAGAGTCTGATTGGCTAAAACTCCCAGGCTTACTCAGCATCCGCCCAATCAGAGGTGCTGATGCTGCTGGCTGAGTTTGAACAGAGCTCAGGCACTCACAATGGGGCCAGATGGTCAGAGCTTGCTCTCACGCCAGGGTCTCATTTAGGACCATTTAATGATCTCCAAATATATCATCCATGTCTGGGGGAGCTGGCAAGCACTTCTTAGGGGAGGTGCCATGGCCTCCTGTCAGCCTCCGATCCACAGCAGAAGCTTTCTTGGCTCTGTGCTCCATAATGACAGGGTCAGTGTGCTTATGGGAATTATGGGATGGTTGTATTAAAAGTAAAAGAGCAGGTAGAGCATCTATAGCTCCTGTAATGTTATGTACTGTATAACTGAGTAAAAAAAGACAATGTTGTTAGGGTATAGTTTCAGGAGGGATTTGATCAAATTGTTCATTGTGTTCAGATTTGATTAAAAGTGGGCCCAGCTCTGCAAATACAGAGTGATACAGTGCTGTAGACTCTTAAGCCCCCACCCACACCTCCCTCAGTAGCATTTTTAGATCAGGAGGTGGAGGATGAAGGAGAAATGAACAACACAGACCTCAACTATGTTCTTTAGAAGTGACCCATGTTCTATTTTAACGTTTCAGAAGCAGAGGAAAGAAGGGCGACTTCTTTTACTTTGATTAGATATAACTTTTGTGTTGTGTGTAAAATAACTGGCCTTTCTGTATTAAATCAGATCACAGTCTTTCTTCAAGCTTAACAAGGGCTTTGAGTGTTTAAACACATGCCTTAAAAAGTTGTTGTAGTCATTACGAGATATATTGCACTGCAAGACTTGATATGTTGTCAGAAAACAAATATATTGACTGAACATTTTACTGACACATTTGTGAATTACGACACCAGCTAGTCTGGTTCTGTCTTAGGGTTCCAGCAGCTAACTATTTTCACTGGTTTGTTTAATCCATACAAAACATAAGGGTAAAATGACAATTGTACAAGGGGTTATGTGCTGCACAATTTAGGCTCTACTATTTATGCTAAGCTAAACTAACCAACAGCTGGCTTCAGCTTTATGTTTACTATAGACACATAAAAGTGGTATTAATCTTCTCATCTATCTCTCTGCAAGAAAGTAACCAAACACATTTCATCAAAATGTTGAATGTTGAGATTTCAGCATACAAATCTTACTGAATGAGACAGGACAGAGGCAGGAAGTGCTACTAAGACTAGAATCAGGGAAAGGACAGATCTGTGTGGGAGCTGAGGAGAGCATCTGTCACAGGGTGTGGCCCTGTGGTCACATCATCATCTAAAACTACAATGACACAAAAATACATTAAATCAAAACCAACTGGTCTCAGATACATTTTCCAAAACAAATCCTGAGAGACTCCAATTCAAAAACAGTCGCACTAATACATTTGTCACAAAGAAATTTGAAATACAGTGTTAATAATATTTAAGGTGTAGATCAGATTCAGAAACGCAGCCAAGCTAATATTATCATCATCATGAATCTGATTCTGTTGTGGAGTATTTTCTGCCCAGAAGTGCAGACACTGGTTGGTACTCCTTTGCTGTATTTTTCCGTTTCTCTACACTCACACACCATCTTTCACACACACACACACACACACACACACACACACACACACACACACACACACACACACACACACACACACACTCACACAACCCACTGTGTAATTCAGTGCAAGCAAAGCACAGTCAGGTAATTGTTACCTAGCAACCAGCTAGTGCTGACGACCATCATTACAGTCCCTGCTAGGCAAGCAGCAGTCAGACTGTAAAAGGAAAAACATACAACACACACACACACACACACACACACACACACACACACACACACACACACACACACACACACACACACACACACACACACACACACACACACACACACACTCTTTTAATGTATACAAGTATTCATTCAATTGGCACATCTTCTGCTGCTCAATTTCCAAGTCTGCGGAAATATATGATTGGATCATGCAGGAGACACATTAGTGTTTGCATTTACTGCCGTGTCAGTTTTGCTGGCTCAGATGCTTTCCATGAGATTAGGACCACTGTCAGGAACAACCCCCTCCTGTGGGTATGTAGAGCTAGCAGAGGGTGGGCTACCCAGGTGTCCTGCTCAATCAGTGAGAAAGTCATCAAATATTCAATATTCATGAGGATTAAACCTGTGTGGATCAGAGATTACAATCACACTACTGTGGGTGTATGTGTCTGTGTGTACAGTTCATACACTGTTTACTTAGTTTCTCGCTGGATTTCAAATCACGCCGTTTCCCTAAACAAATAAACAGCTGTTATGGTGCTGTAGATGTAGCGTTCTGCATGTCAAATTGGAAAAAAAATACTGATATCTAACCACTTGATAAAATAAAATTTCAGGTCCAGACAGATGGCAAATTCATGGTTTGATGTGATAGAGTTAGGTGTGTCACAGTCTGATACATTTTCAGTACAAAAAAATAAGGAGCACCACAGAATATGCCAGAGTGTTACTTTCAATTTAGTATAAACATCACTTTTACTAACATTTTCTATGGAATATGGAAGACTTTAGAATAAAACAATAGCGTTTCTTCCTTGACCCATTTAGAGTGGTTTCCCAGCAGCACTTAACAAAAAACAGTTTCAAATATAACAAAAACAAGCAGATGGTGAGAAAACAGGAGATATTATCTCAGCTTAGAAACCACAGCTCTATAGCTTTCCACAGATTTTTGAACAATACACATGGTGAATTGTTCAATCACATGGTGAATTGTTCAATTCAGCATGTATACTGAATGGAGATCTTTGTATTGTATTCAATAACATACAGGGTATTGTTACTAGGAATGTGCTGGACATTCTTATACAGTATCTGCTAATCCACAGCTGTGTCTCTCCTAAACATAGTCTGGACTGGACTGATATTCTTATAAACATTCCTACTTTTTTTTTTTTTTTTTTTTTTTTTACAGGCACATATTTGATTTGAACACAATAGAGATGGCCTGCATGGTAAAATGTAATGTTCAAATAATGTTACAATCTATCCACTCAGAGCTTTTATAGCACATAGACCAATCCATACAGACCAAAATCAATCCATCAATATCATATTATTATACTATTATACTATTAATGTAGAAAGTACATTTCGTTTAACACTATCCTGAATTGACAGAGTAACTTGTGGCTAGAAAAAAAAAAAACTATCTACACCAGTATATAATATTTGTTATATTCAACATTTCACAGTAGTGTGTTAGCATGCTAACATTAGTGTCTTTGGTAATATTAGGAGGACACCTCTCCATCCTGATTGAAGCCCTGTGCTGTTTAGCTGTCTGTCTCCTTTTCAATAACAACCATCAAAAACCAAAACTGGGGAAACATGTCCCTGACCCCCAAACCATCAGCACTAGACCCCCCCTTTCCATTTCTCCAGGCATGTGGCTGTACGCCAACAGCTGTATTTCTAGACATCAGTCTGTAAAGCTCCCAAAATCTGAGGATGGCACCAGAGGGTGAGTCGTTCCTACAGGTGAGAGATTGACTGTCTGATGACTGTCAGGCAGAGCAACAGTGGAGATGATTGTAGACCTCAAGAAGTCACCCTGTGTGCTTCTGCTTCCTGGCACCAACGTCACACAATCACAAGTGTGTTCATCAAGAAAGCTGAGCAGAGCACGTAGTTCCTGTGGCAGTTGAGGAGGTTCAGCCTGATGATGCACTTCAACACTGCATTCATCGAGTCCATTGCCTGCTCCATCACCACCTGGCACATTGCTGCCACTGCCAAGGACAAGAGCAGATTGCTCAGAAGATGATTGGCTCCCAGACGTGTACACCTCTAGGTGAGCAGGAAAGATTGTGACTGACCCCTCCCACCATGGACATAAACACTTGAGTCACTCCCATTTGGCAGGAGGTTGCAGTCCAGGACTGGAAACCTCATGCCATAAAAACATTCATTATTCTTACTATGTCTATTGTTGTTCACTGAAAAACCAATTAAATTTCCCCTTACATGAAAACCTACTCGGCAATGAACCTGAAACTGATTCAAAAGTAGTGTTGGCATTTACATAGCCACAGGACATTTGTGGTTTTGAAGGTGTTTATCATGAAAAGTAATGGACAAATTAAAATTTTGAACTGATGATGGAAGGATTTAGATGAAATTGTGAAAGTGATGCTTTACCTATTGAGAGTATCATCATTAGGTGTGGCATTTTAAAACTTATGTTATTCTATCTGTCAGTGAAAATAAGTGACAGTCTGTCTCTGGCTGATAAGATGGATCATCTGAGAGCTTCAAGAGAGGATATTCTTGGTTCTCATAACAATGAAATCACTATCTGGGAAAATCAGAGACACCAAAAACAGTGCGATGAGAGATGTTTCCTGGGAGTAATTTGCAGAGCCAAATGGTAAAATACTGTGTGTGACATAGATCAGTGCTTTTCAGCCCTGGATGAGGCAGAACAGAGATGTGTAAGGATGTGAGGCCACTGTCCTCTTACAGAGAGAGAGAGAGAGATAGGTTTAACCCAAATAAGAGTGGATTATACACATCCTCCATGCCTCCAGTCAGCATTACATAACCTTAAATCTAGTTATGCATCCCTGTCTCATTTTGGGACTGGAAGGAGGGTGGGAGTGTGTTCTCAAACATCTAAGGAGATAGTGATTCACACATTTCTCATTTATACTTATGTGGACATGAAAAAACTGATACACACAAAACACATCTGCATTATTAAGTTTTGCTTGTAATTAGTGACATTGTGTTAAGATCCCTTGTTGTTGTTGATTTTGATGATACATTTTTACATTTGGAAAAATTAAAAAAAACTTGTTAAAGCATGCTGGCCCGACAGCAAGGGAGCAAACACATATGGTTGTGGCTGCTTAAAACATCTCAAGAAGACCAAGCAGCTGCAGCCTATAGTGCTACATAACAGCTGTGGCAAGTCACTACTGCTACCTGTCAATAGTGAGTGGTAAAATAAAACAAGGTGGCTATAATTTCAGAAGAAGAAGTGGACTACCACGTCCACTGTGTGTGAGGGTCTGTTCACCTGCTGATTGAGATTCATCTGCCGCCCTCTGGCTCAACACTGCCCTCTGTGTCTCTGAGTCTCACTACCAATGAGTCTGCTTCACGCAGACCCGTTACCATGGCAACCAGGGAGAGCGGGCTGAGCCATGTGTGGTCATTATGGGTTGCTGCCCCCCAGTGGTGCAGTTGGAGTTGGAGATTCAAAATACATATCCATGGACTGAACAGTGAGGAGGACCTTTTCCCTGCCATCATAGTGGAGAAAATTAACAGAGCGTTTACTCAAGCATTGTTTTTAAATTTCCATTTCATGCAATGTTATATTTTGTAGTCCAATACATTTATCTGACAGCTTGAGGGACTTTTTCAGATTAAGAACAAAATATCTGACTTTACAGATTAATATATAAAGTAATGACATCAGTAATGATGTTAAATTAAATTGCTGCATTGCATTAATAATATTAAAATAATAGGATTTAGTTAACACTTTGAAAGGGACAAGTGCATTTACTTTGGATACTTTCAATACATTGTGCAGATTTTTAATACTTCCTCCACCATTGAAACTAGGGTATCTGTAGTGCACCTTAAACTGTATGGCAGTCGACATTAATTTTAATGCCAGACACAAACAATGTGCACTAAGCTGTAACAAATAAGTCTAAGGGGTTTAGTATAATATCAACACAAGTGATTTCTTTCAAAATACAGACCACACATGCAGGTTCATATTGGCCACAGCAGAAAAAAATCCTTAAATTATAGCTGCTCTCTGGGAGAATGCTATACAAAATACATATTATAAGATGAGCTTGGCAACACACAGAACAGAAACTGGAAATTTTCTCACTATTTGCAAGAAAACAGATTTCACACAAACAACACCAAAGAGGACTCTGTAACTCCTCCCTGTTTCTGGAGTAAGGTGAGAGGAAGAAACCACAAAGATGCCAAAGTCTGCATGCATCATTGGTAAACAGTGGTTGACATATGTTGAGAAGAGGTCTTGTCTTGTGTGTCAGGTTTGTCTCTGTGTTCCTCTCTGCTCTGGATGTCATTGGAATAGATTTGCAGTGGTGAACTCTGACTTCTAGAGCTAGTCCTTCAACCAGAAGCAGTTAGCAGCTTGTCTCTCTAGGAAGGTTTATGGTAATGATTTTTGGTCCCACCCTCTCCAAATCAAAATGTGATTGCTTAATTCATTCACCACTTTCTAAACGAACACATGCAACTATGGGACCTTCAGGCCTTCTGTCCCAAAAAGGAAGTTCAAATCAATGAGTGGGCCAGCCAATCTTTTCTCTGGATAGGCAGCAAAGAGAAAAGTCTGATTGGATGACTATACAGTATTTTACCGTTCATATCTGAAGCAAAGGTGATGAGTATAAAATTAGAATTTGAAGAGGATAATTATTTAAAGAGATTAAACATAACAATTAAAATGCTGATATGTTTGGACTTTACTGAGGGCCTAGAGGGCCCCAAGGATTTCCCACTGCAGATTAGAAGTGAAATGAGAGGCATATTGTCCTTACTTTGGGTAGACGAGAACAATCTCACAGTAATTGGAAGACACAAACACACATACACACATAGATCTACCTAATGAAACACCACCTGCAGTGATGACAGAGAGGATTATGGTGCAAGACAAGGCGCTCTTACGAGCAGAGGATAAAGTTAAGGTGAGACCATCTAGGCACCTTCATGAAACAGCCAGGAATAGTTCAACAGTCTGGGAAATAGTCCTCTTTGCCCTCTTGCTGAGTGTTTGGTGAGAAGACTGATATTTAACTAATGAAACAAGGAGCTAACTAGCTTGTCTTAGCATAGTCATATGCCAAGCTATCCCATACATAAGACCAACCCACTAACAAAAAACAAAACCATTAATTTTTTTCTTTTGTTACTCATCCTGGTCAAGAAACAGTCCAACTCTTAAACCCCTCAAAAACAGTGCATTGTCAAAACAAACTAGTTTCCTCCTATTATTTGTCTTTATGCTGCACGAGCCGTTTCCCCATGATTCTAGGTTTCATGCTAAGCTAAGCAAGCTAGCTCCTCGCTCCAGCTTCATATTGAATGAACAGACAAGAGTGGTATTTATCTTTTCCACTAACTCTTAGCAAGAAAGTATAGTTCCCAAAATGAAAAGCATATAACTTGGGTGGCAGGCAATTATCCATGTATGCTCAGTCATCACAGAGAGAACTGTTGTACTAGTGTGAAGCAGTGGTCAGATGGAGATTTCTCCACCTGTCTGTTATCACATTTTGATGGCACCATTATGTCTGTACCCGTCTCTCTGGTGTGGAGCTGTAGCACAACAGGAGCATAAGAATAACATAAAAGATACAAAATCACACACTAAAATCACAGCTTAGCTTCTGGTAAGCTGTCTTCTGAATTTTAAAATTGCCCCATTTGTCAAAGTTTCATAGTGTCTTACACTTCCCAAGGCATCTGAGGCCGATAACACAGAGCTCAAACCAAACACAAAGAGATGGCATTTCCTCCAGAGGACAAATAATACTGTATTTCCTCTGACTGATTTCAAATAATGGCCCCAGAGTAGGAACTGGAAATGTTGGTTCTTAAACAGTAAATTCCATTGTTTCAGCAGCTTCCTGTGGGTCTCAGGACATCCCGTCAGTCAACACTGGACTCTCCAGTTACAGATGAGAGCATTTAACTCTACATTATCCGGCAATAAAAGGAAGGGCCGTCTGAGAGAGGTGAAGATCACGAAGGATGCAACACACAAAACTAATCTACAACTGCTCCTGCTCTCAGTGATGGGCTTCTCTTCAGATTTCTTGGTGTGAGAAAGTAGCCGCAGCTCTCTAACCATTATCCTGGCTGAGAGCCTTCATGATAGCTGATACAGAAGAAGTGATAATAATGATATTAAACATGGGACTCACTTGTTCTGTTCTCATGTCAATTGGGCACATACACACCCTCTCTTACACACAGACACATATATAGCTACTCACAGCAGCCACAGATATAAAGGCAGCATATTTAGGTTACTCTGAGCGTGTTCACCACTTAACAGCAGCCGTCTTATTGCTGCCTGCCATGAGCCCTGCAATCAGAGTGGCAGGGGTGGAGAGGAAAAAACAACAATCACAGAGACGTCCACCATAAAGCTCTGGACTGGTCCTCTGCCTTCTTCTTCTATAATTACTTCCATAACCAGCCACACCCAGAGCTGCTTTCATGGTATTCCCACTCTAAACCCTCTCTCAAAGATCCCATGGAGCATAGAGAAAGTAGACAGGAGCTTCTCACATTAGAAAAGCTGCAACCAGCACATGCTAGTTTGCATAAAACATCACCACTTAATTGACCATCAGAATAGTTGGCATTTGTTTTCAATGGACCAATTGTTGTAGCTCTAATATCCACAATACTATCTTCAATAAGATATTGTCACCACTGTATCTAAACAGCTCATTTATCAGTCTCTACAGAGTTGTATTGGGGATTAGTTTCATTATTGATTAATCTGTTCTTTTCTCAGTTAAAATGCTGTAAAAAAAATTCAATAAACAATTAGTTGATGATCAACTAAGGGACCAACATTGACTGACTCGTCAATTAGTGGACTGACCTTATCAAAGACTGTATCATTTTGTAAACATTATGTTACATATTAGATTTCTTAAAGAAAACACCTACTGAACATGCAAAAATTTACAGATGGTTTATGTTCTGACCCAGTTCTCCAGTGCTGTGCTGCTGAGTCAGAGTCGGCAGTGCATGATGGGAGAACTGGTTTGAAGGAAGAGTCACAGACAAAGACACACACACACACACACACACACACACACACACACACACACACACACACCAAGGCGAGCAGAGGCGGTATGTTCCGCTCCAGTGCGCTGCATCTGTTCATTGCTAAATATAAACCAGAGAAACCGAGGCCTACCGCTCCCTCTGCTCTGTGTTACTAGCTGAGTAGGCCAAAGGATGGAGAAAGAAAAAATGAGCCAGGGAAGAGAAAGAAAGGCAAAGACAAATGCATAAAGACTAAAAGAGAAAGTAAAAGCTTGAATGAAAGGGTTGAGAGGAGGGTCAATCTTGAATGATGTGGACACCATCACACCATTCTGGCTGTTCCCAAAAAATTTTTAACAAAAACTAAACATTGACTGCTATTCCTATCAAATGCTGGAATACCAAACTCAACATACTCTAGATTGCAGGATCTCTATTCTTATCCTCTGGATCCAGTTTTAAAGAGATGTTTCCAGAAAATGCACACAAAAGCAGCTTTAAGCAACAGTTTTAATGTGTCCATTGTTGCTTTTTTCCTCCCGTGGGCAACACGTGTAAAAACAGCAAAGCTTGAGTGGGCTGAATCGTCCCTGTCGCTGATAGAAAGCATCAAGCTCCAGTCGGCACATGAACATGCCATCAGTTCTAACTGGCTGATTCTGTTAAATGTCATTGCCTGCCTAGACATTACACACAAAGAGCCCCTCTGTCATTAAAGTCCCCTCTTTCACAGGAGCCGATGACCACAGGCAATGAGACGGAGATGAGATACACATCCCCAATCCTTCCTCTCTTCTTCCCTTCCTCCCTCCATTCCTCCCTTGACTGCTGCAGCAGACTGGAACACATCACACCACAGAGCGGAGTGTGTCATCACTAGTGAGCTAATATGATGAAACTCACAATAAAACACAAGACAAGAAATTACCACATTAGGCTTGAATTATAGTTTATATGCATCTGGATGAAGGAGTGGAAAAGGAGAAGCCTTTCCAGTGGGTGTAATAACCACTAATTTGTACCTTGAGGGCTGTAATTGAAGGGGATTTTTATGCAGTTGATGTGGCACACAAACAAACCAGCAGAGCTGGTGGAGAGTAGGAGACGGGACATCCTGTGACCTATATTTCTGATTTCTCTACTAATATTAATTAACATACATATGAAACACCCACTTTCATGAAAATAGCTGTTCTAACCAAGGGGCTATCCATCAGATGTCTGACAGACAACAGGCCTCACAGGGAGATTCATTGTTAATCTGTCATTTGAATTTCCTTAGTTAGATATCAAGTGGATGCTGCTACAAGCATTTAATGCTGAGAAGAAGCAGTATTTCAAAAACTGCCAGTTGTGCATGTTTGTTTGAGGATTTGGCTAATATGCTTTAAAAAAAAGTGATTCTTTTTCAGCAGTGCATCCGTCTCTATCAAAACTGTGAGAAAACCCCCCAGCAGACTGACAGCTGGGGATCAACAGCTGAGATAAGATTAAAGACAGGCCTTAGATCTCAGCCGCCAGCCATGTTGTTATTATGCTGCAAACCTTCATAGGTGCACATCAGTCCTGTCTCTTCAAACCTAACAATCCTCAACACACATACACAAGTTTTGTTTTTTTACATAGTTGGACAGAGAGACAAAGAAACAGAAAGGCAAAAGAGAAACCCACGAAAGTGACATTGCTATTCATTCATTCAAGGGAAAACATTTAAGTTTCAAGGAAAAGATGTGGTTTTTAATAAAACATTTAAACATGGCTAAAAACGGATGTCATGATGTGAGCCTCTATTTTCAGGGTGCCATGCGATGCCTCTGGCTCTTGGGGATGCAATACAATTGATTCGTCAGGTAAATCTACCAAGTATCCGCATGGGTGACGATATAACATATGGTCTGGAGAACAGAAGAGTCTGTCCACTTTTTTTTTTTAAGAGCTGTGCATAAACAGAAACATGCACAAATGAACATACTTCAACCATAACAGATCAAAATGGATCTGTAACCAACGAGGGAGACAACGAAGATAGAACAAAACTGTTATGACATTTTCTGCTAAATCTTCACTGTGCCAAATTCAAATTCTTTTATTTGTCACACAGTTGGGAAATTGCAAAAAAAAAAAAAAAAAAAGTCAAGTGTCTAAGATGTCGTTCTCAGCGGTTGAATTTCCTCAGTTCAAAGGTGAATATACAGTATATATCAGTGTGTGTGTGCAATGTCAGATTGCAGTAACACTTACAGATTGCAGTAACACTTACAGTACATCCTTCTGTCAAAGCCATCATATAACTAACCTTCAGCCTGTGAAAAATCTGATTCTCCTTCACACCACAGAAAACAGAAATGGTTGCAATACATTTGAGATGGATGTATGAAAGGAGATAACCAATATGTGATGGAGAAAAAAAAGGGAAAGACCTGAATGTGAAGCCTTTGAAATAAATGGAGAGATAGGTAGGTAGAAATAGGTCAGGTTAGCTGATATCATCATTAATAATCCTCAGTTTTAGTCTTAGTCTGTTTGCCAATTCAGTTTGGTTCCTTAAGGCCAGTGTGAATGGTGTCAATTGAACTTTGGTGTGGACTAACAGATGGGTTTCAGACCATCTGAAACACAGTACGTCAGCTGGCTTGCAAGTGTACTTGTTTGCACGAGGTGTGAACATAGAACAGACCAAACACAGGACATTATTTTAGATAATGCCCCTCATCGTGTTTCTAAATCATTGTTCATAAAATGAGGTTGAGCTGCAGACTCGGCTGATAGTGCTCAGATATTTTCATGAGCTCTTTGTGACAATAGACAGAAGATAAATAGGCACAGTCAAGTACAGAACACGCAGTGAAGAATATCTTTTGATTTTGGACTTTTGATCAGAAAAATCAAAAAACATCCTTTGGGAAATTTTGATGGCCATTTTTCACTATGATTAGGCCAAACGATTAATTGATTAATTCAAAATTTAATTGCTAGACAAATTGATAAAGAAAGTAATTGTTAATTGCAGCTCCAATTTAAAAGAGCAAAAACATTTATTTCATATATCACTAATATTTTGATCAAACCTTAACTGTTATGCCTCAAACTTTAACAGCCTTCTTCTGCACTGAATATGAAGCGCTCAGACAAAATCTTACATTATGGGATCCGGAGGCACAAGATGTACCTTTGAAATCTGAAAAGACTCTGGGGACCAATGTTATTAATTGATGAATACGAAGATGGACAGAGGAGTGTTGTGAGTTTAAAAATAAATACAATTAGATAAACACTTGTCTGAATCAGACATGATTACATAATGCCAGTTAATATTAATATGTTGAGATCACTAACATGAGATCAGGTGCTGCTTCCCACTCGTTGCAATTCTGACAGTGTAGTGTTTAATTGTAGCTGTTGTGAGTGTTTTAATGAGGCACTCATTCATTGCGTTTGATGTAACAGTGTGTCAAGTCCTTGTCCTCTATGCTCTCTTATAACGAGAGCCTGTTGTCAACCAGAGTTGGCAATTATATATCAGGATGAAAGATATCACCTGGAATTAGAACGATTTATGAAACACTTCAATGGCACAATATAAACAATCATCTGGGCCTATTTAGGGGTTTAAAATGGAGCTGATTTTTCATTCAGCGTATCTTCTTTAGCAGCTCCTTCTCTGGCCTGAGCGGTATCATCAGACCACTGAAGGCTATTGTGATGAATGAATGGTAAAACCCGATTAGTAATTCCTTCCTTCCCACGTCCTTCATACTAATGACAAGAAATCCACCAGAGCTGGAGAGACAATAGGACTGGACAATTTCCAGTGCTTACCCAGGCATATTCAAGCCTGTGATGAGTTCAAGGTCTACGAGAAGGAAGGATGTGAATTAATTGTAGCCAAACATAGCGAAGACCTTGTGATTTTTAAAAGCATTTCCTGGTAAATAAGTACGATCCACATGGCAAGTAATGGGGAGGTTTTTCTTATTTCAACATGGAAATACTGACAAGCCTTTAGAGCTAGATTATTACGTTTTTGTTTTTTTGGGGTTTTTTGTAAATGCCAAAAATTCCATGTTCCCAGCTCATCAAAGGTCCATATTTACAGCTTATCTTGGCCTTTTCTGATATCTGAATGTCTTTTGATTTTGGATTGCTGATCAGACAAAACAGGCCACATCTTTGATCACTTCTAACACTGAATAATTAACCAACAAAATTGACAATAGCAAAATAGATGCAGCACTACAATCTTCATTTGGCCTCATTTATTATTTAGTTTATTTGTGACCATAAAACAGGGACCATGTACTGGTATATACGTTGATTATAAATCTGAAATGTTAGCATTTGCTCCATTGTAGCTCCATTTTTGTCACCATTCAACAAACTCGACAAACAAAACAAGACACATAATACAAAATTACACACAGCAATACATCTCAAACAACCATGTTAATAGCAGGTGTGTGTTTGACAAATGCAGAGGAATGTCCCTGTTTAACTGTATGTGTAAGAATAACTAACAATATAATATTTAAGTTTTAATAATATGTAAATTTCTTTATAGTAATAACTTCAATGAACGTAGTGTTCATGTGTCCTTTTCACCCTCCATGACAAATGAGTAAACCTCACCCCACCACCTAATGGCCGTCATCCATTGTTGTAGCTGTTGTGGCTAAAAGCTCTGGAAGAAACCAAGTAAGTAGCTCTTAAATTAAAAATTTTTTTTTCCTGTTTTTCAACAATTTTTGTTCAAGCATGAACCTTCAAGCTCCACATGTTAACCTACCTGCGGATGATCTGTACATGTATAAAATATTGTATATAAATATATGCAATAACTTTAAAACTGTAAGGAGTGTGTTCTATACTAGCATGCTCACTAATGTGTATTGGTTTGTTGTTGTAATTTACCACAAGTGTTTTGATTATTGTACACATTATGCTAACAATTAAAAAGATTAAACTGCATGGATAGATTTTAGATAGTATTTGATTTTATTTGGATAAACCAACCTTTTAAAGGTTGTGAATCCATGAAATTTGGCTATTACCGTATTGCACACAGATACAGTTTTTACTTTGTTAAACTTTGTTTGCAAAGTCAAGCTTCTGACATTTAATATTTGAGAGTTGGCTGCCAAGAAGCATTGCAGCCTTGAAGTATGGTTTCACAAACCAAAGACAAACAGTTACCAAACACAGTTTCCTTGAACTCACTGATGTGGAGTTTTCAGAGCAGCCACTGGCTCCAAATGCATCAGAGGGTGATGACAACTAAATGCTCTGTGTCAGTACTCCATTTCTGCTGGGAATCAATCTTTCCAAAATGGTTGTAGTAATAATGCAGTAATAAGTAATATAAAATGTACTTGCTTTAGGCTTTCTCAGTATGTTATACTGTCATCCAGTCTCTGCTCAAATTACAGCCAAACCAGAGTCCTGACCTCTATCTAACCCTGGTTGACCTGCTCAGCACAAAGTATTTCTCCTCTGCACCCCCCTCCATCACCACACCATCACCACACCTCAGCACTCAGCACAGCAAGATGGTGCCAACTGCTGGTGAACAGCTGCATCCCAAGGTCACTCCCTCCCATTGGACAGACAGAAGCTTGCAAACAGCCCCAGACACTAACAGAACAAATCTCCACTGTGTTTGAGTTGGATGATACCATGTATATTTGTTTCAGCTTTTGGGACCAGCAGAAACAGATATTTACCTTTTATCATCTTGTTGATAAGTGTTTTAAAAATACGCCCCTGTCTCTGCTCCTTGTTTCAAAAGTGGTTATCTGAAGACATTTCGGTTAGATTATGGCACTCGCAGTGACGGTTTACTGATTAAACAGTCTCAGCTACCATATATAACCTCACGCTGAAGCTCTATATTGAGAACAAAGACAAACATCAAAGAATAAAATACTGTTTTCCCTTTGAGAGCTCAGTGAGATTTGAGTCAGTTTCAGGCCAAGTTTACAAAAGGCAGCATAGCAAGATAAGATGGAGAGTGAGTTACACAAGTTAAGTGTTGAAAGTAAATTTAGCTGACACCAATGGCTCAAGAAAAATGTTTCCATCATTATCTCACTTTGTCAAAGAGTCTAAATTTACTCTGTGATTCAGAGCTACAGCTGGAAGAAAAACAGCCAGTGATTTGATAGGCGGAGGCATGTGTCAGATTGTGGTAGATTTGTATGTAAAAGTAGGCCAGAGGACTGAAGGAAACTGTTGGTTTTTAAGAAGGCCCATGTGATATGTTTACTCGCTAGTCACGACCAGAAATTCAGACATGAATTTGGTAGAGCAAGATGACAGAGACATTAAAGAGAATATTAGGAAATTTGACATGTCTGTAAGAGGATCTGTGCGGATTTTTAATTAGTTACAGGAGAAATTGTGTCAAATTGTGTACAAACCAAGTTAACTTGTCATGATGAGTTTTACTCACCCTGTGGAAACAAAACTGTATCTACAATGAATCAGAGATAATCTAAGAGATAAATTCAAAGTATAAAAATATAATATTTTGGTCCCTGGCAGCTTTGAGTTTGAACTTGTCTTTTTAAAATATGGCTCACAACATAAGGAAGTGAAATAATAAATTGCTGCACTACCTAAACTGTTTCTTGCTCCTAAATGTGAGGATGCATCACTTTTCTCCGTTTTTTTGGATTGTAAACTGACTGTTGATCGGACAAAACAAGTGCACCTTGGGGTGAAGGAAATTGTTTTATGACATTTTATGGACTAAATATCCAGTTTCAAAAGTAAATGAATTAATAATTTTTGTTACATCTTTTCTCTCAACCCGATAATGACTCATAAAATACTTTGGCAAGGTATTTTGTCTTAAAGACCTGTTTTCAGGTTACAAAGGTAAAATGGTTAAATGGAGCAAGATAATATAATTATCTGGTTAATGTTGCTGTGTAAACAAATCAATTAAATTTTAAATAAAACTCTTGCCAAACACTCACAATAATAGAAGAGAGCCAAGATTTTTCAGACAAAGACCAAGTTAGTTCTTACATTAGTATTATAAGTATATAACATATAACAATAACATTTTTTCTGTTAAGTGAGCAATTTAGTTAAGTAAGATGTAGTGCAGAAAATGTATGTAAAATGAGGTGGGGTTGATCAGGCTCTAATGGCAGTCAAAAGAGACATGTCTTATCTGTGTAATGCAGATGAGTTCCAGCTGGTCACACATCTGTTTACGTGCAACACATCAATCACACAGTGTGATGCTGCTACACACATGCACTCTGAGGTTGTATTGATTTCCCTATATCAAGGTTTTGTCAATTGTTCAAAAATAGTAGCTACTAACTTTTCTGTCATTATTGTGGTTTAATCTGTGCACATTCAAGAAGCTGCAGGGCAATACACTCTTTAACGGAGAGACTTCCTTTACAACACTAATCACCTTCATTGTTGGATTTTTTTTCTTCGCTACTGTGACTAACTTAAACCACTACAAACCAGAAAAGTCTTCAAGCTTCTTGACAGTAATGAGAATATCAGATGGAGGAAGCCAGTTTCTGCAAAGCTGTTTTGATTTAGATAAGACGTCCTTCCACCTGCCACAAGTTGTGGATATATGATGGGGAATGCTTGAGATAACGCGGATGCTGAGACACACACATATCACTCATGCACACAGAAACACAGAGCTCATAAACGTGTTTGAACCTAAGAGGCTCTTCTCCACCTGTTTGAAGTTGTCAGTCCTCTGGTGTGATTTAACTTCTTCACCTTTTCACTCTGAACAAGATCGTGGGAAAACTACCCAGGTTCCCCCAAAGTTCAAAGATCAAAGCTTGCCATGTTTGCTGGCTCTAGTTTCTGTGTATATGGTTGGGCTCAGGTGTAATATCAAGAAGAGGAGCCATTCTGTTGGGTTTACATTTCTCTAAACCACACAAACTGAGGACAGATAATAATATAAACAAAAAAATATGTCATAGTTTTACATTGAGCAATGTAAACAAACAGATGTTTACACCTGAAATCTTGTTTACGCAAAAGCTTGCGGGTCACTTCCTTGCAACTTCAAAATAAAAACATCTGAGTGTAGAGAGCTAAGAGGATGTGGCAGTTTATCAGAACTATGATCCACCATATAAAAGGTTAATGAAAGCTTTGGCCTTTTCTGTGCTATACGCCTTCAGAAGGTGTCCAACTTTCCCAAGAAACATCCTCTGTGCAACACTGGAACTGACGCATTTTAAGGAAACAATGGTGCTTTGTTTGGGATAAACATAGGAAAGTCCATTACAATAAACATAGAATGATTATATCTATGTTTCTGACAAAAACTACTTGACTATTGACTCAACCTCACTAAATATAATATATTATATAATATAATATATATTATATTATATATTTATTTATCCATTGAATTACAAACATAAAATGCACAAAAATACTACAGCAATTACTGTAATTAAGTACGCTTTAAAATACTGCACAATTATTCATAACTGAGCCTTTAGAGCACAATGAAAATTAAATTAATGGCGAGTGGGCTTTTCAAATTACCGATTAAAATTAGAATTTTGTTCGTAAATGTCTCCTATGCCTTTATGACGGAAACGTATATTTGCTAATGGCGCTCATAAAGTTTTCAACTTAGCACATGTGCTCCTTCAGAAAAAGTAAGTGTCAAGCCCTCAGGCTGAATGCTTTCTAAAGCAAACAAACACATCTGGACTTTGTTTACTGGAGCAGATATGATAGCTGAGGGTTTCCTAGGAAAAGCATTTACTGTAAAAACTTGCACAAACTTCTATTTGCCAATTCGTTGTTTGGAATGTTTTATATTAAGGACGAAAGTATCTAGAGTGTGTCCAATTTTTGGTTACTGTCCTTCCCACCCAAACTTTTCTCAATTCACAATCTGAGCAAGTTAACCATGTACAACATTAGATCACTAACCCTTGAAGTTAACTAATTAAATAATAACCAATTAATGTAGCCTAAAGTCAAACAATCGCGATTTCCCCCTGGTGGATGGCTGCAATATTGGTAACCGACCCCCTCCTGTTAGAGGATGGGAATTAGGCCAAACTAAAAAATATAATATAAGTACATAATATAAGTGTCTCTTTTTTAGTCATGATTGACTCTGGCCCATGTATGAGCAAGACCTTGAGAGTCAATTTTATTTATATAGTGCCAGTTTACAACAGAAGTTATCTCAAGGCACTTTCCAAATAGAGCAGGTCTAGACCTCAATGAAGTTTACAGAGACCCAGCAAGTCCAACAATTCCCACAAAAGAGCAAACATTTGGCAACAGTAGCAAGGATCCCCCTTACTGCAGGACTGGGTCCAAATGATATCACCAGTGCAAGATGGCAACGCCCATATCCAGGAGATTATGGCTTCATTTTTGTACAGTGGGAGGAAGTAATACGTCCATTTTTTTTTTATACAGTCACTGATATTAATAACTAGTGCGCTGCCAATTTAAAGCACTTCATATCCTTTTTATAGTACTGGTGCCATTATCACTGCAGTGCCACAAGGGTAAAACTAAAGATAAAGTTTCTTATAAACTACATTTAGCAATTCTGTAGCAGTTATTTGGCTTTTGTGCTGCCGTAAAAAAAAAGATTACTGGCCATCTGAAGTTGAGTTGTAGGATAACATCTTTCAGATTAAACAGCAGTGTGAACATTAGTGTCAGGATATCAGATGATACTGCATAAAGCGTTTTATACACTGGTAAACCAAGCAGGGTCGGGTCAGCCTCTCAAGAGCTTATGAGCAACCTGAATCTCTGGTGATTGACAGACTAGGAGGAGGGGAAGGATAGAGAGATCAGCAGCACGAGAAATCCTCTAAGGATCATCTGCAAAGCTTCCACCTCGGCTAACCAACACACCAATGTTCATGTAATAAGAATAATGTCACAAGAGCAGGAGCATCTTATTTTACAATCAAATGACTACAGATGATTACTTTAAAAGCTAGAAATTTTTTAGATCCTTCTCCAGACTGAAAACTATCTTGATGACAGAGGAGCTTAGGAAAATTAGAACGTTTCTCACACTATATGTTATTTGCTTCTGAAGGAAGGTGTAATTACTGAGCCTAAGAACCACAACAAAATCAGAGAAATGGACTAAAAGTAGAACTATGATGTGTATAAAACAGAGCCTGTAACGGTGCATAATCCCTTCCAGATGTGTGAATCTAGGAGCAGCACAGCTTAAATGTCAATTTATCGCCACTATACGAGAATCCCTCGCAGTGAGCATGTGTGTGCCTGTATGCGAGTGTGTGGTTGATTGACTTAGGAGCATGTGTGAGTGTGTGGGTCACTGCACATGCATATTAGAGCAGCAGAGAGAGACTGATTGAGCAAGAGAAGCCTGTGATAAGCTCTTAAAGCTGCATCCCAGTATTTTTTTTTTTTTCGCTTTCCTGGATCACCTGATTAAAACCCATCATATTCTTGCAGGAAGGGAGGAGACAGTCAAGAGCACAGGGAGGAGAAGAGAATCCAAATAACACTGCTGTCACGCTGAACAGCTGTGTTAACAACAAGGAAACCCGTGGGAAGTGGAGCTGAAACACCTCTGCTACAGTGCTGCACATGTCATAAAAACCTTTAACCACTGAGTTTATATTTTGAGCAGTTCATAGAAACACTGCCTTAATTTCAGCTACACTAGAAGAATGACTTTAGTGTGTCCACCACCACTTTGATTCACACTAAAATATGCTAAAGATGGATTACCATTAAATTTAGCATAGACACCCATCAACTCCAGATGATGAATCCTGATGAAGTTCCTCTGAGTTTTCACCCAGTGGCATCATCAGGGGACATTTTTAATTTGTCTAATATTATAGTTTCTGACCAAATATCGGCTCTATCTTGTTAGTTTCAGTTAAAAATTTCCCCATTAAGCCAGTTTACATTTCATTCTGTTTTTGTTTGTTATTGGAATTAGCCTAGATTGTAATTACCTGTTTGAGAAAACTGCTCAGACAGGTACAGAAGCCATCTGTCAACAAGAAGAGTAAAAAACAACTTAAACAAACAAGGCTTGTTTAAGACATGTTAGCAGCTGATTAAATAACTGTTACTTTAATTCAATTTATAGCAGAATTGTCATTTAATAAATGATTTAAAAAATAATTAAGTGTGTTCATGACAAGGGCAAAATGAACTGTCCCATGTCTGGGGTTCAGGTGTGACTTTCAGAGGACTGACCTGAGGGCCGGGAGGCTCTGGCTGTAGCTTCTATCAAAACGAAAGGCCCAGTTTTACAGGCATTATTTGCTTATAAAGTCTGACATTTCCAAGTTTATAACCAGGAAGCTGGTAAATACTCAGACAATTTCTACTGCAGTTGAAAGTATGAGCTGCATTTGTTATATATTCATGGATGGATGATGACACAATGGGCCCCTGGGCACATGCATGTCAATGGCCCCTAAATCTTCCTATGTAAAAGCAAAAGCTCACCTAAACTGAAAGGAACAGTATAATTTGCAGTTGTCTATGTTTTGTGTCTAGTTGTTTTGCATCTCTAGCTTTTTTATTTCATGTTTCTTTTTCGTCATTTTGTGCTTCAAAGTTGTAAGAAGCTCTGGCACATGGGTCTCCATCCTCTTTGCATTATAGGCCTGTTCAGTAATCATTCCACTGACAATAGGTTTATCATCTTAATAGTTATCATTTCCATTAGAAATAGATAATATCCAAAATTAAAGACACTGTCCAGCCCAGATATCACGACATACAATAATTATTTATCACATGAGGCTATGGCAGCAGGACAAATTGTGCAAGACTGAAAAAAATGCAGATGCTGATAAATGTGACATATTATCAAATATAGGCCAAACCCTAACTTCCTTTTGACTTTTATTTCACAGTAATGGGTTCAGATGATAATTACAATCTGTGTGGTGATTAGCAACATGTTCAGGCCGCCATAACTTTTACATGTAAATGTTGTATGAAATCATACAGTTGAATTCCACTTCAATCTCCACAACAAAGAGACTGAAAGAAAGATTGTGACTCATGCAGAAACACAAGGCAAAGGGTTGTTGACAAGCTGTGTTTTTTTATCATTTTAAATAGGAGACATTGTCTCTGCAATAACTGCTGAGCTTCATGGTCAATATGTCTATTTAGGATTCTGTGGTGAAAAGTGATGCATGTAAGCTCCACGGGAGACAAACGTACAGTAGCTTAAAAACCCTGAGGGCTCTCCATGTTCGTTACAGATAGTGTAACTGACTGTGCTGTGTGGGGAGTATCTTTTTGTATACCTACTGTACAGGCATGGACTTAGTCTCCTTTATCAACTGGGGCATTCCTTTCAAGCTGAGGTCATTACTGAAATTTAAGCTCTTCTTAACATGATGTAATGATGAAAGATTCACAATATAACCACACTCTGAAGCTACCTGAAAAAAAATTACTCTCTTCATGAAACAACATGGGTCAGACAAGACTTTTTGCTCGTCTTTATCCAGCTTCCAGTCAAACACACATACACTAAACTTCCAGTTCATATTAATTTAGACAAGCACTTGGGAGTTAAGTTTTTTCTTGTCCAATTTGAGGGTCTAAGGAAAGAGGCTGTCATAATGCTGTAAAGATCATCAAGCCCATTGAGGCAGGTTTGATATTAGTCTTCTTGGCAAAGAAACTATCTGGATAAAATAGAGACTAGAGGGTTGGCTTTTTGATATAAATCAGAAACTATATGGGATCAGAAAGAGACCAAAATACATAACGTGAGACATGGCACAAAAAAGCAGGGCTACAGTTAACTGAACTGAAATTATAACAATGATTGCCTCTGCCTGTCTTCCAACCTCATTGTTACAATACCTGAGGCAAAGTGTTTGAATTACACTGTTTGTTCAAGCTTAAATGACACAAGCTGCTTGTGTGTGGGGGTGTTGTCTCCTCAGTGGTGTGCTGCCATTGTTAGCAGTGACAGGGAGTCACTTCATAAGGACCAAACTAAAAGTGTCTAAATAGCCATATTCATGTTTGCCAATGTAAATATGTTTTTTTTTAATGATATGCGCACAAGAAAGGGTGAGGATAGGAAAAGATTCAAAACCTCTGAGAGGCTTTTGTGCTGCCCAAAACCCAGTGCTCATAAAGTGACAGTGGTTGAGGCAGGAAAAGGAAAAAGCAGAGGGTACAGAGAAGAGGAGGAGAAACAGCGGCAGGATTCCTGTCAAAAGCCTATGACAAACCTTCCAGGAATATTCTCATGCAGGCAGATACACTTAATCAAGACTGACAAAGTTCTTAAAGTGTAAGAGACTGGCATTCTGGGACAAGCACATCACCAAAGAAATGTGTGTCTGCAAAGCCCTCACATCCTCCAGATGAGCGCAAGTCATCTTAACCACATTCAAAAGCCAGACACAATTTCAACAACACAAATTAGTGCAATATTTACATAAGAGTCAGTTTGAGCTGCACAAAATCAAAGCCAGAAATTAAAAGTTGGACTGAAACAAACTCACTTTTTCTTAGAAATTACAATATATACTATATCCTTGGGGTTTCTGCATTTACGTAGTCAAAATTGTAATAGCCAAATATCTTTTTCTGCAGCTTCCTAGTGTACATTTGTGGTCTCCGCAAACTGGAAAACAAACAGCACAGTGGGTCCTGATGGGAGTTTAAAGAACAGAATGATGTTTATCTTTATTTCCCTTTCCTTGTCGACAGGATAACAGGAAAAACTTGATACTTTGTTTTTTGCTTTGCTGCCTACACTAAAGCCAGGGTGTGGGGTCAGCTATATTGACCTTGAATTTGGTCCACACTTAGTTTGGCTCAAGGACACCTAGCAAGACAGATGCTTACTATCCTGAAGGTCTGAACGATTAAACAGATGGTCTTCCAATTCATTACACCACCCTGTCTCTGAAGACTGAGCAGGGTGACAGGAGAAAGCAACAAGTTACCTGAGGAGGGTGATGAAAAAAAACAAACATGACTTTGGGCATAAAAGTCTGGTTGTTACAACAGGTCAATATATATAATATATATATTACATATACATACACAGTTTCCTAGCATAACTATTAAGTAACAACTGTCAGTCTAATAGTGTTATATAATCTAATGTACAACCTTTGCACCTTCACCACTGTTATCACATGCTCAATAAATACAGCCAGGACAAGAGAATGATGTAAACCTTTCACCTAGGGGCTGGATTCAACTGCTGAGAAAAGATGGGTGGGTCAAAGTTTTAATAAGTCTGAAAGTACTATCTCTTTGTACTTTAACCTCAATATCATGCCATACCATAAATCTAGTCATCATCCACTCTGGCCTCTGGAAACAAAGCATGATTGTTGTTGTTAAATATGAACTAACCACAGCCCATTGGAGGAGAAAAGAAAAGCACATATTGCTCAGTCAGTGTATTTGTCTTTAATGTATACTTTGTGAGCACGTAGCCAGAGGTGAAACATGCCTCCCCACAGGGCAATGGGACAGTTAATGTGGGTTGAAGTGGGAGAGACATTAAGCAAAGATGTTGCACAGGGTCAAAAGGACAGGTACATGTCATTGTTCTAAAAACAACAGGAAGTCAGTCATTGTAATTTTGCCCCTTTATACCAAGATGTTTATTCTGCTGTTGAAGCTGCGTGCGACTCCACTGAACTGTATGTGACACACATACAATAACTCCTAAAGGAAATTATGGTACTTTAATACCCTTCACAATCCATATGCTACTCCTTATTAGTCAAAATCTGACTAATAAGGTCTTCCATTCAAAGTGCAATACAACACATCACACCCATATACTGAAGGAACAGCCATCATGGTCAATTTGGGGTTCAGTATCTTGCCAAAGGACACTTTGACAGGGATCAAACCACCGACTCTCTGATTAGTGGACAACCCGCTCTACCTCCTGCACCACAGCTGCCCCAACGTAACACACATCAGATCTAACTTTTTCAGGATATCATTATGTACTCTGCCCATTGAGAATAAATAAACCTGATTAGAAATTAAATTTAAAAAAAAGAAGAATTTGAGACATTCTCTTGAATAGGGAACTAATCCAATGATAGTTGTCTTTACATCCAGGGGGAAAACTGCAAAAAGGAAGGGCTAACAGCTAATTTGGTATACTTTTAATGGTGCCAGTAAATAAAAAATATATAGCACAACTAAATATATACTCATAGTGTAAGACTTTGAAAGCAAACTATCCAGTGACCTGTATGTAAACTAGAGCTATGGGATTAAAAGACAAAAACATACTTTACATCTACCACAGAAACATTTATATTATGTATTTGTTGAATAAAAAAGATCCTCAAATCTTTCATTCCATCCCAATCTGAAGTGTTTACTGGGATTAATACAAAAAACCCAGAGTCAAAACCACAGTAATGGTAATGTAATATTCCACCTTCTTCACAGGAATGTTTAGACCTCATTCAGGTGTTTTTTTTCTTACTGCATTCCTCAGTGGGAGAAACACACCTGTGGGCACTGTAGTATAACCACAGCAGCGACCTGCCTGCCTGCACACACCGATAGGGTTTCCACACACAGTACTAAGGTGATGTGGGCTCCTGTAATAAGACCCACATCTCTTAATAGAGTAGAGAGATCCAATCTATCCCGCCAGCCTGTCATATGGCCTGGGACATCTTGGATCACCGTCCCAGGCCAGCTCTTCATGGGAGCCCAACAGACTGTGAGGCACAATGGAGGTCTTGTGAGCTCCTGATAGCTGAAGCGTAGCCCTCTCCTTTGTTTCGATCTGCTGACTCAAGCAAGAAACTAATGACAAAGCCGCGAAGACGACTGAGGATATCTTTAATGTATGCGGTCTGAGTGCTGCAGCAGGGTTTAAAAGTACAGACTGTTTCCGTAGAAGTTCAGAATAATTACAAAACTGTGGATATTAAAAATCTCCCACGGTGCAAGCCTGATCTGATTATGTCAAACAAATGCCTGTTCTGCAAACACAAAGCAGCGTTAGTGCTGAGCTCTTGTCCCAGGGGTCGAGACTTCAGCTTCAGAGGTCAAGCGTCGATTGCACAGCCACTAATGGACATACAGTCTACCAGAAAGGCAATGATGCTACACTGCAACTAAACCGTGGTTATATAACACTGTTAATGATTTCCCCGGAGAGGCGGCGAGCGGTGACAAATGTTGCATAAGTGTGTGAGTGAGGGAATGAAACAAATATGAGGTGAGGGGAACACAAATTAAAATGATTTTAAATTTAATGACGTATTTCAATATTCACACTGGGATCGTCCAGAGTTGGCTGGGATGAAGCCACGCTGGCAACAAAACGAGAGGTAAGTTCAAATGTGTGACTGTGCCCAGCTCCCTCTGGCTCTTTCTAAGACAGATGCAGACGCAGCACATTGTGGGCAATGGGTCATGCTCATCTAACAGGGAGCACTTCCAGAAATAACCCCCCTTGGTTTACATAAACACTTCATTGATTTACACAAAGAAGTAGAGCTAGAATGATTAACTGAGTAATCAGTATTTTTTCAATAACTTGTTTTCTCAAGCAAAAATAGTGAAAAATACTACACATTGCTCTGATTTTAGCTTCTCAAGTGGGTTGGCTATAAACAGGACATCAGAGGACGCCACCTTGGATTCTGACAAATTGTGATTTGCTATTTATCAACATTATTATTTTTTTTTTTACATTTCATAGACCAAACTATTTATCATCGATAAAGTGAAGAAGGAATAAGTGAAGATGAAAATAATCACGATAAAGAAGCAGAGTTTAAACTGCAGGTGGGAGACAACCAGCAGGGAACATAATCCACAGAAAGGGCCTTTTAATCTTCAGATGAGAAAGTAAAGAATCAGAAGTAGGGAAGCAGTTGAATTGATCGATTTTTTTCATCATCAGCTAATTTGCTAATTATTATTATCAGTTAATCATCAAGTTTATGTTTCGAAAACAATATCCATCACCAGTTCAAGATGCTAGATATCTCTCCCCAACACTATAAAACACTAAGATACAATTAAATCATTTGAGGCCTTTTTTTTCCTTGAAAACTTTTACCCAGTTAATCAACTGACTTTTGAACTAATCAATGCAGTTGTAACCAGAAGTTTGGGATTTGGCTTCCTTCACTTGTCAGATGAGAAACCTGGCATCACACAGTGTGTGTTCAAGATGAAGCTCTGGGGCAGCACTCACTGTGAGTGGTCTGTTTTATGACCCTGCAGGTCTGACCCTGAGCGGCTTTAGCCATGTTAGACAAACGAGGGCAGGAGGACTGTCGTGGCAACTTCATGTCAAAGGCTGTGAAAACTCTGCTGCTGCTGTGAGGAGACTCTGAGCAGCAGCAGCAGCAGCAGCAGCACTGCTTCGCTGCTCCACTCCACACAAATCACACAAATTGTTATGTGCTTATGATACTGTGCCACATGGCAATTATGAAACAGCTTCTACTGGGATCTCTAAGCTCTTTACTGTGTGTACATGAAGGGAGAGAGCGCGTGCGCGCGCACGTACACGCGCACACACACGCACACACACCATCTCTGTCATACGCACATGTTGGTGACTTTTCTGCTCTTACCTTGGCGCACAGTTTTCAACCTGACTGGATCTTTGCAGCACTTAATCAAAGTTAAAATGTCATAAAGGGGTAATCCAGACACAGACAGCCCCTCGACCTCCAGGAGCAGCTCTCCCTCACTGAGTTTACCGCCCTGGTAAACCACAGCATCCTCTCCAAGTTGCCCGACGTACGGAAACTCTCCATTCTCCGCTCCGCCGCACAGCTCCACATTCAGCTCCCCACAGGCGTCCCGGATCACGGCGCACTCGCTCACCTTGGTAATCCAGTGGTTTTTCTTTTGAATGACTTTCGACATGGTGACTCAGGCCCAACCAAACCCGTCAGTCCCGCGGAATGGTGTAAAAATCGGCCAGGGCATAGCACGGTGACAGTCCCAGCAAACACCCGGTAAACTTCAGGGTGTCTCTCTTAGTTGGAACATTTTCATCCTGCTCCTGAGCCAAGGCATGCTGCTCCCAACGCGTGGAAACACCCAGATGGATCAAAATCCAGACTGTTGTTGTTGTTGTTGGAGTTTCTGATGTTGTTTCCGCATCTTTAACACAAGCTCTGGCTCCTCGCCGTGCGCCCCAACCATTCCTCTCATTCAATCTTCCAGTTCTGCCTCATCCTCTGTCGAGTGTTTCCCTTATTTATTTATCTTTTTTATTATTATTATTATTTAACTTTCTAGGAAAACAAATGCTGTTAGCGGTCATGTATCCAGGTTGGGTTGTTCACACTCAGCCAGCGGCGCCTTTAAGCAGGTAACGCGACAAGTTCATCCTATTTGCTCTCGCGCTGTGGATGGAGAAGCAGTGGGAAGGTGGTGGGCGGGCGCATGCGTCCAGCTGCTACTCCATGAGGGGAAAATCCTACCCCTGCACACACCCACCGGGTCCCGAGGCTCCTCCCCACCCGCCGGCCTGCACGCGTTTCCAAACGGATTACAACGATCCCCGCGTCTAATCCCCCCAGGAGCCTCAGCCTGCAGCGAGTCTTTATTCATAAATAATAGCAACAGACCGCAGGACCCGCTTTTCTGCACCGAGCTGCAGGTTTATTATGGTTTTTGATCCCGACTCCAAACAACAGGTGACAGCTGAAGGTCCAATAACTGATTCATTCATTGTATTCAGTCCCTTTATTTCGTCTTTCCACGTGAATATTTCAGACAAGTTTCGCATTAACAGGCAGCAGAACAGAAACACACAACATACAGTTCCTCAGGCAGATATATTAAAAAAAAAAAAAACACTTGTACACAGTTGGGTTAAAAAGTAACCCAACCTTGACCCCACCACTAGGTAACTAAGAGTTTTTCATGTGACCCAACCCCCATGAATGAAATTAACTCTTACTGAGGAGAATGGAAGAATTGGACCATGACGAAAAGGAGTGGAAAAAGCCAAATCACATCACAATATGAAAACTGGATTTAAATTGTTCAGATTTCATTCCCTCAAAGTTTTTTTTTTTTTCGTTACTGTTGCGTTTTGTCATTTACATTTTGCTTTACTTTCATGAGTATCAAGCATATCAAGCAGTACATGCGTGCAACCTTACCAAAGTAAATTAGAGTAAAACTTACAGGCTCGGGGTCAATGAATGACCTCTGGGACAACTTTTCCTCCTCTCCTGTCGATGAATGTTGGAAGCACAGATGGCAGGACCTTCAGAGCTCTCTCACCTTTTACAACTAAACAATTTGGGCATAATACAGTGTTACGTTAACATTCAAATAGTGTGCTAAATATAAAAAAAATTCATTCCTGACTTTTGTGCCCTGGTGATGATTGGTACCTATAAGTATGTTGAATGTATTGTCTATATAATGACAGAAAAGTGTTGTAACCTGTACCAACAGAGCAGAGATGCAGAGGGAAAAAGAGGAAACATAATGTACAACAGTGAGACAACTGGAGCAAAGACTTGACATTGTGAGTCAAAAATGACTTAAATTCTGCAGAAAGACAAAAAAAAGGTTATATTTCGTGTTGGAAAAGACTGTACAAGTAAACTATAATTTCAAACATGTAAAAATGTTTTTCAATTCTTGTTTTTTTTAGATCATGACATATTACTATAGGAAATAACCTATCTGATGTCATATTAATATGATAATATTAGGATATGCATGTGGCCCTGAGAGGTCAATATTGCCAATAAAAACCAAAAAGACAAACACAATGCAAATACCCACAGTCACGTGCAGAAATGTCTGTTAATAATAGTGGCACTGCATTATTTAGCTTCATGCTAGCCTCATAATCCAGAAATTATTACGTATGAGATGTTTTCATGCTACCCATCGTCCTAGAGTTAGTTAAAGCCAACCTTGTAATATTCAGAGTTTGCAGGAGCTGAAGCTGTCTTTGTAACTTTAAGGTCCAAAAGTTGGCAGATCATTATCCTGGCCATATGTATAAATCTACACATATACAATACAATACAATACAATTTCCAAATGTATAATCCACAATTTAGTTTCCCAAGTTACTTTTTATCTCACCATTAAAGCTATTACATAAAGTGAGCAGCTAATGTTGGTGGCACTGTGTAATGGAGCTTAATGCTACCACTTGTCCAGCTAATAGCTAAAACTAACTAACATCACAAGGTTAGTTTTAGCTACAAACAAGTAGCAAGGTTACAAGGTCCTAAGGCTATCTTAGCTAATGCTAACCTTAAAATTTCTAAAAGTAGCAGTTTAGGCTACCCTAATAGTGCTCAAACCAAAGACCTTTAGCAGTTAATGCTATCACTACAGTGTACAAGCACTGCTAGTGGCACTCCATTACTTAGCTTCATGTTAGCCTTCCAAACATTTAGCAGGTAATGCTACCCTAGAAATTTCCAAAAGTAGCAATTAATGCTCATCTTATAATGTCCAAACTTTAGCAGCTAACGCTAACCATATAATATCTGATTGATATTAGTGGCATTGCATTATCTTAGTTAGCTAGTCTTGTATATAAAGTTAGTTTGTTACTGGCATGTTAATTAATGAAGACCAAATGAACAGGTAATGTTACCGGCATTGTGTAACATGCTGAATTTGACTCTTTTCCAAGACTTAGCAGGTAAGTATTCTTTGTAACTAATATCAAGAAGGTAAAAGCGTTTTCACTTACATAGTGTTTGTGTGCATATAGCAAATTTGAAAACAAATGTCATGGTCTGTTTAACAATTAATCACTGGAAACACTTAATATATCAGGTTTGTTTGGTTTAACAATGTGTTTGTTACAAGCACCAGGTACAGGTACAATCTTTGGTTATAGACTATAGTTCTACATTGGTTTACCTGAGTATTTTGATCCTCCATACTCACCATGGACTTCAGGAGTTTAAAAAAAAAAAAAAGGGTGGCAGCCAAACACTTCCCTGTTTTATGCTTTTCCTGATGTCATCAATGATGTCACAGGTTATACCATGACTACAGGGGTGGTCACAAATTTAATATTCTGTGCTATTTCTCTGATTAGGAGTGATTATACATTGTTTAGAAAAATATAATTCATGTTTTGTTTGTACTGTTGATGTTAATGTAATTGTTTATGATTAAATCCTTTTAAATGAGACTCAGATCCCCTGACTGAAGTTTGGTTCTGTCCAGGATAATTGTTCAGTAGAGGCACTGACTATATAAGCAGGTTTTCTTAGTAAACAGAGACAGAACTCTTGTTCACACTTCAACATAGTGGATGGCGATAATGTACTTTAATGCTGGTTGCCACCTGCCAATAGACATCAAGAAGAAGAACAAAACCAAGAATTGAGGGAGCCAGATCTCCATGCAGGTAAGAGGTTTATGGTCTTAAAATGTAGACACACAGATTTAACTGAATTCAGTGTACATTTTATCTTAATTTAACAGTTACAGTTTCATTTTCAATTTATGATAAAGTGTCTGCTTAACAGGGTGGCAAAAGTTAGCAACTGATGATATCACTTTTTCCCTTAGGCCAAATGTAGCAGATTAATGTATTAAATACTGTTAATTTTAATAGAAATTTTACACACTTAATAGGCATGAAGCATTAGACTTGTGATGGGAAGCAAAGCAGCAAAAAATATTAAATATATTTTGATTAGATATTATAACTCATTGGTATTTTAATTCACAATGCTTGTGTTTTATTAAGTTTCCCTCAAGATTAGGTTTCTACAGGCAAAACATAACAGCTAAACTTATTTGAATTGATTTTATTTTTATCATCAAATTCAATGTTAGCTTGTTGATAACCAAATGAAAATCTACAGAAGATTTATGGCGGCCAAAGCAACAAATGTTATACTTCAACTAGATATTAAAATGAAATTGTAATTTATAGTCACAATTACTAAAAAATGATGCATTAACTTTAGAATCATTATGTTGTCATTTTTATCTTTATTTCCTTTATTATCGTCTCATGAGAGCCTTGAAGACTAAATTAGCAGCTAATACTGATGACATTTTAATTATTTTATCCAAAGATCAGATTTGTTGTGACCAAACTTAGCAGTTAGTTGGTCAAAAACATTGCCTGAAAATGCACACTCAACACTCAAATAGATTTTCGACTCTTATCCCTAAAAAGGAAGCAAAATCTATTAGATTTTGGACAGAAGGGAGTCCCTCTCAAAGTTCAATGGCAACATTATCTACAGTGATAGAAATAATTGGGACGTCTAGAGTTTGGAAAGGGAAGGAGGGATCAGGTGAGAAACACATGGCATTGCAGGGGAAAAACAGGCTCTTTGTGTTTCCTGTCTATTCAGATAAAGTACAGTAACTGGCACTCTACCACAGGCTGTGAGGGCACTGGCCTGGATAGCAGAGCATGAAAGGTAGCTTTCCATCCCATTTCATCTCAGTATTGAGTGCTGGGAGTGTTCATGTTGACTCAACTGTGTCACCTTTGCCCCTTCTGCTAGTCATATAGAAAGCATTTGCCTCCCAAAATATGTCTGCTTTTCTATGTTTTTATTGTGCGGTCTCCATTAACATGGTGAACATATATATATATGACATTTCACCCTATCATTTACCCTACAGATGTCACATGATATTCTCAGTGGGAAGAGGTAACGGCTGCTGGCCGCTGAACCTGACATACAATTGGACGCTGACATGTTTTGACTGGCGAGGTGGACATTGTTTCTACCAAACAGCCCTGCGATCAAATAAAAATCTGAAAATTAGGAAATAAGAAAAGTGAAAATACCAGGTGCATAATTGATGCCTGGTCTTTTAAAACCACCCTTGGGTGATTACATTATCAAGGTCATAAGTCTTGAGTGGCATAATTATACAATAACAATTTTTTACATATTCCTTGTTGGATTGGCTAAAAAAGAGGTTTAACTAATCTGCCCATTTATCCTTCAGGTCATTAATAGTGTTCTGTGTATGTGTGTCTCCATATTTATTTTGAGGCACTTTATTAAATCGCTTTTTTAAATTTGTTAACATAAGTTTTTTTAAGTTATGATTATAATCATTTGTCTTGTTTTATTCTATAAATTAGATCGGCCGGTAAAATGAATTTATCTGTCGCCCTTTTGTCTATGGCTCTTCCAGCTAAGCTGACATGGCTGTATCCTAACTAGCCACTGCTGTGTAGCAGCTTTTAGCAACTTGGACAAGTTTCTTTTACGAGAATAGAAAATAAATGTACACATTATTTACCTAATCATTGTATTATTGGAAAAGCTTGATTTTTGAGTGGTACATAAAGGCGTGCCTGTGGCAACAGCTGGTGAAAAAAAAGAATGCAAAGCCTCCATCATCAACCTCAGGAATGCCATGAATCAATTCACACTGATTAAATATTAACCAACTCAAACTCAAACTCAGTCAAACATTGTATTGATCTGTTGTGGCGGTCAGACCATGCTGCATGGAATAACTCAAGGTGCTTCACCGAATCTCATTACTCACTTTACAATGTGTTTGCTTACATGCAGTGATTTATTAATTGTATTTCTTAATTTATTCATTCCATGTGATTAATTGTTTTAATTTACCAGGTTCTTCTTTCTTGCTCCATTTACAGTGAAGGTTTCACTCCATGTATATGGTGTCCCATGGCAGATTGATTCCCACTGACTTAATTAGTGAACTATTTACCCAAATTTAAACAGTTTCTGCAGAGAACTACTTAAAATAAATGAAAATGATGTTCTATCTTTCAAAACATTTGTTCATCAACACATTTTTTAGTGATGTTTAACTTTTCTCAGAAATAAAGATCATCAGTTGGAACATTATAGAGGATATTGTACTCCTTAGATTTTATACCAAATGAAGTTTTTTCACAGTGAGTTGTGCTGAAGTGGTATTGGTTTAGGAATGTGAAATGAAAGTGATAAACATGGATATAGCTAATATTATAGATAAGAGTATTCCTTGTTTCCCTTCCCTTTTAATCAATGAGTCTTTACTTAATTTATCATTGTAATAACAAAAGAAAATGCATTTTGGTGGACTAGTTGAAGACAATAGCTCAATAGCTGCTTTAATTAAATGTTAGTGTGTCCAGTCAGCCTTACCTTCTATTACATGTGAGAGAGATTAGTGCAGCACAGTTGAACAGCTGGTCAGTGGAGTTTAGAAAGATTTATATCGGTTCCTCATGCAAAAAAAAAAGCCTACATCCCCTGACTTTGCAATGTTCACACTCCTCCATCATGCTTAGCCATGCTGCTGTACATTTGATGATTTCTATCAAATCAAGGGTATTGAAAGGCAGTATTTTAATCTTGTGAAAAGTATTTGTTCATTGCAAGAGAACCCCAGATGGCTGAGAAACAACTACGAGCTGTGGAATACAAAGCATATTGACACAAAGATGAATTGAGTGGCTATTTGTAATTCAGAAAAATATCTGAGGGGGACAGTGTTTGTGTGCAGTGGAATCATGAGAAGCAGACTCATGTACACCTGTGAAGGATCAGATAGCTGAAGGGTTTGTTAAATAATGCACAAGTTACCAGGCAAATTCTCATATTCCAGATGTCTCACAGGATACAAGGTTCAAATCTTCTCTTTTAGACAAACCTGTAATAGATGCAGTGAGTTGCAGTTACATTTTAATGAGCAAATGTGTGCATATTGTGCTACACAGACAGCATTTCCTCACGCAAAATGTTGTTGTAGCAAAATTATATGAGGGGAAAACGTCACTGTTAAAATGAAGTGCTCCTTTAGAAGTCAAGGTTGATAATCATGATTTCCTGTCACAATATCTACCTTTTAAAGAAGACCAAGGAGAGTGTGGGGGTAGGGATGCAAGATATGAAGATAAAGAGCTGAAGGCATATACAGAATACAGTGACTCAAAGACAGCCTCAGAACAACAACGCAACGGCAGAAAATTATATATCACAACAGAGAAGTACTTATAACAATGATTATGAGTGCTCATTAAGATTATGGCATTAGCGGGGATGTTGTACATAGAAAGTGAGAGCGGGGATGGGACACATGATGACAAAGCGACAGGAGTTTTCATGCATAGGATGTTGTGCACTGGCCATCCAACCCCCCTCGCTTACGTAAGACACACGCTTGGCTGCAGGGCGCAGAAAACAAGGCCTGTCCCCATGCATTGAGCCTTCCCCTTCACTGGTTCTTAACCATGCAGCACACAACAGGAGCAGACAGTGAGCAATATTGAATTATTCAGGCGCAGAGAACATTGCAGCAATGGAGGGAAAAGGGCTGTGTTGATTTCAGTCTGGAAAAGCAAAGCAATGAGAATTCAGAAAGGCATAAATGTTGATTATTCATACAAATTCACAGTATGTGAACTACAGTGTGTAGTTATGTGTGTGAGCACATCAAGGATAGAAGGTAACTGTATTTACTGCAGCATAATAATATTAGTATGTTATTACCTGTTTTTAAATAATTGTGTTTTACTTAAAACTGCACTAATCAAAGTCTTTACATTAACAATGGATCAAATGAATATTTGTATTTGTAAGATGGTACTCAGAGACTCCACTGCAAAGCACCCATTGACGTCAATATTATTGTGCACTGCACATTTCGATTAGTCAGTTCAGGAAAATAATCCCAAAACTTCCGACAGGAAGGAGACTTTCAGAACAGGAACGACAGGCAACACAAAATCATGAGACAGCTCAGGCCCTGAGAGGTTTGCTACTGCTATTGTCATGAAAAAGTATGTTTTAGTCTGGTCGATATTCTTGATGTCGGTGTAATAAAACTTCCACCATTGATTGGCTGCACATGATTATGGTTACTTTTACTTCTGGGTACTTTTTCCACCCATGGTGTTCACACAAACACATTCCCTGCTACCACTCTAACACACAACAGCAGATGTTGCCCCTGATGTATTTTATTAGCAGCCACGAGATTCACATCACTAACAGACCTCATGCTTGGTTTAAATATATTTCCTCAACAAGATAATACAACTTTCCCTGACCTCTACTCATTATTAGCTCACAGTTTCAAACAGTAGAAGGTTCAATTTACTTATCGTCTAGACCAGTTAAAGAGACTTTGATGCAATGGTGTGCTCTGACTTTTACAGATAGTCAAGCAATTTCTGATGCACAGTTACAGCTTTTCTACATGCAGCTGCACAGCTTTAATAACAGTCCTAAACAATCAATAACAGTGGAAGCTGAGTCAAGGGTAGCTTGAGAAGCCTACTTGCCTGTATTTAGTATGTCACCTATCCCGAAAGATGCACAAACATCCGAGAAATGCTATTGCTCCCTATACCTGACAAATCCCAGCCTTTGTCCATAGGGATAAGGGTTAGGGCCATGAAAATTACAAAAAAAAAATAAATAAATAAATACAGCTATTACAGCTGACAATTAAGATTCCAGAGACAACAGCCTACTGCCACCACAAGAGGGCAGTAAATCACAAGATTAAAGCAAACGGGCAACATCAGATCCTTTATAAGTTATAACGCTGTTCTGAGATGGAGAGACATAGCTTCCAATTCAGTTCTGTTCCTCAATACTTATTTTTAGCTTTAACTGGTCAAACATCGGTTGCCTTGCAGCATGCACTGCTTTCATTTTTTACAATTTACAATTTTTTTAAACACATAAAATCCTAATGTGCTACTAATTCCCCAGTTCCTTGAGATCCTTTAAAAAAAACAAACAAAAAAACAAAACTATGATCATATAAAAACACTATGTACCCAAATGTTCTGTTTAGGTTATTTGCATTCTTATAGACACATTCAGGTCTTTGAAAATGGTCATACAATGGTTAATTCTGCAGGATATAAATGTATTTTAATGAGCAGTACATCCAATAAACCACACTCCCCATATTTTCTATATTTAATCTCCTATCTATTAAATCATATGTGGAGGACAAATAAGGGACATTTCTGCCTTTGAGGCATCCTCAATCTACCTGATGAGGACTGAGAAAAGGGTCATTCTGTAAATATAACCCTACCTAGAGTGTATAGAGTTTATAATTGTAAAATATATCTGAAATAATAATATAACTGCAATTCCATATTAAGGCTACCAATTTAATCAAGCCACAATCTTTTATAATAGGCATCAAAAAGGTATTTTATTTATACTGAGATGCTGCTACAACTCTACAATCATAAATCATAAATAGTTTTTTGGCCTTTAAAGAAAGAAGCTGTATCACAGTGGTGCTTTTTATCACTTGTTTTGCCTATGATTTATGCTCTTTAAACATTTCACATGTTCATTTAAACCTTGCTCTCCTGAACAGCATAACCACTGAACCAATTATTTTTCTATATTTGCTCCTGGTAACAAATCCTTTTTGGGGTAAAAAGGCTATTGGTAACATATGGCTGACTAGGAAAACAAAATATCAAAAATACCAGCAAAAGCCAAACTGCATCAACAGAAGGCCAAGAGGAGAGACATAAATTTGAGTACTCAGTAAACTTGCTGAAAGGTTACTGTCTTTGAGCTAAAATTAGAGTGAACATTTACACATGTTTCTGAAGATGAAATACAATAAAATAATTTTCAATTCAAGTGATTTTGAGGTTTTGCTCTCAGCTGACATGAGTGTCTTCATCATAATTATGTTATATTTTCACTCTTGTGCCAGCCAGGTCTTTTTATGAGAGTTTACACAAATCAAATATTCAAACTTTGTAGTTGACAAGCCTTAAAAGTCAAAATTGATACCACTCTCATGTTTGTTTGTTGAATATGAAGTTACTAATGCCTGACAATAATGAAAGAACAGACATGAGAGCAACCGATGCAATGATGGACGCATCTCTTTAACCGAAGTGTTCATTCATAATAATGCAGGGAGCTAACTCTGCAGGAAGATGGGGTGCGGCATTAAGCAAAGTGGATGCTCGGTACTGCCATATTTAGGACATGACTGTAGTATCACTAATCTCAGCTCAAACTCACCAATAAAGTGATTTGTAGCATATTTTCCAAAATGCTCAACCATGATATTAGGTTGTCAGCAGTTTTGTTTTTTGTGGTGTGCAAGGATCACTACATCCTCACAGATCAACTAATGGTGCTGGAACCTTTTGAGGCTTTGGGAAATACTGGCAACATAATTCAGGACAGATTGCTGGGAAATGTGTAATATATGAAAGTCCTTATTACAAAAAAAAAAAAAACATGGTCTTAAAGACAACAGAGATCACAACAATAGAACTGATACAATAAAAGATTTCCATTGTTAGCCTTCAAAGATGAATCAGTCCATTATTGTGAACAACACACAGAGGATGTTTGGTGGGTGTGAGGATATGGGCGCTTGTTGTCCAGGAAGTTACAAAGCTAGGCAATTAGAGGAGGATGCGCTTTTTTTTTAATGAGGATATCCTTTGAAAACAATCCTGACATGTGATTGAGGTAACCACAACAACTTTGAGAGAGCTGACTCCTTAAAGATTTAATAGAGTTGACAGATTGCCTTTGTTGTTCACTGACAAACATTATAGACATTATTAGATTCGATTAGAGCACAAAATGCAATTATTTCAATTTGGGAATAGAGAAAAATAAGCAATGACTCCTGCAACTTTATTTATGAAAACAGACCTATATTTATTCATCTTCTGGTGTATAACATGGAGTGACAAGATTGTGTTCATGGAGTCAGATTTATTATGTAACTCCACGTTAAACATGGCAACACTCAGCAGCGAGTTAGTGTAGCTTGGGTTACGTGCCTGCTCGCTGATGGGGAAGTTCTGCTCTTCATCATGAAGTAGTCTGGCACATCAGCCACCTGTAAAATGGCAAATGTTATTTTACACTTGGTTGTTGAACAGGTTAGACAAATGAAATGCAATGTTCTGATTGGGTCCCAGGATAAAGCGGTGTCTTATTGGTGAAAACCAAAACAATGAGGTAAGAAAAAAGGCTATGAAGTGCAGACAAGCTGCAGAGTTGGGTGGTTATTGTTATTCTTCACACTACACATAGCTATTTTGTCCATTGGGGGGGGGGGGCAAGGGCATAGGGCAAGGGGGCGTACACTTTGGACAGGTCTATCACAAGGCCAACACATAGACAAAAAAAACATTCACGGGCAATTTAGAGTCACCAACTGACCTAAACCTGCATGTCTTCAGGAGGAAGATGGACAACAAGGAAAGAACCCACACAGGCAACAGAGAGAAATTGTAAACTTCACACAGAAAGGCCCCAAGACTAGGAATCAAATGCAGAATCTTCTTGCTGTGAGATAACAATGTTAACCATCGCACCACTGTACCACTCCAGTTCATGCATGATATACAAAAGAAAGCACTGATGACATGCCAACACTGGCATTCAGGGGCTGAGTCCAACAACACAAAATGTAAAAAAAACAAAAAAAAACTAGATGACAAATACATGACTGATCAGATGTGCGCTCAGAGAAAGAATAGCTAATCAGAGCTATAAATTGAACCTTTTGACATATTGTACATTCTTTAAAAAAAAATCCTTTGTTCATTTAGTGACCTTCAGTGAAGTGAACATACTGTATATTATTATTTTCAAAAGGGTCATATTATTTGCTTGAAATATCTTGGAATAATTAGCATGGCATGGAAACAATCAAATATATTTATTTTGTAAACGCCAGGACAAATTAGTACCACAAGTACATCAATCAATTATTATAGGCCCACCGCTGAAATACTTAGGGTTGCTAATACTGCATACATATTTGATAGGATGGCTCCACCTAAACAAGCTTTTAATTGCTGGATCTTCCTATAGGCCATATGTTCTGATTTCTTGCAGCCTGACTGGCCTCGATTTTGATATTTGTGAGGCTTTGAAGTATAAAACAGTTGGTTTCACACAGCTTTCTACTCTGGCTTTGCTCTCTAATTTATTAAATCATTTTGGTTTCATTGCTGCCACTTCTGGGTGTCTTTTTATATCAGCTTTTTATATCTTTTGATGTTGTGCACAGACCCATAGAGGCGTGCACACACACACACACACACACTGGCTATTTACAGAGGAGGGAAATAAGTATTCAACACCTCAATATTCTTTTTTGTTAGTACCAATGTACCAACATGAAAATTTGACCAGACATTGGTATTAAGTCCAGAAATTCACATTGACAAGGAAATCTAAACATTACAATCCACAAATAAAGCTGTATTTAAGTGGAATGACAGAAAAAAAAATGCATACATACGAAGAAAAAGCAGAACACCAAATCAAAACAAGGCACCAGCTGATTACACTGAGTAGTTCTACCTCCTACTGCAAATTGGAGTCAGATGGGTTAGTGCATGTTTGTATGTTAGAAAAACGATCACTTTTTACCCCTCCAGGGATAGAAAATAATGAAATGGCCCGTTCAATCACCAGACTTAAATCCAATGAAAGATTTGTGGAAAGAACTGAAAATCAAGATTCACAAAAGGCCCCCACATTGTATGTACAACCAACAACTAAACAACCTGTTTAGAAGAATGAACCAAAACTGTGTTTAATAAAATAAAAAAAATGGGTAGAGTCCTTATTTCCCCCAGTTCCCCCTTATTCTTCAGTTAAAGTGAAATATTAGTGGCACAAATATCCTCCGTTTACAGTAATGTATTATTAACTTAGCTGTATTTGTATAGTAACTGCAAATGGTATAAATAAATAAGAAATGAAGTAGCTTGTCAGCAAGATGTATGAAGGAAACAAGTACCAATCAGAGCTACTTAAAAGTAATAAGGCGATCCACATGTTCATTATTGCGTTACTGCAAGGCTGCTGCTATGAAATATTCATGGTCCAGGTGATGGATTGGCACACTTTGTTGTGTTGCAAACACTGAGCTGCAAAACAAGCGCAGTTGCCATGGTTTCTCGTGCATTCACCAGATGTTTTTTGTGTCTGTAAACCACCTGTTTCCTGAGAAGAGAGCTTGAACTGGGAACCCCATTGCATCTTTGCATGATACAAACCAGATATTTTTCAATGTTATCTCTCACAGATAAACCACAGATTACACATAAACTCACCATGTTGAAGGAGGAATCATAAGGCTGAGTCACCAGGAACAGATCAGGGATTTTTCACAAAGTCATTTTTTCATTCATTTTTTGTGATCGGCAGGCCAGAGTCTGAATATTTTATTTATATTCTATTTTTGTGCAGCAACCATTTTTATATATTTATTTTTTTATATTTATTTTTAAATGTTTTAATATGGAAATATCTATAACTTCCTGTGTCATTTTTAAAATTTTGTCTTTTCTTTTTTATTAGGGCCGCCCTATCAATACTGGGTATTTCATCCCTTTGCTCTCAAAACGGCAACAGTTGAGCAAAGAGACGTTTTACTGATCAGAACAGTTGTAAAGAGTGGCTGGAGCCTTCCTGTCAACAGGTCTTGCAAACCTGTCTACCTTTACTTTTTAATTTATCACAGCTACAATTGAAGTAGAACTAGAGGGGGATAAAATTGACAGCATAGGAGAAACAGTGTGTTTTATCAATGTATAATCATACAAATACATAACAATAGACACCCAAGACACATAATGTATAATCCTGGAAATGTATAGGCTACATGTCCCTTTCAAAATCTGCAAGGCTGAGTTTATGTGGAAAAAGGAAAAACTACACACACACACACAAACACAGTGTCATCTGGGCGCATACTGTTCTGATGTCTTTTCAAGTCCAATGCTACTCCCTGCTGGCCTGAAGTTATATCACATGTTATATTGCTTGTTGCTCTCCGACGTTGTCTACAGAATCATGCGTGAGTAAAAACATTTATTATGATAAATCAACAAAAACAAATAAAGAATTTCAAAAACTCACAGTGCTCTTGGGGATGAATATCATCCTGTAGCACATAAAATTTTTGTCTACTACCTCTTTTGGACTCAAATCCCACATTTTCTACCTCCTGTTGCGAAGACTGTCCCACATATTTTCATACATATTGTCTCCAGATGGAATCACAGTCTCTTCCACTCTAATTTGGTGTTCATTGTCTTCAGATTTGAAGATACAACTAAGCATAAAATTAGTGAAACCCAATTACTGCCCTTCACTTTTTGTGCACTTAATAGGATGAAACAACTACTAAGAGTAAGTAATTAAGCAAGAAGTGAGCCACAGACATCCAAATATTTTGCTTTTATTACCAGCTGGTTGGGATTTTTGATCTTTTGAGGCTTTGGGAGTCAGAATTGTTTGTTTGAGTGATAACTTCCCCCAAGTCTCATTTCCTGCAAACACCAACTGCTCTGCTTCATATCTTTCTTATCATGATAGATAACTCACAACCCTACAAGATCCTCTTACATGAATTCTGCCTCTGATGTGCGTCAGTCAGCAGAACCCCGTTTGAGGTACAGTCTGCTGTATCTTTGTCACCAACACGATTCATAGACACATTGTTTTTGCTTTGGTTTCTTTTCTAAACCAGAAAGCTTTGAAATTGCCAAAGACCTCTGAGGATTTCTGTAAAGACGATGACTGACTGACTATTAACTTGATGTGCAGGCCTCTGAGGGAAAATGAATTACACTTAAAAAAAAATAGAATAAAAAATACAAACAAAGTTCAAACAAGTCGTCTTCCAGGAGACAGCTCTACGTTTCCCATGCTCACCAGTTTGGTGGACTTGCTGGAGAGGTGGGAGGCCAGGCAGGAGTGACGCATGGGTCTTTCTGAGGCAGTGTGGGAAAGAGACTTGTGGGTATCCATTTAGCCAGGCAGGTCAAGAGTCAGATGTCTGGGAGATTGTCCCCAAAATTTCCTGTCAAAACCAGCCTGAAGGGGTTAATTGAAGGACAGATAACACGGGTAAACTGGCCTCCTGTTAAGTAAGATGTGTAATCTTGAAGCTGCTAATCAATATTTCTTTTATTAACAATGCATTAAAAACTATGTCATGTGAAAAGTGTTGCTTGTTCTCATGTACTGCTCTCTATAAGCTGTGTGGATCCACACTATCATTTTCTGGAAGCTCTACCCACAGGGAGTATCTTAGCAGCTGACCTCTGACCTCTGCGATGGCTGTCCGAGCTTGTGCCTGATGTGAACCCCCGCATATCTCATGGCTCAACTGGGTGGTCGGTACTGTACCAACACACGACCCTATCCTGACAGGTCAGATACTGTGGGAATCCTCCCTGCGGTAAAACCTATTAGGAACTAGCACATAATGATTAGGTGTTAGCCTTGTCAAGTCTGAGCATCGCAGCAAGGGGTACACTGCAAAAACAGGAGGATACTGCCAATCTTCTGCAACACGTAATACACTCAATATGGGCCCAGTTTCCTGCCAACAATCTCCATCTAAGACCTTGAACTGAACTTACAGATGTGCTGTCCTTCCCTCTTGTGAAAATCAATACTAAAGAGGTACAGACACTCAAGAGAACTTGAGCAGAGTAGTGTACTAGACAGCAAACCTGTCTTGCTTTACGGGTAAGAAATTGATGGCTGTGGGAAAAAGAGACAAGAGAAGCTAAATGTTATCAACTGGAGAACACTCAACGTTTTAACTTAATTCAAATGTTTTCAGCAAATCAGCCATTTCATACTACAAGAGCACCGTCTTCACGTTGAAGAAATTTGGTCTTAATGTACATGTAAAGAAAGGATGAGTGAGCAACATCCAACTCATTTTCCCTGAGAGCTCAAGCCATGGGCCAGTCCTTCCAAAAAGCTCTCACCATCCCGCAGACAAGGTGTCCAGCCTACCTACGTCAGTAATCTCAGGAGCCCTGCAACCCTGCTTTCTGTCTTTGGTGCTTTTTAAGGGGTCAAAGTTCAGACCTCTCACTGGGACCGGTTTATCACAGGAGGGGTTGTGTGACCAAGGCAGAAGGGTAGAAGGGGTGGTTGGGGGGTGGGGAAGGAGGCAGAGGTTGTTTTCAAGTGGTCACCTCCAAGGAAGCTCCCAGCCAGAGCTAGTGGCCCATGGGTAAGAACATGGTGAAGAGGACATGGTATAAAAAGAGCTGAGGGATCAGGCAGTGCAGAGGGAGAGAGTGGCAGCTTTCACCGATTCAGATTCAATAACCGTGGAATATTCACAAGACTTTGCAAATACAGACTTCTTTTTTTCTTTTCTTTTTTAAAATTTTTTTGCCTGCCATCAAAGAAGCCACCATGGCACTACTGATGAATTACTGGATGTGTGTGGTTGCTCTATTACTGACAGCGTCTGCGAGCCATGCTTTGAGAAGGTAAGATACTCATTTAACCTGTTTTGCTTAAAAGATGGACCTTAATATTCAACTGCATTCACACACATACACAAGAGAAAATGTGTCGCAGTGAAATTGTGGCAGAAAACAACAAAACAAAGTACAGGAAAACAAATGTGTTTATTGATTCATTATAAAAGCTGATGTTTTCAGCATGGGCTCACATGTGTTTTTGTTTAATTTTTCTAGCGAAGCGTCGAGAGCTACGCAGTCTGTACTTCATTACAGCTCAGTGTTATATTGAGATGATGACCAGGCACATGTATCTGACATATGGAATGGAAAATATACTTTAGAAACTTCACAGACCTCTTTTGGTTATCATGCCCCCACAGTTCCTCTGTGCATGAATTGTGTTTCTGTTGGCCGGAAGATGTTTTCCCGCTCTTCTGTCTCCAGAATCAGCCTGAAGAAGATGCCATCTATCAGAGAGACACTCCAGGAGATGGGTGTTTCTGCAGAGCAGGTGTTAACTGAGTTGGCCCAGAAGAGCATATCCGACAGCAACAATGGGACTGTTCCCACACCTCTAACCAACTACTTGGATGTGAGATACTTTTTGGTATTTCATATCGTTCTGTACATTTAACAGAGCAATTTTATAACTTATAGAGAAGCAATTTGAGTCTTGGAGAGGATCCTGAGTCATATAGATAATCGCAATCAAAAGCGACTGGTTTTGGTTTTTCTCTTAAAGACAAAAACATACATTCGCCTTATCGAAGGTGTCAAGTGGTCAGTCATCCAGGAGGCTTCATCAGTTCTCCTGGCTGAATATCATCATGTCTAAAGACTAAAACAACACATCCATCTGACTTTGAATTAACACCCAAATCCAAGGCAAACATTCAATGTCATATTTCATATTCTGAAGTTTCATTTCTTCCTTTTTGAATAGGAATAAGGGGTTTTAAAGAAATTCAAATAATATGAAACCAACAACAAGAATTCACTGGTTTAGCAAAGTCTGAAATTGTATCATAAGCTTACATTTTTCCTGTTTATTCCCAATAGACTCAGTACTTTGGGGAAATCAGTATTGGCTCTCCTGCCCAGATGTTCAATGTAGTGTTTGACACAGGCTCGGCCAACCTGTGGGTGCCCTCGCAAAGCTGTTCACCTTTCTCAACTGCCTGCTGTAAGTTTCCATGAGCACTTGTACAAACTGGAAAATAGTATTTGCCTAAAGTGGCAATAATTGATATATATAATATATAATTGATAGTAATGTATCAAACATCACTGTAAAAGTGTTTATTCACAGTGGTGAATCTACAGGGAATTGGCATCTACATCTGTAGATCTCAGCAGATTCCAGCTCATTGTTCACAATTATCACTGCCATCATTTTCAGCCACAACAGGTAGCTGTTTTCAGCTACAGTGCTCTAAAAACACTCTATACTCTATACCTGCTCAATACCAAATGACAAACAGACAATGACAGTTGATGGGGACGAAAAACAGATCTAAAGGACAGTGAAAATTGGACTTATAACCCTATTCATAAAGTAGAATGACGTGCAAGTGAATGATAATGTTGTGCCATGATTGCTGGATGTATAAATATAATAAACTGTTTCCTAAAAAGTTTCCAATTAAAGTTACTGTAAGTTGAAATAAATCTAAGTAAATGTTATTTTCAAATAAGTGAGATTTTGGAGGAAACACTATTAAATCTTCCCAGATACACAGTTGTTTTATGATTCAAATAAATTTTGAACTTTTAGTTACTCATAACAGGTATGACGCTTCCAAATCTTGGACTTACGTTGAGAATGGAACTGGGTTTTCCATCCAGTACGCCTCTGGAAATGTTAGGGGATTCCTGAGTGAAGATGTGGTCGTGGTGAGTTCAAAATCAATGACTGGTAAAATAAACATGTTTCTTTTTCCACATTAACGCTTGAACTTTCTTGCGTGTTAAACTTTTGACATTCTGCTTGTTTCGTTCCTGCAGGTGGGTGGTATCCCTGTGGTGCAAGTGTTTGCTGAAGCGACCTCTCTATCTGCCATGCCCTTCATCTTCGCCAAGTTTGATGGAGTCCTGGGAATGGGTTACCCCAACGTGGCCATCGATGGCATCACTCCAGTGTTCGACCGCATCATGTCTCAGCATGTCCTCAGGGAAGAGGTGTTCTCTGTCTACTACAGCAGGTGGGCTGAACTGAGTCCACTCACCTCCTTTAGTTTTTGTGTCATTTTGTATGAAATCACCTCTTCAGAAGAGAAAAGAGTCATAAAATGTGTTCAGTAAGGCTTATACAGAATTTGTTGTGGTAATTTTGAGTGAGACAAATATGAGATTTTTGAAAAAAACATAGCCTTAAAACTTAAAAACAGACAAAAATGCATATCTATTTTCTTATTAATTTACGCTTACTATGCTTGTTTGTGTCCAGAGGAAATCAGCTGAAAAAAGACAATGTTGTCCTTTCCTCTGGGAAGCCCCGTAAAAATGAGTCCACATCAACTTCAGCTGAATAATGTTCATGAACATCATCAAAAGCACAGTTTCAGCTGTGACGATGACAAAATGCTCAGCAAAAGTGGGTTTAAAGTGTTGTTTTTTGTTTTGTTTTTTTTTTATAGGGACCCCAAACACTCCCCAGGTGGAGAGCTGGTCCTCGGTGGCACAGACCCAAACTACTACACTGGAAATTTTAACTATATGGACACCAGAGAGGTGGGAAAATGGGAAGTTATCATGAAGGGGTAAGATTTGCTTTATATTGTAAAAATACTGTACGTGTTTGTGTGTTTTCATGTGTTCTGTTCTGTGTGTGTGTGTGTGTCTATATGCAGACATTCAGAAACATGTTCCATTTTCCACCTCCTCTTTTGTTCTTTCAGAGTTTCTGTGGGAACAGAGATGATGTTTTGTGCAGAGGGCTGTACAGCTGTGATTGACACAGGCTCCTCCTACATCACAGGCCCAGCTTCCTCTGTGTCTGCACTGATGAAAACCATCGGAGCACAACTGGATGAAAGTGGAGTAAGTTTTTACACACGCAACATGTTTTGCCACACAAAAACACAAAAATCCAGTACTCGTCATCACCCATTATTTTTTGTTGCTCATCAGTACAAAGTCAACTGTGACAGTGTAAAGACGTTGCCCAGTGTCACGTTCCACCTGGGTGGCCATGAGTACTCACTTACTCAGGAGGATTACATCTTATGGGTAAGAATGATAAATAAATCTTCGACTCATTTTGATATTTTTTGATAAAAATGCAGTGGTAAACCCAATACAGTCCTTCATTTAAATTTTTACATGCTCTACATTAAGTATTTCCATGTTATGTTACTTTATACTTCCACTGGAAAAATATATTTTTTACTGCACTATATTTATCTGACAGCTACATTTAGTTACCATATGACCAACTCATTAGATATGATGAAAGACATGCCATTTGTATGAATTGAATGCCCTGTGCTCACGCAGGTGTTTTCAGTTATGTGGTATGACCTGACCAGTGGTAAATCTGGTCAGGTTTCAGTTGCAGCATAAATCTCAGCGTGCAACACAGAGCCACATGCTGGTATTTCAGTTCACTATGTACTTGTACAAATGGTAATGTCATAACTTTGCCCACAACAAAGACAGGAGCATCGTTGAAGGCCTCTAAATTGCTTTTTTTTTTTTTTTTTTTACTTTTTACATTTACAAGTTAGTCTTTTTTTTTTTTCACAAGATAAATAAATAAATATATATATATATATATATATACACATCCA
>CM076651.1:10097934-10124430 GCA_038496675.1 Rachycentron canadum
ATATATATATATATATATATATAAATCATTCATGATCTTTTCAGGACCCTGCATAATTTAACTCTCTCAAAGGCAGCACGCTTATTTTTGATACTTTAAGTAGCCTAAGTTCCTGTCCTATGAATTTGGATTGCAGGACTTTTACATGTAGCACAGTATTTTTACATTACTTATATATACTTCTTCTCACTGTTACAGTGGCTTATCATAATAAAACTTTCTGTCTGCAGCAATCACAGATAGAAGGGGACGTCTGCACTGTCACTTTTAGGGGCTTGGACGTGCCGCCCCCTACAGGTCCCATCTGGATTCTGGGGGCCAACTTCATTGCTCGCTACTACACAGAGTTTGACCGTCACAATAATCGCATAGGCTTTGCTACCGCAGTCTGACAGGAAGTTAAACATCAGATGTGCCTGTTTATCTTCTCTTTTGCTGCTATCTCCCAATGTTTTCTTGATCCTTCTTTGTCCGATCCACCTTTCCTTTGCATTTAATGAAAAGTTGTGATCAAAATAAATCTGTTGTATGAAAATGGTAAAGAGTTCATATAGGCCTATTACTATTCTATACAAGTTGCACTGAACGACTTTTAAACATGTCTTTATTTATAAGTATTTACCAGCAAATGTATGTGTGTGTGTGAGAGAGAGAGTCTGCTGATTATTATCACATAGCAACAGTGGAAATCCATATCTGTACTGCACTGACGTAACAAGAATAAACTTGTTTACTGAGGTTTCATTTCGATTCACATCTGATCCCATCAATCCCGATTATTTCAGCACAAGTCTTTCAAATGCATTTCGTGACCACGTGAAAGTCAAACAGATTACTGAAAACAGAAACAGCCACACCAGAACAGTCACAGAGACACTGACTGTATATAAACTTTTCTCTTTTAGGTAGAAGCAGGGAAACAATACATATTCATTAAATGTGTGGCAGCCATGTGATGTGGAACATTGCTTGTCTTCAGAGTTGCATCTACACACTGTGGCTTTTACAGTTACAGCAGGAGTGAGTGGCTGATTTAATGTCACAATTGTATTTTCCAAATCAAATCACCCTTTTTCAAGTTTTTGTGCAGCTCGTGATCCCTGAAAAAAGTTATTTTACTGTGGCAAAAAGATCTTAAGTCACTCAGAAAATTGAAATTGAATGTTTTTAGCTCCAGGGTAAAGCTCGTCAGAAAAGGTTCTGAACTACGACACTCGTATGGAGTAAACATGCTTCTTCAGGGTGATTTTAAGACATAGACTCGGCATAGACAGTTATTTCTGCTTATTTAGCAGGCAAAAGAGACACAAAGATAACAAAACAATAAAAGCACACATATTCATCAGACACTTTTGTCAGATCTTTTTGTTTCTCTCTCTCTGAATTGGTCAGGAAAGTCATCTCATGCTACATTGAAACAACAGTGGGGTTGTCATGCTTCCGTGTGCTCACATCCATGTATTGTCTGCTTTGGGTTTTATCTGTTGATAGTCTGCAGTGAGGTGAGGGTGGATATGTCTGCATTGGCGTTTGCTCAACAGTCTATTCAAACCATTGCAAAAACATCTCTCTCGGAGTCAGTGCAAGTATTTGGCCTGTACACCTGAGACTCATCAAAAGATATAATACATTTTATTATTCACGACAAATATTTGGTAAATAAATGCATAGCTAAAAGCTTGAGCTGCAGAATATATGCATTGACTCTTGAACAATTACTCACTGTTGCTTAATGCATCCGCAAACTATAGCATATAACTGATTCTTATTGTTTCACTTACATTTGAACTGTTGAACTTTTACAATGATAAACAATTTCATCATAATCCATGAAAGTCAATGTGATATGTCTTTCTCCTTATCTGTAGTTATACAAGGCTACAGTTTCAAGACTAAGCTGTCATACAGTGCAAATGACACACTGAAGAAACTATTCATTTATATTTAATTCGTAAATGAATGGGAATAACATTTCTTTAGTTTCTTGCTGAGAGTTAGATGAGAAGATGCCTCTCTCATATTGGTCCGTTCAGTCTGAAGCTGAAACTAGCAGACGATTAGCTAACCTGCAGAATCAGCCTGGCGCCACCTCTCAAGGTCATTCACTGAGACACTATATCTTAAATTTGTCCAAATATTACAAAAGCCAACGCGTAAAAGGCAATGTCAATTTGAAATCAGATTAATGTAATTTTAATCGGTATAGTACTAGGGGAAATTCCAGAAATGTCAGCAGTTTGTCAAGTTATTTCCACAATTACTTGGAACCCAGTCCCACCCCTGCAGTTTTATTCTGGACATTATGTACTACAGAACCGAAGGCAGGATGTTTGAAAATGTAGAAATGAAGAAAAGTAGTAGTGTTAAATTTAAAAAAAAATGTTCACATGAAACAGATGGGCACTGACAGTTAAATACAAATATTCCGAGATAAATATATTTAGATAAACTGATTTTAAGACTATTATTGTTGATCCTGTAATGTGAGCAGGATTGTAATGTTGTTTCTGATTGAGACAGAGCTTATCTCTATGCTTTTATGCCAATGATGCATCATGTTTTATTTGTTTTTTTTTAAATGTTTTGTATGTAAGAGGTTAATCTCACATTACTAGTAAATAAGATTTCCCTTTGTAGTATGTCAAGATTGTGCAACTACTCCATTTGAGTACACAAGTTATTTCATACCACTGATTCAGCCCTAAACTACGAAAACGCTGAAATGATTCAGATACATGACTGATGCTGTTAGGGGGAATGTATTCACAAAGTGTAAGAAGTCACTTCCTGTGTTAATAGATCCCAGGCCAACTGTTTTCATGTGTTCTGTTTGAGCCCGTTGATCTCTTATTAGAACAATTCTCCATCAAAAATAGCCCGTAAAGGCGTTTATGTGAGCGTGTGCGTGTGCGTGTGTGTGTGTGTGTGTGTGCGTATTTCCCTCTCTCTCCTTTGGGTTTGGCCAGGTCTTCCAAATATTAGCACATACCCACTGCTCCATTAAATCCAGTTAAAAAAACAGAAAAAAAAAATATAATAAATGAAAAAAATGTTCAGGATTCCTCAAGCAGCATGCCTCAAAACAGCCTCTGCATACACTCACAGTGATCTGCAGTCCTTCTGCTTAAGTGTTGAGTGCATCTTATTTTACTTGTCCCATTTGACTCAAGTGGGCCAACTTGACCGCAGCATTTACGGAGGAAAGCGAGGATGTATGGCCCCTCTCCAAAATCTTTGTTCTGAGAGTTTGCATGTGGAGCACTTTTAAATACAAGTTGCTTTCAAGGGATAGAGTTTCAAGAACAAGAACATATGTTGCCAGACTCTTCAAGCACCCACAAGCTCCTTTTGTGTAATTTTTCATTTTTTAAAAATCATTCTTCTTTAAGACTCTTTCCGAGTGTTGTCCAAAAATACTCTAGACAGTAAATCTACAACCCAAAAACCAATCTGTTTTAACACATTTACAGGGACCACGACGTTGTGTCTTGTCAAACAGAAGTGAAATGGGAGGTCTTTAAAAAGGGTTGTCTGTCAGCAGGGACAGTTAGTCTCAGTTTGAACTCACTCTGTGCAGGAGGAGCACATCAGGCTATGCTTTGAAGAACAGCGCCACATGACGAAGTGTCAAATTTACTTAACAGCAAATTCCTTTCTGTGGAGTGGAACTGAATTTATGAAAAGGATCTCTTTGCTTCAATGTGTGTGACAGAGGAGTCTGGTGTTTTCCACTGTCAAACACTTACCAGATGACCATCCTTGTGTCAACCCTGATTCAGAGCAAAGCTAAGGTAGGTGAGAAACCTTTAATACAATCACTGCAGTAAAGTAATTCCAACAATTCACCGAGCACAAGGCGAGAAAAGAACAAAGCATGCAAGTGTTAGTACGAGTATCAAGCCTGATGCTTGATTGTGCAGTTTGCTGACCTACATACATATCATGGACAGCATGGGGGAAAAAAATCATGTGATAGATGACATTTGCATCATGTGCTCCTGCATTTGCCACATACCAGTCACATCAATAGTTTTATTACATTACATTAATTTCATTATGTGTCATCATCAGTCATCAAATGGTTTCCCAATAAGACTTTGGCATGAGAGTCTTTCATTTCAAACAGATCTTTCTTTTTTTTTTTATTTTGATAATCACTATTTTATCGTTTATGTTTCAAATTCCACAAGATTATTATTTTTAACTTGCTTTGACAGTTAATTAAGACCACAATGGCACAATTTTTTTTTCCTTTCCTTCGAACCCCGAGAATGCACAAGCATGCACATATTGAGCAACGACTCATGGTGAATTAAGACATACAATATGCAGGACCTTCATGAGTCTTAAGTCTATGTACATGTAATTCAAAACCCAAACAAGAGTTAAACTGTGCAGCTCAGCATTATATGACTAACAGACGTTAAAATGTGAAAAGAATACTTCTGGTCTCTGGAGACTTTCAAAGAATTATCCTTTGTGTCTTAATACATCTCAGAAGTCCACCAGGCAACAAATAAATAAAAAATCTTTTATTGTTTCAATTCAGTGTTTTTCTGACATCTGTCTGAACTGTTTATTGCAAAAGCTGCATTGAAATCACAGGTCAGGTTAAGAGGAGGAAGATTATCAGAGAAATATTCTAGTGTAAGCATATTGCCCACAGCATCAGGAACATATGCTTGTCACGATGTTTTAAAACTTGAGTAGAAGAATTAAGTCCATCTGGACCCCATTTCACTGTTACAGTTGCCAAAAGGTGCTTGATAGTAGACATCATTGGCTACAGGCGTAGTACATGCATGTTGCTCTCGAGGGCTAAGCTCTCATGGTAGATGGCACTATTTGACTGTGGCTGGAACTTGTCTAACTTAAGGTCAGGTTCCTCTGAGGTCACACACAGTAATCATCGATCACTGGTTGTGTGACAGAAAAGAGGCTCTTTACGTGCTCCCCAAACTCAACCTGAAAAACCCAATACTTAGACGAGAGTCAAGTAAAGAACTAGAACTGTTACGTAGAAAAAATGTGCAGGGGTGGAAAGAAAGTATTCAAGTCATTTAGTCACCTCAAAAGCTTTTACCCATGAACAACATGATTGTGGAGGGAATGGCAAGAATTGCTCGGAGGCCTTCTGTTATACTGGTATGACACAAATTACATTTCTCAACCTTTTAAAATAATTTACAATTTACATCGTTCCTGTCTTACAAAAGAAGGATGATCACACTCATATGCGGAGTGCACTCATATGAGATTGTTTGACATCAGGATGCCACAGTGACTCTTGGTTGAGTTTGCGGCTGAGAGTCATCTTTATTTTACTGTTTTGGAAGGCATAATCTACTTAAATAATGTTTGAGGGCTAGTGCACTTTGCAGCTGAGTAAATGTCTGTGTGTCAACCCCCCCTCGGATGGTTAAGAGGTGTAAAGTTAATGTATGTTTGTGTCAGTTGCAGGTAAAGTGTCTGTGTGTGCTTATGTTCCTGAGCTTCCCTCTGAATATGGCTGAGATCCCTGGTCCATGCAGGCACTCCATCACTAGGGAGCACCTGCTTACAGTCAGGCATCTGGTAGGTGTTAAAACATTAGAAAAACCTTCTGAAGCAAAAGTAGAGACATTGATCACTTTACACAACATCTGTTGTATCTATAGATGGATAACCAGTTGAGAAGCGGGTGCTCGATAACCTACACATTCATAGAGCGGAGAAGTTTGGTAAGGTTTAGTGTTACTGTTTGCTTCAGAATCCATTGATTCAAATTTTCCATTAACTGTATTGTGCTTTCATGATTATTACCTCATGCTCTGATATCCCACAGAGCAAATGTTGCTTTGTAAAAGCTGCTTTACCCTGGATCCTGGAGCTCCTCACCACCCACTTCAAATATAGCCGAGGTTCAGTCAATGATGACTATGTTCAATCCCTGAGAGCGCTCATCCTCAACATATATTCTCAGAAATGTGTGCCACAGATTAATGAAGAGGTCGAGGTGAGTGTGCATTTCTGAGTGGTGTCCTTGTAGCCTATTTCTCAGGGGTGAAGGTTTAAATATCTTACGATATAAAACATAAAAAAAAATAGCTATGTGATAAGAAGCACAGATTTCTTTAACTTAATCATTCACTGAGATTCTGACATATTCTTTTTTTTTTTTTTGCTTCTATATTTTCTACTTTATTTTCAACATGTTAACAAATAATTAGGCTCATCTGCAATATAGGTATATCTGCAATACTGAAAATATTTAAGGCATGTTTCTTGGATGCTGCAGGACAAGCCAGAGAGTTTTGAAATGCTCTACAGAGGGTCTCCCACAGAGGCGCTGCAGAGGGCTTCAGAGGTGCTGACTGTTTACTGGGAGCTGGTCACCACCAGTGATACACCAGTAGATTGGAGGTGCCAGCATGAGTACACAGAAATCTTTGACTCTACCATAGAGCCAACCACAGAGTCACCCACACATTTTACAGGTTGGAATCTCAATTGCCTGGATAGTGTTGTGATTATTGACACAGATGTCTAGGGCTGTCTGGATTACAGATTTCTCTCTTCTTTTTCTACAGACAGTTATGGTAGAAAGTCAGTGAAAGCCTCACAGAAAAGACCGGTCAGAGACCTGTACAAGCTTGGCTTCATAATTGCCTCCATTTGCGGAGGACTGCTGTTCATACTTACTATCTACTGTCTCATCACACAAAAGGTACCAGTGCTTTGTACATCGCATTTAACAGAATAAAGTTACATGCATTCCACCCATATTACCAAGTAAAAGTAGGCTTTGGCAGCCTTGCTTAGCTCTCTGAGGCGTTCCCTCTTCCAAAAGTACCACCCCCAAACATCCTTATACATTAATCCTAAAAAGTCATAACATTATTTAAGAACAATAACTGAAATTTTTATTCACAAATGAGTACTGTAACCACCGTGTTTTTATGTCATATTAAAAACATGAAACAGACAGAGAGGTGTAATAATTACTAAATAACCCCATAAAATGAAGGCACTGAAACAGCCCCAGCTGCAGAGTATTCCTGGTACCTTTTTAGAAAGCAACGATATGCTACCAGGCTGCTGTGCTAACAGTGATGAAAAAGGGAAAGAAGCCAAAACATCAATTTCTTGAATTCCATCCCAGCCTTGGTTTAGTTTATATTAGGTCTCTGAACAATCTGTGGCATGCTTCCTAAACATTTTATCTGAATGAGAAATCAAACACAGTCACACAGGAACCAGCTTCCTGGCTAATTAGAGTTGTAAAGAAATCGTACTATTAAGGAAGCTGGGAGAGCGTTTTGATTTTTAGAAGAGTTTCTAAGGAGTGCTGGTAAAAAAAAAAAAAAGCTGCTCTAAGGCCATGTTCAGTGTTCACTCGGTCAAGTTAGATAAACTACATTTTATCCTTTAATCCTCATAGAAAATTTTGTGTTCTGCCTCTGACCTAGATATATATGTAGGAGCATTGGTTGTCATTTGAGCATTGGGGGCTGACTCTAATCCTGAGGCCAGCCCTTTGGTCAAGCAATTGCCAGAGTATTGCTAATGTGGAATATGCATGTGACGCATGTGTTTTGCCTGTTACACAACTATAGTACATTCAAGGAGATGTATATAGCCCCAGAGAGGCCCAACAGTTGGGAGGTGACAGTGCTAAAACACTCAGTTGACCTCTGACATACCAGCATTGTGTTGAGTAGCAGCATGATTTTCATCACATAGGAAACAGGTGATGGGTTCTCAGTCATCACATTATACTAGAACTAAGGAAGGCTTAAATAAATTGGCAAACATGTTTCTGTGACTGTTTTGAGTTGATATGGGATGATTCCTTTACTACTTTAGCTGACATTGTTTGGCCACACAAGCTTCTTTTTTAATGACAGTTTTTATGATCAACATTTAAAATATCAGCAGGCGAATAGAGTCAGGTGAAAGTTTGCCAAGGTAATCACTAGACAAGGTAAACAGGCAACACGGGACGTCAGTGGGTTTTGGATGCAAAAGAAATCACACCTGTTGTCGCTCCCTGTCATTAATTGATTCTGTCTTGTTCAAAGTTGATTGATTGCGTTTTAAATACTAATTGTATGTAGTGACATATCACACGATAGTATTATAGGAGGGACGCTGCATGGTTGGCAGTAAAAATGCAACTGACTGATCGAGATTAACCGCATTAACATGCTTGATGAGGTGGATCATTCTTTACTTGTGAAATGCTATTGATAGCCTGTTAGCCACGTTGTCCCCTGCAGCCTTTGTCTCTTGCCCTGCTAATTCTATTTCCTGACTATCCCGCTTTTTGCCACAGTGTGTGGGTAAACGTTAGCCTGCCAGCTACCTCTAAAAAGCCTAAGATCTAAGCAGTAAACCCTCTCTGATTTTAATTAACATCATCTGTGAACCAGTGACTACAGAGGGATGCATGAGATAAAAATGCTGTGTGAGGAAATGAACAATGTCTGAAATCACACGTTACTTGGCACAGATGCAAGTCTGGCATGTTTTTTTCAGCTCCTGTATTTATTCTGTCACCATGAAGCATGAATTAGAAAATTAAGTTAACTGCTGTGTCGTCCCATGGCTGTCAGCTGAATGAACAGTGTGATTACAGTATGCAGCTGCTCTAATGCATTTTCTGAATATATGTGTGAGAAGAAATCCTGCTCAGTCAAACTAATTAGCCCATGTAGTTGAATTTGATGTCTTGTGCAAAGGCAGATGGTCAAACATTTTCTAAACACTGTCTCCATATATAGGTTCAAACAAGCCGAGTACTGTGAGTTCACAAAAATTACTTGTCTGTAAACTGTTCTTGATACACATATGGTCTGTCCATTTGCACAACCTTTGGACAATATGGCTGTGTTAATATCAAAGCTTTACTGGAGGCAGGCATATAAGTGATTCAAGGTTCAGCCAGGAGCCAGACATACGACTCTTGTTAGTCTCCAGAGCTGCCTCTTTCAGCAGACATGGAATTCCCATCACTACTGCATAGTTTGCTTGCAGTGAAAAGCAGTATGTCCAAATCCCTAAGTGCAACACTGAAAAGACTTCAAAGGATGTATTTATTTTCACAAAGATCCCCATGACCTGTGACCCCCCTTGGGTCATCACCCACCTACCAAGATCTTACTTTGGTTTGTCTACAGGGGTGAGACAAAATAACTTCATCAACATTACATTACTAAGGATATAAAAAATATATGCATTGACTGTTAAATTGAAAAGTGTCAACATTTATTTTTATTTGAAGCTGTGGTGCCGTTTGGACCCAGTTTAGTTACAGGTAGTTTGTTACAACAGAATCTAGTCATGATAATAATGAAAGTTTAACAGTGGAAAAAATATTGACTCGCCTATAGAGACTTTACTCCTTCTCGCAGAATAACCTTTTACTAGCCTGCCCATTTATGTGTTCAGTACGCTCCAACTCTGTCATACTCTTCCCAAATTATGGCAAAACACAGTTACTTTGCCTCAACCTTTGCACATAACCCTGTCAGTCACCAGCCTCTTACTCTCGCATGAGCCAGATCCCTTGCACATTTTAACAAGTCATTTAGTCACCTAAAATGTAATAAAAAGAGGTGTTTCTTTCACTCACTATGTTGTTACTCACCCTATGAGCGTATTTTGACTTCTATTCTGTTCTCTTTCGAAAACAGAAAATTCACAACCTTCACAGATCAAGATCTTACACAAACACAAGGTAAGAACATACTGGACATATAGAGTTAAAATTAATTCCATGTTTGTTGAATCCTGATGCATTTCTTTGTCATCTGGATTACAGCAAAGACCTGCAGGACATAGAGATGGAGCCACAATAACGTGAGTATTCTTCTAACCTACATCAAGTTCTATGGTCATTAAACAGCTGGATCTCACACATATTAAATGTCTTACACAAACACTTGTGTCTGCCTCACTATAATATATGATTGCAGTGTACACACCTGTATGTGTTTAGATTCCAAGTTCCTTAATTGTTTTCTCTCTCCTTAGGTGGTAAAGAGCACATCACTGCAGCAGCAGCCTGAACACTTGTGAAGTTGTACATTTTATCTATCACGAACAAGTTTTCATATCAGTATCTCATATGTAATGTATCAGACTCACCTGTTTAATCGGAAGCTTCGCTTTGACTGAAAGCAAAGATGGACCTTATTTGGAATAATATGCTATGTATATTATGTTAAGTCATTATCTTTTGCAAATATCTTTTTCAAGTTCACAAAAAAGTTTTATTTTTACACTAGTTATGAATGTTCAATAATGTGTCTCCATTTGCTGCCACTTAACTGTTTGTAATGTTGTTTGCCAAACAGTTCCACAAATTATTTATTAGTTTGAATCTATTCAGTTATCGTATTGATAATAAAAGCTAACCATCAATACTAAATATAAAATGCCAATTCACTCCAGCTTACAGTCACCAGTGCATTCACCCCCCGCCGCCCAAACACACATATACACATATATGTATAGCTGTAGTTACGTCCTCCACTTGCAAAACGCTTTGGATGTGTGTGTGTGCGCAGTTATAGGATTTTATGAACACCTCATGAAATCCCATCTTAAGAACAGGTAAAGGCCTCATTAAGACATTTAGGCCTTTAGGACATTTGATCACCAAGCCTAAAAGCCTACATCCTGTTTGACTTACCACTTTATGAGAACTCAAAAAATGCTTTTATCGTTACCAAAACAGTCTTTCCCACTGCTTTGGAAAGCAGTTTAGCTTCTTTGATTATCAGCTTACACTGCTGATCAATACACAGCCTGCCTGGAGCAAACTTTTAAGTAATTTAATTAGGTTTTTTTTGTTTGTTTTTTTTTTTTTTTTTTAATATTACCAAAGTTATGACCAAAGATTTCTTTATCGAGTTTCATTGCAAAACAGTATTAATAGTTTCAACATGAACTCCGGAGAATATTCTGTTATTGGACAAACACACTGAGTTGTTATTTGCAGAGCGCTAGAGAAACAACCTGAAAAGGTAGACGCTAATCACTGCTGCAGCTTCATAAGGAATATCCTCGCTGCACTGGGAGGTGTTAACATGCTACTACAGATTACTCATATGCATACATGTCATTTAATCATTACTGGCAGAGAGAAGGAGGGCAGTGCACATGTATTACCTAATGCTGTCATGGCTTTTGCTCATGTTTACTCGACAGTCCAGCCTGAGAGGACTGTCAAAAAATATGATCATGTGCACGTGTTTTGGCCCCCGCTTTGTTTTTGAAGAATCCATGTAGGAAGCAGAGGAGTCAAAACAACACAACCCCACCCTATCATCCACTGCAGAGCAGCTTGCAATATAACATGACCTATAACTCACTTAATTTCACATGCTACCGCTTATCAGTGAGCAAACCGCTGTTGCAATGGCAGTAATCCACTTCTCATCCCTAGACACTGCTCAATTACAAAACAAGGAAAGTATTTATATAATTCAATTTAGTGCCTTTCTGCAGAGGATTAAAGGCAGCTGTGGAAGATGAAAAGGCAAGTTGTCCTCAACATTAAATACGTAAGATCTCTTTTAAGACCATTCAGAATTTACAATAGGGCTGCTGCCTTTTTCTCTCCCCCAACCTCTGTGCTGCTATTCAAATTAGAGGAATTATAATATTTTGCTGTTGCTAAAAATATATCACTGTCAACAGTTTGGGAGACAAATATCTCTGGAATCTGTTTTTTTCTTCTTTTTACCTGTAGATGTCATAATGAGTACAGAGCAGTGGATTCCCAGATAAAAGGCTCACAAACTGCATTATCAATCGTTGGCTGAGTTGATATAAATCATGTTATGCCAAGTCATGGGTCAAAAACAGCTTCCTGACTTAATCTTTCTCTCAAGTATATATATTCCATGTGATAAACAGTACAACACACATTGGCTCAGTAATTACAACCTACATTTTTCTAAAAGTGAGTGACTTACTGGAACAAAATGAATAGTTTTTATAATTAGTAATAATAATAATTCAGAGGCTTATTTGAAGAAGTAATACATCTTTTCTCTTTCATCACTTAAAGACACAAACACTTTAAATGTCAAATGTTGATGGAAAATGTATGAACAGAAATCCACTATAATAACACTTGTACGTTAAAAGTGACCTTACCAGATAACAATAACTCAAATTACACCCTGTAGAGAGCATACCTCTGCCAAGGCCAAATATTGAAAAAATGTCACTATGTTGAAATTATCAAAAGAAATTCCTGGATCTGCTCCTTCAACTTTCCGTACCCGCACCACATCCCTCCACCAAGTTTGGCACAAATCAGTCCAGCTACGTCCTTTTGGATAGTCCTGCTGTCAAATAAACGAGCACAACATCCTTGATTGAGGTAAAGGAAATCATCACTTCTCAATCTACTGTTTTATCTTATCGTGCCACATGGTGGAGGCAAATAGCCAAACTAAATCTAACACTGATGATTGCCAGTTTTATACAGGTTATACTTTGCCAGCATGACACAAGCATAACTTGTTGTCATCAATGTATTTATGGAGTATTATTTTGCCAGAATACTGATACTGATAATCTAATTAGTTTGCTGAACAGATGCCGTCATCTGGATACATGATTATACAACTGTGGTATTTCCTGTTGGCTAATACTATAACTGTTTAAACATTTTGAATAATAATAGTAGCTCTCATAACAGTTCAAACAAATATTATCTCAAAAATATTTTGGTAGAGAGGGCAGAGAATGATATAAGGTCAGTGTGATGACAGGTGACAAGACATACAAGTGTTATAGAAAGAGCAACACCCTGTATTGAGACACCTCAGTGGGAGAGATCAGGAAGCGCTACACATCAATAAACGCAACATGGCGTAAACAGTAGGCGGCTTCAGCAGGAATGTCTCTGGCACTGAACCGATTGGCATCGAGACGCAGCACTCTCATCTTGGAGAAGTTTGTCACGTCGATTGTGCTGCAGAAACTTGTCAGGGAAAACTCTGAAAGACACAGGAGGAAATATAAAGAGAGGCTACATGTTTTCTCACAGTCTTAGTCTCACCATCCCAAGGAGTGACAAATACAATTCACATCCACGTTTTATCAAGTCAAGCCCACTTTAGAAAAGAAAGGTCAAAACCTTTGTTTGAGGATGAGTTGAAAGCTGTTGTGGATTTGCTGTAAACAACTGACATCATCTTGTCTTACTTGCATTCTGCCCTGGTTATGTTTGAAATGTAATAAATAAATGAACAAATAAATGTGAAAATAACTGAAAATGCCTATAACTATTGTTCTACAATTTTATTTTCTTTTTTTTTGTCTTTTCTTTTCACATGTATTTTCTTTTTACAGTTATACTCTTTTTGTGGCACTCCTATGACTCCATACATTTAAATCTTGAAAATACAGCTTCTCCTGCCAAGGCCAAGAAAGTGTGATGTTGCGTCACTGTTTGCTGTGAACAAAAGTGCAACAAATCTAATTTTATGAAATAAAAAAATAAATAAATAAAAATTAAATAAAATAAATAAATTATATATATATATATATATATATATAAAGTTTTAGGAACTTGATCTAAATACTAAGTTGGAGGATGTTCTAAATACAACTGAAATGTAATGTTTAAACAAGGCAGCTAGAAACAATATGGGCAAACTGGTGCATGTGTTTACTTCACTTTAGTTCAAAATGAAAAGTAACCAGAGTGATATAACACAACTTCTTTAAACCAAACACAACTAAGAAGCTACCTTTTGGTAATCAAATTTCCTTCTACTTAAAATTTTTTTCCTGCAACTTAACAACAACAACAAACTTAACAAATCCAGCGGTTTGTGTTGGAAGGGTTGAAAGTGCAAGTTTAAACTTATAACCCAACTTACTGCCACTTAAGATCTGTAAGTTTTATGTGTTCTTTATTGCTCAGTGAGCTCAGTGCTAAACAATAACTACTTTAATTTAAAAAATTAAATAAACAATAAAAAAAAAAAACATAGTATAAATACTTAAGACTAAGTAACAGATATACATCCATACCTTTGATTTTATTGGCTTGCAAGTAAAGGTTCTCCAGGTTCCTACTGACAACTGGGATCTTTTCCAGTTTATTAAAAGACAGGTCAAGCTCAACCAGTGTGCTGATATTGAAGACATTGGATGGAAGTCCTTTATCTGTCATTTTGTTATGAGCCAAACGGACAAACTGCAGTTTGGGATACATGGTAAAAAAGCCTGCTGGCACACTGTCTATGCTGTTAAACTCCAAGTAGAGCTGCTGCAGCATCTCAGGGAGGTTGTCAGGGATTTTCCTCAGCTTGTTTTTCCTCATATCCAACGTGGTCAGAGACTTCAATCCCTTGAACACACCTCCAACATCCTCAATGGCATTTGCTTGCAGATGAAGGGTATTGAGGTTGACCATCCCATCGAATGAGTTGGGGAGGATTTTCGAGATCTTGTTGTGACCAAGTCGCAGGTCAGTAATAGACTTGGGCAAGTTTGACGGCACACGGGTAAGCTCATTGTGATCCAAGAGCAGCCGGTCCAGGTTGTTCAGCTTGCTGAAGACATTCTTGCCGATCTTGTCTGAGTTGAGCTGGTTGTGAAACATCACAACCCAGACCAGGTTGGTAGCGTTGTCAAACACCCCATCTTGGATGCCTGTGATCTGGTTACGCTGCAGGTAGACATACTTTATATGTGAGGGGACATAGGGAACATGCTGAAGGTTGCGGCTGTGACAGTACATAGCTGTGGGGAAGGTTGAGGGGCAGTCGCACTCCAGGGGGCAGTCCACTTCTACAGCCTGCCAGCTGGCATGCCAGCGCCGCCCTCGCAGATATGACAGCCATTGGAATTGGCTGTAACGCTGGCTGATGCTCAGATCCACTATTCCCATTATGAGGAGGAGCAACAGTGTCCGCATGATCACTGATGGAAAACCTAGAGAAATAAATCTAATTTAAAGTTTTACGATATTTCCTCATTACCCAACCCCTAAACAGTCATCACTGATATATGAAATATTATAACTGTAATTATAACTATCACAACAGTACACTAACATATAGAGATGGATTCTTTTTGCTCCACTTCTTAAAAGTAGATACAGTATACCTACTAGTCGGTTGATCAGAGATGACTCCTTCCTTGCTCACGTTGCTTGTGCCTTTCTCAGACTGAGTGGAATATGTTGTTGGTATAGAGTAAATATCCCCCCCACACACACACACACACAGCTGCAGCTCCAGCCACCCAGTCTCATTGGAGCACATACATTTTTCCATTTGCATGTTAAACCTACACGACAACGCATCACCTCCAGCTATGTCAGTATCAATCCCATCTGTAAACTGGCACAGACATCTGCTTTTTAACAACCTTGTTTTCTCTTACTGTGTCATTCCTTATCATTAGCACAGCCACTCCAAGTGTGGCTTGCTGTTTATAGTTGTGGTGTGGTGGTTATGGACCAGGAGGGGGGTTATGGTATAGAACATTTAATGAACCAGACTAGACGCTATAATTAGTGGTGTGTTATTTCTCAAATAAAACAATGCAGCATAGTGATAGTTTAAAATGTACCCCCTAAGTTGTAGTGTCTGCAACATGTATGTTTAAACATGTACAAAGTATGCCAAGCCCTGTTATTTGTTCACCATCATTCTTCTTAAACATTTTCTTCTCTGTGCTTTCTCTGTTGCTGCCTGCTCCAGGTACCCACTATACTTTTGTCAATTACAGTGTTCAAGCTGTGGAGAAAGTTAACATATGTTTGTGCTGGCGCCTGCAGAGAGCCATTAACAACCTGCAGATTGTCTTCAGAATGGGCCTCACCATTCATGTCCTCCACGAGGACAGGAATTGGAAGCAATGTCTCAGGAATCACATTTGTTTTCCCCAGCCTGGTTCCTCTCTTTAAGAAAATGCAAAACACGGTTTTAAAATAGAAGTCACACAGGGAGTAATAGAACTTAATCATGATACAATTACATCCCCTTTGAGAGGGGAGGGGAACAAAGGAAACTGATTTTTAGTCACCGTGCATAAAAGTAAGGCCAAACATGCAACAGTAAATATTAATTTCTTTCCCAAATGATGTTATTTTATGTTTACTAAGCTATGCCTACCATTGTTTTCTAACTGTGCTGTCAATCTTAATTATCTAATTATGAATGGAAATCCTTTCACACCTATCCTTTCACCACACATCTAAAAGTACAGTAATTAGTGGGGGAAATTAAAAATTACAGGGATATAAAAGTTTCCAGAAAATCTATTTTGCTGTTGCATCTATCATTGAGTTGTGATCAAATGATGTCCAAATCCCCCCGCAATCCATTTAATACAAAAGACATTAATATTTTGTATCTGGCAAGACAGTGGTGTTTTCTGAGTGTGTGTCTAAAAGAAAGTCTGAATTAAAACAGGATGCAAAAGCTGAAAATATTATCTCATAATCAAAACATCATGTTTAGATCATTCAAATCAAATGTGGTGTAATCCATTCATGGTTCTTATAGAGTTTGAAAAGCCTATATACTTCCAGTTGTATCATAGCAATAAATGCTCAGCCTGGAGTTGTTTTTTTGTCGTGAGCTGTACCATAAGGTAAAGCTCAAACTATTGTGTTGTCATGAGGGTTTTAATAAGAAAGAGATGGTAGTGACTCTAATAAAAACAATATGTTAATTTGAAGCAGATTTGTGTATTTTCTGCATGAGAATTCTTAAAAAATGACCAGATGAGAGAGTAGTGAGTTTTAATATATGCGTGTATGAAATTCAGTGAACTACTTGTTTACTATTCTATGTGTGGTTCATTTCAGTCAGTTTACTGACTTAAACTACATGTTTAAACATACTAGTTCAGACTGATGGCAACATTTTTTGCGATACCATGGCTCTGTTGTTGTAGATAAACTGCTGGATGGATTGCCATGACCACAGATAGGTCAACACTTCAGTTATTATTTCTTGAATCTTGTGACGTTTACCTGAACATGCAACAATTTCAACATTAAAAAAAGAAAAAAAAAGACATTTAGCCTGAAAAGGGGGTTGAGCCTATGTTAAAAAAGCTGCACTTTAAGATTTTTCAATTGATTTTCTTCTCTAATTGGGTAACTTATTTGAGGATAAACTCACAAATTCCGCCCACATTTAGATGTAGTATTCAACTGAAAAATGTCATGGGCATTATAAGAAACATTGTGCTGATTATTCTTACTTAACTACAAATCCTCATTTCATCACTACACCATGTGCAATCAGATGCCAGTCTATGTGCTCAAATACAAATGCACTAGTAATAGGTGAAAGCAAATCCTTGCGAACAAAAGGCAGTGGGGCTAATGTCAAACTGTACGACTTTTACAACACACTAAAATCAAAAATCTCACTGAATTTTCTATTCAGCCGTTAATTCAAAATGTCCTTTATTCATTAGAAACATCTGAATGGCTAGTTATTTATTTAACCTTAGTTAATCATGAATGGCTAATTGATCAAGCAAAACACAAAACCACAGAGATCATGATTATCAAGAAATTTAATTCAGAGTAAAAGACAGACAGGACAATAGTGTCGTGCAATGTGCTCACCGCACATCTCATCACGACTCCTTTGATCTAAAGGTTTGCACCCATCAGGACGTTCACACAACAGCCTTCGAGCACTACTTTTGTATTAATGCTTCGGAAAAAGTGAATGCTACACAAGGCATAGCAAATGTGATTATTGCTACAGATGGCAAGTAGGTTTTAGATACCACAGAGTGGAAAGAAAAGTCAATTTTTTTTCTGGCTAGGAGAAATGCTTCTGATGTTGCTTTAGCAAACAAAACAAAACTTGTGGTTTCTGGTGATGAGTCATTTCACAGAAATATGAATGACACTGGCAAACTTTCTCATCCCTGACACCCTCAGGGCAAAAATTCTGTTCAAATGTTTTTCAGCACTCAGAATAGACCATACAGTCCATAAGACAGCTTCAAAATTATCTAGGAGTTGCCAAGCTTACTCAAATGTGTTAAGCACATATATTAAAATAATAAAAACTATCGTAACAAGCAGCACGCATATACCAGTGATAGGACAAAAGAATAAGCCTTAAGATTCCTTAAAGCACATTTACCGAAATGCTAAGATGCTTTTCCTTTTTTTTTCAAATTGTGTAACTAAAATAATGTGTGGTCAACTGATGGAAGTTAAAACAGCTACATCGTATCACAAAAGCATTGAAATTTTCTAGTTTTCCTAAAGCTCCATTTGAAAGCGCTTCTAAACAATACCATGCATGTGCGCGCTTGTGTGTCTGTGTGAAACAAAGTACCTTTAAAAATGTTGTAAAAGTCTTTATATTGCTAGCCTGGAGGTTGTGTGGCTGAGTTTTTAGTTTTCTTTCTTCTTTTCAAGAGGAGAGGATTAGTTGAGTCTTCAATAGTTTTGATTGTAATTTGATCATAATCCACTCTCATCGTTTGCAGAGCATTTGTCATTTCCTCCTAATGATGACAACAATAACAAAGATATCACTTTTATCAACAAAGGTGGAGTATACTTAATATACACATCCAGTTTCGAGTAAATATATGGATTCAATACTTAGTTACAGATTCAGGCATGAAATTTCAAAATTGGAAACAATAAAGTGTTGTATATTGTCAAATTTAACCCCGACCCACGCACAATTTTTCAACAGATAAAAACAAATCAAGAAGAGTTTCCTTTTTCTCTTTTGGTAACAGCTGTTTTCCTGCATTAAAAGCCTTAAGTAAGAGCTGCAAAACTGTTTGTCCAAGATCAAAGCTTCTCCTACCTTTTAAAGACGTTGCAAAAAAGGTACATGCGTAAATATCAACTACACTTACCTTAACTTTCTCCCAGACATCTTGCCCCTCATGCAGCACATGGCTGGTGTGAAGAGGTGTTTGTGGGACCTCCACGGACTGCTGCGTTGAGAGAATATGGTGTTGACTACATCTCACAAACACTGAAATCATCACTAAATCAGTTGCTCAAACAGATTCCAGTCGACGGGGAAAGTCTTACATTTATCCAGGGATGGTTACTGAATTCTGTGATGCTCATTCTCTGGGTGGGCTCAGTTTTCAGTAAGTGGCAGATCAGCTGTTTGGCTGCAACACAAAATAGTCATCATCATCATCATCACTGCTCATTGTTCATGTGTTTCAAGAAATATCCTTGAAAATCGTACATTGGCTCTAAATGCATGACTGTTATTGTTTCCAAATCTAATTAATCTGGCTGACCATTCCTACATAAACATTTAAACAAAGGTTAAATAAAATCTCCTGCCGTCAGTGCTGGTGGTGACTGATGTGTCAAAAAGGAAGTTATCATTGTCAAAGCAAGAGCCATGAACACATACTGTACGTATTAGTAAATAGTATAAGTATTAGAAAGAAAAAAACATCAGTAACTGGGCAGAATTTAATTTTTGTACCCTTCATAGTTTTTCAGATATTAGTGATTTAACCTCAGTGACACCTCAGAGAAAGATATCAGGAAACTGTTTAAAAGCTCATATGGCCAAGTCATGGATAAAATTTTAAAAGTCGAACCTTTTTTCTAACCATCAGATCTCACAGCAACTATCAAGAAACGTTTGTTTTATTATAGTACTAAATATATAATTTTTAGCGTAACGTGCAGTAAAACAACCTCCCATTCCCTTTAAAAGTCAGATAGACTGCAAATATAATGGTGCTGTGTTTCACACAGAATTAGATTTTATTTGAAGTGAGTTGGGTTCATATTAAGTCCGACCCCTGCTGAGCCCAGGCCCAGCAAATGTAAGCAGGGACAAAGAAGAGCTGAGTGCTGCACAAAATGTTACACAACCTGTTATATAATGAAAACTGTAAACAAACTTTTGGTTCATTGTGATACTTGTGGGGTGGGAAAAATTTAGTCTCTGTGATGAATGGGAAATACTGGGTTGTATAGTGTATAGTCAACACAGCACCTGACCACACCTTATTTTAAGTAACCAAAAATGAATATGTGCTGGCATTAAGAAATACACTGTACAAGTACATTAAAGGAAGAATATTTTACAGATACAGATAAACCAAGGTGAACCATTTAAATTTCTGACAAGCTTCCCTCTCACCTTCCTCAGACACATCAGACCACTCTGGGTTGGGGAATTCATACTGTCCATTACATATTCGTCTTTTCATCCCTGGCGATATTGCCAGACCATGATGTGAGAAAAAAGGAGGATATCCACAAAGTCTGTGTGCAAGAAAGATAGAAATGACTGAAGACAGGTAGCAATAACATAATGAAGCTTTAGGGTGACAGACATAAAAGTGTAAAATTACAAAAAGTACACCACACTCATAGACTTACAGAATATACATAATGACACCCAGAGACCACATGTCACAGGATCTGTCATACTTCTCTGGACCAAGAACTTCTGGAGCTGCCACAGTGTCAAAAGAAATTTTCTTTTTTTAAATTGGACTGGAGAAATAACTTCTGTTTCACTGTCAATGTCTTGTTCAATGAAATGACAGATGGCTGCAAAGAAACAGGTCATTAAAGTAGCATATAGCTTTTCCAATTGGTTCACAGGATGTAACCTCTCATAACCCAGATCAGTCATTTCCCACAAGAAGAAAACTGCCTGCAGATTTTTTGAATGTTAAATTCCCTCAGGGAAAGAACTGAACTTAACGACTGGGTCAAGTTAAGTTTGAAAAATCACACATGCCAAGAAAGTTATGATAAAGAATCTGGTTTTTAACATCTTGACACTGTCAATAAAATGAAAGTGGCTTGTTGCATAAAATCACTTTACACAATTACACACGCAATTACCACTCATAATTACACATAATGACTTTCTCCTGAGTACCAAAACTATTAGGTAATGCTTTAATGCAACTGTGTTCTGCAATATGTTTCAGGTGAGAATACACAAATCATTGTATTGTTCTTGTTCACAGTGAAAACATTATTCAAACATCCACAGTCTACTCTACTAATTTAGAAAAAAATTTAAACATTTGAGTTTGCCATTCACATCTGCTGGTGTGAAGAATATGCCTGATCCAAAGCAGTTATATGAGAAAGAATGGTCCAAAAGTAATCCTAATCCCAAAAGGAATTCACACAATTCAATTTGACATTCATCTAAATAAAAATACATGTTCACAGCTGTGACTGACAAACTCAATGAATATAAAGCTACATCCAACAGCATCTTGTATGGCAAACATAAAACCAGCATTGAGGTCTTACCAACGTAGTAGGGGGTAAAACATGGCGTTGCCAATGAGTTTAATGTAGTGATTTCTTTGGCAAACCCAAAATCAGTCAGCTTGAGGAGGGCATCTGATCTTTTAGATGTGTACAGCAGGTTTTCTGGCTGAAAGAAGAAAGCAAGAAACATTTTGAACAGTAGAATTTAGATAAGTGTTGAAGAAGAAAATAAGAAACACAACTAGAATATAAACCTAAAAATAGTTAAAGTAAAAATAGTTAAAGTAAAAAAAAAAAATTACTTCTTCATAATATAGCTCATAATACTTTTTACTGGCTATATTATATTCATGAATTGTATTTCAGATATTCATATTACGTGACCTCAAGGTTTTCTGCCTCTGTGTGATATTTATTGAGTCATTTTTTTTTTTTATTTGGCTCAGTTACAGCTTCTAATGGCATAGCATTCAACCTTCTCTGAGCTAATTTCTAATATCATCAATTAGTAGCATTCAAAAACAGTAAGGCAAATCTGACATAATCCCACCTGAAATAGGTTTGGGAAAAAGTTGAGAAGAAGAAGGCAACTGTCACCAACAGACCTTTTAATAGACTTTGAGAGGTGGATGTTCTAACTTAAGAGATGATGCCACAGTTTGTTTCCATCACCAGAATTACATTTTAGCAAAATACAGCTTTCTTCAAAAACACTGTTGTGAGTCCTTCAACTTCCATCCCAACAGCAAATAAAGAATCATTAATACAGAAAAAACAGGGGATCTCACAACACACACAGGAAGGTCTATCAAGCCTGGACAGATGTGCAATAAAGGCTTCAGAATTCACTGTTGGAGCACACAACCACATTATGTCAGTACTATGTGCTTCAAAAGTTAACAGCATTATGAAAGACCTCCGATGGAAGGCACCAATGGCCTCAGAGGTGTTGACTCTCATTCCAGCTGCTTAAACACTTCCTTGCAAAACACCCCAGTGTATGCTGGAGGCCATGGTCTGATGAAGCTAAGAAAACCATATCATCTGCAAATAGTACAGAGGAAATTCTGAGGGCCCCAAACCAGACACACTCCTCTCCCAGGCTGTGCCTTGAAATCTTGTCAACACCTAGCAGGAACATGTTTGACTTCCTCAGGAGAATACAAACACCCTCACTTTAGTTATTTGGGGACCAGACAGCTCATAACAACAGTCATGGAACCCAATATTCTTGCAGTACCTCTCAAAGGTTCCCAGAGGAACCCGGTCATAGGCCTGGTAATTAGGTACACTGGATACAAAAACTCCCATGACCTCCCATGAGCTTTGCCGGGGTTAAGAGTTGGCCCAATGTTTCTCAGCCAGGAAGGTATGCATGCCACTCCTCCTGAACCTGAGGTCTGACGGTTGCTCCTTTCTAGCTAATTAACATGGGCTTTTCCTGAGAGACTGAACAGTCTGATTGGCATCTCCAAAACACACTTGAGAGAATGTATATCTTATCTGACCTAGAAATACCACAGGATCCCCCAGAAGGAGCTGGAAAACATTGCTGGGGAGAGGGATGTTTGAATGGCTTTGCTTGACTGGCTATAACCACGCATGTGTTTCACAGTAGACGTACCCCAGGGAGATGCCTCATCCAAGCCATGGGAGAAATATGAAGCCTTAGAAAGGCTCATTGATTTAACACCATCATGCTGGTCATCTGATAGAACTATATTAATACTACACTGAATCAAATTTTAGTTGAATTGGCATTAGGTATGAAATCAACAGAAACTTTTACTTTTTTCAAGAGAATCCACAAAAAATGTATAGGTTGTGTCTAAGATACACATACAGTGACATTTAGGTATTACCTTGATGTCTCTGTGAGCAATATTGTTGGAATGCAAGAAAAGTATGGCTTCTCCTATACTTTTCATGATGTCTGAAGCCTCTGAACAACAAGGAAGCATAGGAGAGAGAAATAACATGGAGGAAAGAGTTCATACAGAAAAAAAGATGAATCTATTCAGTACATTCAGCAGATGATAATCTCTTCCTCCTACCTCTCTCTGTAAATGCATGATTCCCTCTGTCTTGGATATGACTGAATAATTCACCCCCATCCATACTGAAAATGAAGAAGAAGACATAAGAGTATAGTGTCACATTAAGAGTGTGTGAAGGTATTGGGGCATAGTATATTTATTTCTTTAGTCTTTGACATGTTTCCTTTGGTTCATGCAAGTGCAAAGGGGAGAACTGTATGGAAGTTTTGCACGTTGCAGGAAGAGAGCAAGGCTGTTGAAGGGCCACATATAACGGTAAAATCACTTCCATACATTTATCTATGGAGTTGACACAGACTTTAACTACAATCACGTACTAACAAAAGTTTAGTAAGTTTTTTTTTTGTTTGTTTTTTCCAACCAACTTTTTTAAAGTTTCTAAAAGCCTAGGATGGCATCTTTCTTTCTTTTTGGTCTGAACCCTGATCAAACACTCAAAGATATTTTGTTTAATATCACATAAGATGAGGAAAACAAGATTAATGATGTATCATTTTCAATTAAAATTGTTTATTTTTTAAATTATTTTCCTTAAAACAATGATGCGCCAATAAGACCTAACCTAACCTAAGACAAGTAAAAAGCTAAATTTACTCTTGCCTGGAAGCATTTCTGACTTACAACTGCTTAACTAAAAACTAATAATCTGTTTTTTTTTTCATCATGATGTCACACTCATCATTGCATATCCAGTACATATCATATATCTAGTACATTTCGCTGCTTTTTTTATACGTGATGGCTTTTATTATATGTGATGGCTGAAGCCATAAAGTAGACGCCTGCCTTAATATATTCTAGACAAAGCAGCCTCTGTCTGCTTTTTATTACATTCTGCCCTGAAGTGTTGTGGAAACTACTCACCTCAGTTGGTGTGTATTAAAAAAGAAGCTGGCTCGATCATCAAACAGAGCAACTAATACTAGCCACAACTCCCAGGATTCAATGATGGACAATGTCCAGTGAAAAAAAATCTACTTTTGTCAAAAGCTATCACACAAACATTATTAGCTAACACACCACTCCATCACAACGAGGAGGCACTTCTTGCCCTGGTAGACATTCTCATAAACATCTATGATGGGCACAATGTGGGGGCAAGGTGACACCCTCCAGTGGAGCTCCACCTCCCGTCTGGCCTCTGGACAATCGTGCAGCATCTGGAACATGGTGAAAAAAAGAAAGAAAGAAAAAAAAAAAAGCATTTCACATTTTTGTTTGTTTTTCTTTGATGAAGATTTGATGATTGTATCAGTTTGTCAATTTTACACTCTTTATATATCAGACTCTTTCAGGGAAGCTCACAATTTTACTATTATATGACTTTCAGAGACTCCCTTGACCTCTCTTATATATATATATATGCCTTATATGCCTCACACGCTATAAACCAGAATCTCACCTAACAAATTTTAACACAATGAAAAAAAGAGAGACAATTCAATAATGTGCCTGCCTTGAACAAACAAAAGTCAGGAAAAAAGGCCATTTGCTAGTTTCTTCACCCACCTTAAAAACACCTTCAGAGCCTAATAAAAGTGTGTGCGTGTACCCCACCACACGTCATAATCTCTCAGTCATCTCTGGCCTCTCACATGAGGCTACTTTTAGACACAGGCATGTTCCCCTCTCTCTTTATGGTTGACAGCATTTGGATAGGAAAATTCAAACCTCCTCTTTCAAAACAGACACATGTCAGAGCAACTAGACAATGTATAATTTACAAACCCTGCAACAGAAATTAGAACATCAAAGAGAACCATTTTTTGTGCATGAACACCTAAATGACAGAAAAATCACAGGTCTGAGAAAAAAAAATCTGCAAATCACATCTGAGCGCCAACCTCTTGAACTCTGGAAGCTCTAACTCTGAATACTGCCTGTCACTCCATCCACACCAGGCAGAGGAGTTTCAGTTTAGTTGGATAAACACCACACATGCCTCAGGAATGACCAATTGATCCCAGAGGAATGCAGTGTCTGTCCCTATTGACTGAAATTCATTGTCCCGAGGAATGGAAAAAGAAAAGTGTATGACAATCAGATTTTCTAAAATCAAAAGCTATCATCTGTTAACTTTCCACGTAACTCTATACTTCTGGTTTATATCCTTTCTGCACTTTATTTGTCTGGTTCTGTGAATGTGACAAAAAGCGGACAAGCTAGTCAAAGTTGTTACTTAATACGCAAATAATTTTATAATCAAATCATCATTTTAGTCATTAGTTGTGATCTGTAACAACAGCAAGTATTGCTTGTAGTTCTATATCTCAGCTCAGTTCTGTGTGATCTATCCAAACTACTGGATTTGACTTTTTAATGACCTTGAAACGAGAGGTTGCCAGAAAATGCAAATAAATTCTCAACAACTCTCCTGGTAGTTTTAGGAGAAGACAACATGAACCTCTTTCAATTCATTCTGTAGACCTGTTGTAATTTGTGGCTGAAGTGAATTTGGCTCAAAAGGTCAAAATCAAACTGTTATGAGAGTTTCGAGAGGTGATATGGCACGTTGAAGCACCTGCTAGCCATTTATAAAGGCCTCCCTCTGTACGAACTCAAACACGTGATGTCATGTTGTGAAACAATATCAAATATCTATCACTGTAACTAGACAAACATGGCTCTGCTGTCTTTACAAAGACTCTATGCACTTTGCTGTTCAGTACACACAATAAAAAATACAAATCTGTTTTTTGGTTGTTTTTTTTTTGGCCAGTTGTCCTCTCTCAATGCATTTGGGCCATTTCATACTATATCACCTCCCAGGTCCCAGGACCAGAAATTAAAATAATCCTCCTCGGGAAAACATCTTTAAAAGTGAGTTTTAAAGCTTCTAAGATACAGGCTCTTTGATGCCATACAGTTTTTATGCAGGACCAAATACTTCCTGTGTACAAGGACTACATCAGTACTGCAGTACCACTCAAATTTTAGCTACAACAAAGTGAAAACCATTGGGGAGATTCATTTTACTGTATTTTATTTTTTATTATTATTGACTTGATTGCTATAAAACATTCAGCAACAACTACTGGCATTAATCCAGTGAAATTATGTAAACGATGAGGCTGAAAATAACCATTAAACAAAACTGCAGAAAAATGATTAAATTTAGAGGCCAAACCTCAAAACTAATAACTAATAAGTATTTAGAGTAGAGCTATAGGATTTTGCAAGAATTATATATATATATATATA
>CM076651.1:10134430-10230411 GCA_038496675.1 Rachycentron canadum
AGCAGATGCACTGAGCAAAGGAGAGCATTTGTTTTGCTTTTGCGTTCACATATATATATATATATATATATATATATATATAAAAGCATGACATTGTGACATCACAATTAGCTTGAAGTCAGTGAAATGAAAATTAAACAAGTGCAAATGTGCCCTGCCTCACTGCAAAAATGTTTCAGAAATGGTTTGAGGAACACAACAACGAGTTCAAAGTGTTGACTTGGCCTCCAAATTCCTCAGATCTTAATCCAATTGTCTGTGGGATGTGCTGCGTAAACAAGTCTGATACACGGAGGCCCCACCTCATAACTTACAGCACTTAAAGGATCTGCTGCTAATGTCTCTTGGTGCCAGATACCACAGCACACTTTAGTGGAGTTCACACCTCAATGGGTCAGGGCTGTTTTGGTGGGAAAAGGGGCTCCAATGCAATTTTAGGCAGGTAGTCATAATGTTATGGCTGATTGGTGTATACAGTCTATGGTATACATCAAGAAACAATACAAAACAAAACAAATCCAAATCCATAAAATATATGTTTGTTTTGTCAATTTTTGTTGATGTTAAATTCATTAGCATTACAAAAATGTATAATTCCTTCAGCTGAAGAGACCTTGATACATTTCTCATATTTGCATATTTTTTTCTTGTACTGATGTGAGCCTTGATTCCCTACAGGAAAGGAGCAATTCTGCAGCCTGCTGAAGTGAGAAGTATTATTACAGATTACGTGAAGAAGAATGAACTGGTGGATGAAAATAATAAAAAGTAAGTAAGCGCTTGAATTGGTGTGTTGATGGGTGCTCTTTGGAAAACTAGATATCATAGCATAGAGCACATTGTCCAAATTCAAATTCTGTGTCTTTCAGCTGATATAACAGGAAGGGGGATGTCCATGCTCTTGACATAATCTAACTCAGTTTTGGTTTAAATATAACAGCCCTGCTGGTTTTTCCATTACTGGAGGCAGTGGTAAAAGGGCAGCCAAATAACCATGCACAAACATGGAGCTGACCCCAGGTCATGTGATGTTGTTATAATTGGCTAAAATGCTTAAATGTGACTCTGAAATGAAAGACACATCTCATGTTTCTTTTTAGGTCATAGAAATGTGGGCATCATCATGTGAAACAAATTGATAATGAGCGATGGAACAAATTGAATAAAATCTCTCATGGATCTGGCATATCTTAAAAAGGCAGTGTGTTCCCTGTTGAGTGCTATGCATCAACTGTGTGATGTGTTTCTTTCAGCGCAAGCGATCTCAGTGCTTTTCTCCTTTCTAACAGTTATGTGACCATAAACCCAACTCTATGTGACTGCTTGCTGGAGAAATCAGAGTACCAGGAAGTAGAGTCTCTCAAGTGGGATGACCTCTTCAGCAGGTGAAGACCTTGTTTTATAATTTTATTATTTTGCTTTGTTTTTTCAAGGGCCCGTGTACAATATCACGCAAAAATTTTGCAATTGCCTATTCTATTCAGCCCTTGAATATCATCATCCATCACACTAACCTGGGTTAACATGCAAATGTATTCTATTTACTGATGCAGGGATATGGAGGCAGTTAGCATCATCATTGTGGGCAATCAGTATCCATCTCTTTACCATCTGACATTTGTGGCTGATTAAACTATTAAACATCATTTCCACAGGACGTTGCGAAGAATGCAGGAATGCTACCAAGTTGTATTCCCTGGACAAGCACCCATAATAAAGAAGGGCCACATAGAGCCCATAGACATCTCTGTGGCTTCTCGAGGCTCCAATAAGAAGGTAACAACTGTCACAATTTGACAGTTTATAGTCCACTGCCATGCTAAGTACTCTATGAATGTCTGTCAGATCTTGTGGCTATCCATCTAATTGTTGCAGTCATTTCAGCTTAAACACAAATATGAATGTTGTGTCGGTGCCTTAGGAAAAGTCACCACAATCAGAAGGCTTCATCCTCTGGGTGCCATTAATGACTGTACAAAATTTCATGGCAAACCATCTCGTAGTTTAGTTCTTTCAGATTAATATTATGATCCCAACAGAAATTTATCTCTATTCAGACCTGGTATTAACATGCACCTCGGGGGATCCAATCACCAAGTTGACATTCAAGATTTGATTTCTGAGACCACATCTTGGCCTCACTGAAGGACCTACTCAACATATGGCTGGTGTGCTGTAAATACTGAGCAGCATGCGCAACCGTTGGAATTTTTGTACTGCAGTTTCTTGTTACTTAGTTGCAGACTCATGGCTCATTGAATGCCAATGGAGAAAATTCTCCACCCGTTCACTTGCTGCATTAACCAATATTATGTGGCAGGCCACTCATAGTGTATTTTGGGAGACAAGTTGTGGGCTGTTTAAAATTGGTCAGTGGGCCTCAATTGGTTTGTGTGCTGGTACTACGCTAATGGAAAGTTCATCTTTCAAGTTTGGATAAGTTGGGAGCAGATAAGGAACAGTTGAAGTTTAGAAGTGGATGTTCTGACTTGTCAGATGATGCCACAGTTTGTTTCCATTACCAGAAGTACATTAGTAGTAGTTTAAAACTGCTTTCTTGAAAAACAGTGTTGTGAACCCCACAACTTCTATCCCAACCGCAAGCAAATGTGATCACCAATTATTAATACAGGGAAAGCAGGGGAACTCACAAACCACACAGGAAGGTCTATCAAGCCTGGACAGAAGTGGTGCTCATCATGTGTAATAATGGACTCACACTTCGTTGTAGGAACAGAAATTGATGAGGATAAACAGATGATTGAATACAAAGAATACACACCAACATCTGCAGCTTGCAGAGATGAAACCCAATGCCAGCTATGGGGAACATAAATGTTTTGAATTACAGCAAGCTGTTATCCATGAAATTGCTCAATGTCTTGAAGTGGATGTACCCCGGGATGAATTGTCAACCAATCATGTTATTTAAACAGGCTCACTGATTTACTCAAAGAGAAAATATGCATTTCTTCTGCCAAAAGCAAGTCCAGATGCTTACTTTAGAACCATCAAATTGTCAAAACTTTAAAGCAAGAATTTAAAGTTATTGAGCACAAGGTGTGAAACTTAAAGTTGATGTAAGAAAAGGACATTTTAGGAAAAGTTCAACCAAAGTTAGGCTGGGCCCCAGCTAATGACCTTGAAATGTGAGCGATCCAGTTTTGCACAGATGACCAATGTTCCAGGCTTATGGCAGAGGCAAAGGATTACAGGCTCTATTTTAACGGTCCAAAGAGCGTGGCAAAATGCATCTTTTTTTACAATTTTAATGGCAGGGAAACTGTCACTGCACCAGACGGATGGTTCAAAAGGGTTGTATTTAGTCTCGTAATTAATCATGGGGATGTTGTGAACATAATATGCAATAAAACAGACAAAGCGAAAGGGCATCACAAATTAGTGTGCTACACACAGCGATGCAACAGCATGAATCACAACATTAGAGCAGAAGCATCATAAGTGCAAATCAATTTTCAGTTCATTATGAAACTGTGGTGAACAAATTTAATATAGGTGTTAAATGGGAAAGTGTGAAACACCCTGCTTGAGTGTATGCACTCGGTACGCCTGCCTATGTTGGCACATGTTACTCCTCTGAGTAATCTGCCTTGAAAGAACAGTGAAATACTGCCCCACTGATTTGAGCCCAAGTTTTTGCTCGTCTTTTTCGCAATCGCTTTCAACTGTTTCAAGGTAACAATGCACCAACCATGCTTCTGTCCACCGCTTATAAAACCAACACTCCCATGGGTGCTTTGATGGGTGCATGTGTATTTGCCATTTAAACAATGTGGGCACTGGACAGGAAAATGACAACTGTGTTGGTCTGAAACTAGCAAACACCTTTGTGATGTGCAGGACATAAGATAGGGCTCGATGAGTCTGTAGTGGATGAGAGTACATGCACTTGAAAGTTGACTCATCCTCATGAATCTGAATGAACTATGCCAAAATCTTTGCATGCCATAGTCCTCGAAGTGCATTTCAGTTAGATGTCGAGAGACGTACTCCCTGTGTGTGTGCATGATTCATCTGAATATCAAAGTAATGATGCGTGCCTTCCCAATGGTCACACACGCTTTTTTGCTCAACTGATAACAAACTGCATGTTGTGTGATGTCCTAACTCTCAGACTCTCCTGGATCAGACTTGCAGGAGGACTTGGAAAACATCCAAAAGGCCCATGAAGTGTCTTTCGATGATGCTATAAAATATAACCAATGGATTACAACTGACAGAAGAAACCCGCAAGGCTTCAGTAGCAGCTTTCAAGATTTAATGGAAATATTGGCAGACAAATTGGATAAACTGACAAGTCATGATTTTATTGTAATGAACCATTCATCATACTTGGCACAGTTAAATGAGAACATTCACTAAAATTAATCTGTGGTTCTTTTGGATTTTTCAGAAAATTAAAGCTTTCTGATCCAAAATGCAGCCCAAGAATTTCATTAGGAAAATTCTCAGGCCACTGTCCATCTCTTTGTGGCCTAAAGATGATAGTGGCGATACTCATTACATCAACGGGTGTTGGCGATCAGCATCAACTATGCTAGTGTTGTCCAGGAAAATACTTGTATGTATGATCAGATGTGGCTTGGATCTGACAGATGTGCATGCAGAGACTCATGTAGTTTAGAGAGGTAGCGTGTCACACTTCTCTATTCCCTACTCAGTTACTGCAGTGCAGTAACTCCCTTTTTATGGAAAACATTTTCTTGATATATCTGCTATGAATATTGACACTTTCCTGTCAAAAAAATAGTTTCATTGAAATTAAAATAGCCCTTCTTGGAAAAATACACAGTCGGAAATATTTTTAAAAAATGTAGAGTTTTTATCTATGTGTATTTAACAAGATCTGTGACTCAGTCAAAATTTGGTTGTAAGAAAGTAAAAACTAGTGCATATTAAACTGTTTTGAAAATTAAAGTTTCTTCATTAAATTGATTACTGTAAAACATTAACATGCAAATTAAGTGAAAAATAAGCAAGAGGTTTAAAATGCTTGTAAAAATGAATTGCAAAAATTAGGAAATTTAACTCAAACGGCCAAATTTCATAAATGAATAACTAAAATGTAAAAGTGAAATGTAATTAATGTAATAAGTTTTTATGATTTTTTTTTTTTTTTTTTTTCCCTCCCCAAGTAAATCCTTGACATAACACATTGATATGGAATGACCCTTATACATGACACAGGTTTATCTGCAGAAAGATCACTTCTTTTATCAGCCTGGCTCATATTCTGCCTTTAATTGTTGCCATGTGCTATTTCTAGGTGACTCTAATAAAGAACCTTGAAGTGTACTGTTTGGATCCTGCAGTCGTGGCGTCTGCTTTGCAGCACAGAGTCCAGGCCAGCTCCGTCTTACAGCCCATCCCTGGGGCTAAGGATAAAGTCCTTGTCCAGATCCAAGGAAACCAGATTCACCAAGTTGGCAATTTGCTACTAGGTTTGAAACTTATCAATACTTCAAATATCTCAGTTTTTTTCAATTGCTTTCTTCACAAAAATAAATTCAGTTTACTTGTGTCTAATCTTTTATTTCAATTTCAGATCACTATCAAATTCCTCGCAAGTACATCCAAGGACTAGACAAAGCTCTAAAAGGTGGCAAGAAGAAATAGCATTACTACCTGCTATACCAGCCACTTACTGTCTTTAAAGCTTTAAAGCTAATTTACTGTATGTAAACACAACATGTAATAAAGAAGATTCACTGTCAACCTCTGAAGGTTGAAGACTAAAGTAGTCATTGTTTTATTGATCTGGTTTGGCTCCCAGAGATATTTCAGAGTTAAGTTACCGAAGGGTCAGTTCATCCAGACCAGCACTGTTTCAGGCAGGTAATTTGTTTGTGATGGTGGAAAAGGAACATGAAGAGAAAAGGTTTTTTTTCTCAGGTTCAGACATTTAAAACCATTAAACTTTCTGTGAAACTATCAAACTTTATTAATCCCAAAGCAAATCCAGTAGTTTGTTCAATACAGACAATACAAACCAGTGCAAACTGAGCAACTGAAATATTAACTAAGGCAATGAGACTTAAATAAATAATGACTAATAAGTGGACAACAAATATAAATAATATAAACCCAGGTTATTTGACAAGGTACAGCAATGATAGGCAGAGGACATGATAACCCACCACTGTATAATTACAATTAAATGTGAACTTAAATGTGGAAATATGAAAAAATGTGTAAGAGAAGGTTGAGCAAGTATCGGTTTCATGCCCAGTTTAATGCGATGCACATCAAATTTTAAGTCCTGAAACCACAAAGAGGATTTTCTACAATATAAATATTTTGGATTCATTATATCACCACTGAGAGATGTCAGGAAATGAGGGGGGAAAGAGAGAGACGGGGAATGGCATGCACCAAAGGATCCTGTCTCAAAAGCAAAGTGAGGATGTTGAGCAGCTTGGTCTGTGCTTTAACCCCTAGACAGGTGTGGGGCCCCACACATAAATTTTTAACCCATATTTCAATGTTTGCACTAGGGAGGTGAGCAGATCCACCAAAGCTGTTGTGAATCAGGGGCCTGGTACAAAGACACCACAGTGTTGGCGATGAGGTCAGGGGAACTGTTCACCTCTTGCTGTTCTTCAGTCAGCTACATTCAGGTTTTTCACTGTTGGTAAGTCGAAGGGATAACTGAAAGTTCAGACAAATGGGTTTAAGGCAAGAAATTAACCGGTTTATGTCAAGATATTTAGTTTTTATTTGTAAAAAAAACAAAACACTGTAGTATACACAAAGAAAGATGGATACAATCGCAGAGCGACAAAATAGTGTTTCGAGCACGCCAGTATTTTCTGCAATGTTTCACCTCACCAAAGCAAATTTTAATTTCCCTGTGGTAAATTCTTTCAGACTCCTCACCGAAATCTTCATTTGATTTTGGTTGTTTTTGCCAGGTTTTTGTTTTGTTTTTGTAAGTAATAGACTCAACTTTAACTAAAGCTGTAATTTTATAGCCTCAGCTATGTTGCGGTCAGGTCTCGTGGTGAGCAATCTAGTCTTCCATCTGCAATCTGCAAATGTTTAGTGCTATGGGAAAAATTTTAAGCATTCAAGATGATTCTTCTCCATCTCACAATATCATGACGGTATAGTATGATGGATAAGAACAACTACCTTTTTTTTTAGCTATGGCACATTTCCAGTGACATTCAGTAACATATTATGGGTTCATAGGGTTCATTTTTATGGTTTACTGTGTTGCAAAAGATCCTATATGTAGAAATTGAGTAAAATTTCTTAATATTTTCTTTATTTCAGAACTGTTTTCATCAAAAAAAAAGATATGCAATATATTATTATATTTTGGTGGTTAAATGGTAACAAATGCTTAGATATTAAAATAGAATTGTCTTACATGCATTAAAAATTAAAAACTCAAATAAGTGAAAGACACATTCATTATGCTAGGTTTGAGTCAACAAGCTTGACATGTTTTGTTGTAAAATCATATGACGAGGCCTTCTTGTTTGTTTGCTCCGGGTCTAGGTGCAGGAAATTAATTCTGAAACAAACACTGCACATGTGTGTCAGGATTGTTAACATGGAGGTTTAACCTCCATGTAATGCAGAGACAGAATAAGTTAAACAACGTAATAAAGACAATTACTGTTTTATGGGCTCCCATCACTTGTTTTCTGCTGAGAAAGTCATTAACTGATTATGATTGCCATGAGATCATTTCCTCTGTTCTTCAACTTTGGGGAGAGCACACCTGTACAAATTTCCTCAAGGACAACGTCAGTAATTGTGTTAAGTAACAAAACAATAGGTCTTAGTTCAACATGAAGCCTCTTAGCTCAGTTTGAAAATCACAAGGACTTTTTTTCTAGAGCTTTGCTTTGCAGTAGAAGGACACTTGTCTTATACAGGCTAAGAACTCTTGGCGAAACTTGGATTGGGTGCAGACATACAGGTACATGTTGGCAGCTGCATTGCTCAGGCTCAGCATGGTGCCAGTGTCTGCTGCTATATTTATCTGAAGTTTGTAATCATTACGATCAAAAGTGTACATGTGAGTTGTGCGTAGGACGATCTGAGTTACAGCACGGGTGACAGACAGCAGCATGAAACTCATGGACACTGTGACTAAAAGCACCACAGATTTTCTCTTCCTGGAGCGCAACAGGGGCATGACTTTGTTGACCCTGGACATCAAATCTGCAGTGATGTGAACTCGATTGCTGAGAGAGATGAGGCGCAGAGTCAGCCCATTAAGTGTGAGGATGATGAGGAAGGGGATTATGTAGGCTTGCAGTGTTTGAAACCAAACCAAGGTGTGAATGAATTGAGATGGGGCTTCTGTCTTGTAAATACACCTGGTTTGGTTGTTCACGTAGACTGAGGCATTAGACCAGTAGTAAGGAATGGCAAAAAGAAGACTGAAGAGGAAGACGGCTGTAATAGTCCATGTTGCACATCTTGGTGTGCAGATTTTTGTTTTGATTTTCCATGTGTGGATGGCAATGAAGCGTTCAACTGTAAATACAACCACCAGCCATGTTGAGGCATTATAGGCTCCATAGTTAAAAATGTCCCTCAGGCTGCACCACGGCTCGTAACTCCAAAACGGCTCCTGCTGGTGGTATTTCACAGAAAGCTCAAGAACAACAATGAAGATCAGAACGAGGTTGTCAGCCACAGACATGGCCATCAGATAGACAGTGCTGGACCTGGAGAGCAAGCAGCTCCTCTTCCATATGATCAGAAAGGTGATAGTGTTTGCTGAGGAAAGGATTTGTGTCAGTTGAGGCATCTGATGATCACCACAATTAGATGAACATATCTAAATGGCCTAAATAGTTTTTTGTATGGAATCAGCCAAGAGCTCAACTGTTTTGATGTACTTACAGGGGATGCCCACCACTGCCAGGGCAGGGTAGAAAATCTCTTGTAGTGTCACCATCCAGTGTTTCTTTTGAGGGCTCATATCCTTTCACACCACAGACAGTGCCACAGACTGAAGGATCATCAAAGTCTCTTAGCTCATTATGAAAATATTGCCTTGGCACAACATGGCCACTCCCATTTTACCTCAACATACAAACCATGGGAGTGTGTCAACAGCATTGAGTGTTGATCATAAGAGGGAGTATATGAGATTACAAGAAATTAAATGAAATGAGATTTTTAGCTATGTCTATAGTGATAAGACATTTAAACAGTGGGGAACTTTAATCTGTGATAACTGATTTTTTTGTACACTTTTACTGACAAAATTAGATTTATGGTTTATTTATTTATTTAAATGTGCCCATGAATCACCTTTAACATCATCACTGTAAATGTGCCAGGGTTAGCTCAACAGCTATTTTGCACCCATAATACCAACACAACTAAAATGAAAAAAAGTTACATTGAAATTAAACAAGCGAGAATAATATTTTCTGAGACCAGTCCTCATTTTTAGTGGTCTGGAAATGTTTTTAACGTCTAGAGTTTGAACATTGTTTTCTGTTGGCTTGCTTTTGCCAACAGAGGGGGCTGGCTTCTAGCAAAGGTAGCTTTTTATCCTGACTGACTTTTCTTTTTTTCTTGTTGTCTCTAGGCAGAGAAGGTTAGCTGGCTCTCTCATTGGTCATGAATTGATAACCTGGCAGCATAAACTAATAAATATACTCAAAGCTGGAATTTAAAATTGTTGTTTTTACATTAAAAGAAGTAAGGGAAAAGAAGTTGCTCAACTTTGCAAAGGACGTCACATAATACAACCTGAAACACTTTTCTGAAAAACGTTTTTGATTCTTTTGACACTTTTGGACCCTGAAATACCAAAAGAATATGAATAATTGAGAGAGAGGGGCAGACTTCATGACCTCCTCAAAGGTAGGGATCACTGCATTTCTTCATCTTGCTGGTTGATGATGCCAGTAAATATGAATTCATTGTATTTTTGTTCTCATGGTTTTTACAAAATGAAGCATTAACTGTTGAAATGTCTATCTAAATGAAGAGTCTATCTGAGCTAATGATGCATAGCATGACAATATTGACAAACATTTATTTTTCAAAAACATTTACATCTTTGTGTGTTGCCACTCTGCTTTGCACAAGCTTTTAACTGGTTGCCAGCTACTGGTTTCTAAGAGGAATTCCTCAGTTGTGTTTTTTTCTTTCTATTGTTCAAGCATCATTTAATAAAAATAAGAGAAAGAACAGCATCATTGGCCAAGAAAGTCACATTGGTCATGGTTCAGGGCCACATTGAGAAGCTCTTTATCTGTTTAGGTAGCGAAAAATAACATGACAGTCAGGCTGAGGGAGAACAGGAGGGTTTCCCTTTAGCACTGAATTGAGTCTAAAAATATACAGGGCAAAGCACTTCCCAGTTAGCTAATCAGTTTTACTGAGACGACACCCATTTTCAACACACACATTTATAACACCTGGAGACTTCCATATCCCAAAATACAAAAAACACAATAGAAAAGGGGTTCAAACACTATGCATTATACTACTGGGAGTTACTATTGATACTATACTACTATTTTTTTTTTTTTGTCTGGAGATAGCTCATTCATGGCGAAAAGGCCAGGCCAACAAAGCTTGCCAGATTGTCAGAATAGAAAAGTAGAGCAATGCATTTACATGAAGTGTTAAATCATTGTTGTACAAGCAATGCGTATCTTGAGAAAAAGAAGCTCTCTCCTCAGGCTCACAATTGCTCTCTCTCTCCAGATGTCCCACCTGCTGTGATCCTGCATAGACTCACTGTTCTCTTTGAATATGTTCAAATTCCTTGTGACTAATCAATTAAACATGCAGGAAACATAAACTGTCTCTAAACCAAAAATATAATGACATAAACATGTGCAATGTGTTATTGTGTTTTCAGCAAGTCTAATCATTGTGATGACTAATAGGGTACAAAATTATGAAAAACTTGAATTGTCTGCCTGGGCCATTGTACTGATTCCAAATTCAGTCATATGTCAAGATCATGTTATTGGGAAAATTTTGAGGTTGTCGTGCCTTTTCGCAACATGCAAGGTCAGTGGTCCTTAGCTTTTTGTTTCCAAAGCAATAATTTAACATTTTTGGAAATTGCATTCTTCCTGTAGATGACAAGATCAATACTGCTGTTATGTCTGTGTCTGTTACATATAAAGCAAATAAAAACCAACTCAACTTTCTGGTGAAATAAAGATTTCCCCAGTTCATTAATGAGAGTTACCAAGTTGTGTTTTTCATTTGGTTCTTTGTTACTGGAGCAGCTAGTTGACTGGTGAAGTGGCGACAACACATTCCTTCTACACACGAAATGTACATTGCTCAAGCCGCCACTTTTTTATGTAGGTTAGCTTAGTCCATAGTCCCAAACACAGCGATTATAAACAGCAGGTGAACCAAAACTCATGACATGCCAGATGAAAGTTTATTACTTGTTCTCTAGGAGAAAAGGGTTTTTGGCTGCTAGATGTTGAGTGGAAAAGGCAGCTGGTTCGGAAAGGTTTGAGAGGGAAATGGAGGCTGGATGACTAATTTGGAAATCTGAGGAGTGAGCTGAAAGGGGAGTGAAGGCAAAGTGGAGAATGGAGCTGAATGTTCAGCTGGTAGGAGAATGACTGGTGAAGGAAAGCTCGCTGGTTGGGAACATAGTAGGCTGAGAGTTGAGTGGACCAGCTGACAGGCATGCAGTAATACTCAACACAAGGAAACAGTTATTAACACAGAGCAAAAACACAAGGGAATGACTTGGACTCCACAATACTAAGTGGCCTGAGCTTGCACTACCAAACCATCTTAAAACAATGATCTGGCAACCAGTGGCTGCCAAAGCAGGGTAGATTTACTGCTGGCTGGTGTGCCAAATGATTGGCAGTGAGGTAGCTGAGAGAGAGACGAGGGCCACATACACAACACAGACACACTCGTCTAGCACAGAGAAAGACACACAGGGGAGGACAAGAAACACCAGAGACACAGGAACGGCGTCACAGCCCGGGCTGTGATGTCACGGACAGATCATGACGCAACATGCCCATGAGCACAGATATGTAAAAAGCCCCCAGCCCTCCAGACTGAAGGAGACTCCAAATAACCACAAACCACACGTAATTTTCTGTCTCTTTGCCATTTTGCATTTGTAAAAAACATTCTGCATCTTTGTAGATGTTTTGAATTGTCTTTCTGGTCATTTTGTGTCTCTGTGAATACATTTGGCTTCTTTTTGAGAGTTATTTCATTTTGCTTTACTTTCTGGTCATTTCCAATTTTGAGTTTTTAATTTAGCATTTTTTTGTGGTTGTTTAGCATCTCTTCAAGGATGTGGAGGACATGTTTTCCGTGTCTTTGTAGTTTTTGCATCCCTGTGGTTGTTTCGTGGTTCTATCTGGTAGGTCCTTCTGTTTTTGTCCATATCAAAAATCTAAATATAACATGTCATTCACTGAGGATTGTCTCCTGGATGTAGGTTTGTATCTACTGCACCTGATTTTTGAATGGCATCAATCTGACCATCTGACCATCTGTTCTGCTCTCCCTGTTCCTAAGATAAAGAAAAGTTCCTATTTTTTTGTCGGGAGTTGAGGTTTTCACAACAGAGGTAAGTGTCTGTCTGAGCAGAAAAAATAAAAGGTGAGAACAAACAGGGAAAGAAAAGCACCGTACGACGTGCGTGCTACTTGCTATGTGGACATGGGGTCATGTTGCTATGGAAACCAGGTTTCTATTATCTGCTCTCTACAGAGATGTGGGGCTCATCTGAAGAGGATTCAATATATCTGGCTGCATGGAGGGGTCATCTAATAATTCACATGTAAGCTTCTGGCTTCTTCCCAGGCTGCCCATAGCGATCAGGTTCTGTTTAGCTCAGCATGTACCAGGGGCTCCTGCTCCACCCTGCAGACATCCCCTCAGGAGATATCTGAGTTTACTAATGCTGTGCCAGCAACACTGCACAAGAATATAACTGTGATCACTGCGTGGTGCAGAGGTTACATAAGGCTATAAGCCAGTCATTAGGAAAGATGTTTATAAACATGAAATCTGTGTCTGGCACTCACCAGCCTGTTAGTGTTGGTGTCATTTTGTTGTGGCAGATTATCTCTGTTTCACCTTTCCTGCCCTCAGTCCTCTCCCAATTTACGTAGGCTTGAAGACATTCTTTTGCTGCCTATAAAGTCAATCAACTTTGAAGTGTTTACTGTTTTTTTTTTTTTTCTGATGATATAACTTTATATGCCACAGGCTACATCTTTACTCAAGCCCCAATTCATTTTCAGCATACTTTTTACAACTTCTAATTCTCACTCCTTAATCACAGACTGGTCTTAAATACAGAAAACCAAGGTATTCTCTACCTCTTCCAGTGACTCCCACCAACCTCTGGTTGGCTCCTTCTGAGGTATAAAAATACTTTAGCTCAGCTCTAGACTGTCCCTCAAGATTCACATTCAACATTTGTTTAAAAATTAAAAATCAAAATAGGCTTCTTAAAGGATATCTGTCTTCTTCCAATTGTAAAACTACTGTACAGTTAGCCTTCATCTCACTATCTCTATCTATGTTGTTGTTCTCTGCTTGGCACAGTGGGTTGGACCTGCATCCAGTCAACCAGAAATAGCTATTTCAGGTTATTTATTCATAAAGTTCTACTATTAAAGCTTCCAAGCTGAACTGGTTTCAAGTACCATGCATCATTTAAATAGAATGAACTGCAAACTAAATGAACTACCCCTAAACTAAGTATATTATATATATTTTACAATGTCACTCTTGAAACTTTTATGTCTAACATTAGATTATGTTTTTTTTCCCACTTGCATCAATTTCAGTTCAAAGGAACAGATTTGCTGATTGCATAACGGGTGTGCGGCGATGTTTCTTTGTGCTTACGTCAGCTGAGGCCTTCATACATCAGATGAGAGGATGAGAAGATCAAATGATTTAGATATAGTTACAGAAAATGTGAACTTGATTCATCTGTTTTTTTATAGTATCTCTTAATCCACTAGCAATCGCTGTGCAGCTCATGAAAATGACAAAAAGGCGTATTACTAGCAAACCAGTGTTCTTTTTTATTGAACATCTACATAATATTAGTACTCTTTGGTGATGAAATTATCTCATGGTAGGATCACAGCCAGGACTTTGGCCTGTCATAAAACAACAGGGATGAAAAGATCTCTCAGGATTTGTTCTCACAGTCTCAGTGCTAACTGGGGTTTGATAGCTGTGAATCACAACAGTCCTGCCAGATGAGCATCCAAATTTAAATTCCCATGTGCTGTCATGAGGGAAGAACAGAGAAAACCTCAAGGCAGAAACTCACAGAAGGCAGATGTCAAACAAGACAAAAAAGAAAACATGATTAAATCCTGGAATTCTGCAAGAAAAAACAAGAAGACATGAAAGTGACAGGAACAATATACTGCTATATACCTTCTCCCAGATGATGAATCAATCTGAAAAAAGGTGCAAATAATCAACAGTAATTATCCAGGGAAGAAGCAGAGACACAGTCTATGTCGCCCCCTATTGGTCAACAGCTGCCACAGCAGGGACGAATTTCAATGGCAGAGGCACTGATACAGGACTGATCAGAAAAATACAATCTATTCCTAGAAAAATAATCTCTCTGCAACCTGCAGTATTTACAATTACCCCCACTTAGAGATACAGTTAAACCTAAGTTAAACATTTACAGACAAGTTGTGTCGAGTTGCTGGTCCCCATCGTCAAAAGGAGGCAGTTGAGTTCGTTGGGTCATCTTTGTCAGATGCTTTTCTGGACCAAGGCAAGGGTCGGGTGAGAAACTGCCTTAAGCTAAGCACAGCTATGCTGACAATACTGGCCACGTTGACTAGCTGTGAGCTGCTATGCAGGTCCGCTGAACAGGTTTTAAAGACGCACGTCTGACTCTGTCTCACACAGAGGCTCCGACACTGACAGGAGCACCGACCGAGCAGCTCTTCAGTCCGAACAGAAAAGGCTCCCTCGCCTTCTCATTCGTGGGTTTAGTTGCGATTTAAAAAAAAAAAAAACGTGCTCATGCTAACTTTGGTGTAAGAGGTGAGCCCGCATAAGGAAAAGGAACAATTTAAAGCCCACTCAGCAAACACAAAGCTAACGAAATCTGCTATTGCTATGTGACCGCAGTGATGAAGGGTTTCTGTCTAATTATTTCCAGAGGTTCATTCATTCAAAGCATCCAGTCAAGTAATGGTTAAAACTAGCAATAGATCCGTGTTATTCAACTAACCTACAATTCAGCCGCTGCCCTCCGAGCTTTAGGATTCACAGAGAGATGCTGTCAGATCCATCAGACAGGCTACAGTGCGTCATCATGCTGAGAGGATTGCACTGCTCATAAGGATTACACCATTTGACATTTTTCCTGACTAAAAGTGCTTAACCACTTTGATTAGAGACCCAAAAAAAAAAAAAAAAGATAAAATACATTTATGACGAGGGCAGATCAATTCGGAATATTTTTAGTGGCTGATCTGCTCCCGTGGGATTGATGTGGCTGAATCAGGGATGGATGGAAGATTATTTGAGGACAGAGATGTAGCGACAATCGCACACTTTGGAGGCCATAAAATACAATATAATGTAAATTTTTATCTCTGTGTTAGGCCCTGCGGTTGCTCTAAAGTTAGATTGTGAACCAAAACACATCAGTTCCCTTAAGGCTCCTATACAATATCCCTGAACCCTAATCTATCTATCATCATATCTATACCCATCAGCTACATAATATAACTATGTCCATCAGGCACTCGACGACATGTGAGTGGACCCATTGATCTGTTTTAAATGTAGCCTGCTTACTGTCTTCCGCCATCTGTTCTTTGCCATCCAACTCCTACTCAGTTTAACGTGTGGTATGATAAATCTATAGAACCAAATAAATCTGCCCTGGATTACCTTATCAACAGATGTGTTACGGCAGAGAAAAATCGAGCTGTGGAAATGTAGTAGACAGCTGAGATGAAGACTGTGCATCAGTCTTTTCAACATGCCAGCCATAAGTGAAACAAATGTAGAGGTCAAACCAGTTCAAACATCTGAAAAAACAACTGTCAGTCTCTGTCATAAGATCCATTTACAGTATAATGAATTATTAACTGGCCCGTCCTAATTTATAATTTTGTATCTAATATCCACAAATATATTTGCCAGTTTAGACTGTATTACATTTGAGTTCACAGAAACACTGTTCTCTGTCTTGCATAGCACATTTTTTACAGCTCATTTTATACTTATATGTGAAATCCATACTGTTCAATATGGTGACCCTTGGGTTTATTGAATGCCCTTGGGCAAATTTTGTGGAATCCAAATGAAATCAATTAATCAAAGATGAAACTGAGGTCATTCAGGGGACAAAACCATAAAACACACACATAGGCAGCAGCCATAGGTACGCAGTATTTGCCTCTCTGAGTACATCTGTATTCAGAAATAAATAGGTTTGTGTCACCTACATGCACATGCGTTATTAATGTGGGGAACCAGCTATGCAGTGAGAAGCAATAATAAATTTTATTCCATACTGTGCTGTCAATCATAACTCTCCCCCAATCTTTCATCTCCATGTTTCTACACTTTGAGCGTTAAAATAAAGGAAATAATTGGGGGGGGGGGGGGGGGGGAACTGCTGCGTCTATACCATCAGAAAGCAACGACATTTTACAGCTTTTTGAAAGTTTTAAATTTTGAAGCACAAACTGCATTTGAATTAGCATTATCTGCTTTTGCTTAAATTTTTTTATGTAGCTAAATGTATGTGTAAAAGGACAAGTGACAAAAATTCATTGCAGCACTACAAGAGCAATTTAATGTCTTTCTTCTTATTGTCTTGGTTGTTTTGCCAGTATATTATACAGCTGAATAAATTTTCTCAGGGATTGATGTAGACCAAGAACAAAGTTGAAAGGCAGGTGGATACCTGATAACTTACATTACCCTAATTAGATTTTCACACACTACAGTGTAGATGTACATTGTGTCCACATTTGTCTACATGAAGCCAAATTATTGAATTTTAGTACGGAAATCATTTAAAACAGAGGTTTAGGTTTTCAACAGTCACACTGTACTAATATCAGTCTTTCTGTCTACTTAAGTGACGTGAAATGAGGCTTTATTTAACCAAGAAAATCACTTTCAACTAGAAACTGAATAAACATCTGTAACCCATGATTTCCTGGTCAGTAGCATTCTTCATGCTCTGTGGGCTGTGGACAACAGGCTGCCTTTAATCACCACATACACAGCAGCACAGTTGACACAACTTTATTCTGCCCTCTTTACAGGACACGTGCATCTCAAAGGCTGTCACATTCACCCTTGTGCCCCTGAAATCAGTAACAGGTGGGAACCTGAGAGGGATGAAGGGGGTTGAAAATCAACAACTTAAATATTACACCCACAAAATATATATATTATATAAAATAAAAACATTGTTATAATTAGATTTATAATTATAATTGTTGTTGTTGTAACATAATATGTGATGCAAGTGATTATGAAATTACATAATTGACTCAGTTAAGTAATATTAAAAGATTATGAAAAACCCCTTATCATTTTGACACTTTTACAAACAAGAGACAAAGCATTAATTGAGAATCTATTCTTATACTATACTAAATTAAAACTAAATAATGGACAAACAAATATATTTGTCTTATTATTATTTTTTTAATATTATTGTTTTAATTTCATCAGACAATTTGGCTTCTCCTTTCAAACTAAAACCATCCACAGTGAGTGGATCCAGTTCCTGAATGATTTGAGAACACATGTAGCTCCTGTTATTCTAGGTGAGCAGGCACCACAGGGAGGAACCGGATAGAAATGTCATCTTGATTTACTGAGGAGACTCAGCGTGATATACAACTCTACACGCTAAGAAATACAACTATGACCATGGTAACTGTAGAAAACAAAAGATGTTGACAGCCTCTGTAAGGTTAGACAATACTAACATAAACAAGTCTAAAATGTCAATGATGAAAACTGGACTAAAATATTTATTTGTTGAACTAACTTTTAAAGCAAAAATGACAATTGACTGTTGATTATTCTTTTAAAGTAAAAGAAACTTCTAGATCTAAACATTTTCCGATGGAATACCACTATATGGGACCAGGTGAGGTTATTCATCCACACGTCTTTGACATACAGCCAAGGCTAAAATGATCATCATGCCTGAATTCTCCCCTGATAGCACTTTGAGTGCTTTAAGGGTTGTGGGGATGGGAAGGTGGCAGGGTCAAGAGGGGCATATACTGTATACTATATACCCCCCACTGCAAGTGATGACAGACATATGGTTTGGCGAGTAGGAACAGAGATAATTTCTGCCTTTGGGTTTTCTGGCAGAGTGAAGCTTGGAGACAAATGCAGAACAGCTCTATCTCTTATCTGCCTCCCAACTGCTCCCTGAGCCCCATATCAGTCGTAAATCTTAAATCTCCCAGCAGAGCGTTGCCAATAATGACAAAGCAGTTCCTGTAGGTATTAAGGGAATTTTACATGTTGCACATGATAAAACTTCATGACCTGCAGTCCTGTTTGTGCTATAGAGAACGGACTGTGGCTGCAGCATGGCCACTAATTAAAAGAAAGGTTTCAATTGGTCAATGATGAAGTTTATGATGGGGATGAAGAGATAGAAACACACTGCTAATGCGGTAAAAATGTGACTCTTACTGTCGTGCTTTATAATAAACCAGTGTTCGTTACACAAATTAACTGTGATTAAGCTATTGTCTGTGAATCAGTGGATCATTTGCTTATGGTCAATTCAAAACACACTGAACTAAATGATGGGTCATGCTGGTGTTTTACAAAACCTCTGATTAAACCATTAATCTAACTAGCGCCAACTGCACTGATCAAACTGGTCTGTTTTTTGTTCTTTGTGTCAACAGCTGGTACAAAGGTTTTTCAGATAAGTAGTTGTGACAAGAGTTAGATGTCAGCTCGCTGCCAGAGGAGCCGTATAAAGATGGAGGAGCAACCAGAGCAGGCCCTCTGCTTGATCAGGAAAAAGAAAAAGTGGATTTCAGCCCATCACTGCATGGCCTTAATCTGCAGGATTATAGCATCATAGAGTCCACTCCGGTGTGTTTGTGTACATGTGCATATAAGTGTGTTTGTGTGCTTGTGCTTTCTCTGTAGGTAACATACATGTGCGCAGCGTGCGTTTGCATGCTTTTGTATACCAGCAGAGGTGTGAATGAGTTTGTAACCTCTAGTATCCAGAGCCACATGTGCAGCAGCAGGCAGACAGGCGCTGTGGGATGGAGAGAGGGAGGTGCTCGTGGGTTAAGAGCTAAAGCCGCTTGGCCCAGATGAGGATGGCTCTCAGGCTTTCTGCCAATCAAGGTCCAGCCAACAGCCCACTCTCACTGACAGGGCAGGGAAATGGTGAGTTAGACCACATGCAGCCTACAGCATATAGAGCAAGGACCAATCTTAAAATTTCATTATATGACCCATATTTACAGACTTTTGGCCACTTGGGTGTAATGACAATAACACTGATATATTACCACCTTTTAATAAAGTTGTCCATCACTTGTAGAAATGATGAATGAATTATTACTTATAGCATTTATTTCCAGCAACACCATCTAAACAGATGAAATAACACCAACTACTGAAAAGGCTTTAATAGAACAGACAGTAGATTAGGTGCAGATTCACTTCCAGCAGTTGATGTTACAGTTAATGGATGATTATTGCAAACAACCTTAAAGAAAAAGAAAATGAAATATTAGTTTATGTTTGTTCAGGTTACACTGGTTAAATAGGGGCCCATAGAAGAGCATGAGATGTAAGATTACACTTTTTCAGTATGGCTTTATTTAACAGGGACGTTCTTTCCTAAGAGGTTCCACATAGAACCATGTATTTTGGTGCTAATACAGGAAAAATATAATCAAAAATATCATTATTAATTGTGTTGTGTTTATTATTGACTTGCAGATGGATAAAGACATGGACATAAACCCATTTATTATTTTATTCTCACCCATGCTGAATAGATGAAAAAAAAAACAATCCTGTTCTGTTCTGAGATAATAATCTTGTTAATTCAAGCAGAACATTAATTTCCTCAGTGCACAGCGCTTCTGCCGAATTGCTTGTTTGTTTATGTTTGGTTTCACGTTTTACAGCTCGCCCACTGTCCTCTGAATAAAAGTCTTAAGGCTGTGATGACTTACTAGTTGGTATTATCCTTTATGCACATCATGTAATTCCTTAATTTAAGTTGAGCATGTTTCTCTCTTCTTCATGTGTCTTATATATTATAGACTAAAATATCTATAAAATTATAGCTATACATTTCCTCATTTTCTCTTGTGACTCACTCTGTAAACATATTACAGCTTCAATCTACTGAGCAGTTTCAGCACACTTCTCCTTCCCTGCATTAGTTTTTCCCACTTTCTCCCTCATTGTCCTGTCACGCAGATGTCACAGCACCTTTCTCATGAGTCTTGTGGTAATTTCAGTGCAGCTAGAGGAGTGTGTGATGTTTAAAATATCTGACAGGCTTGACCACCACAATGTCACACAAGTGAGCATGATGGAGTCTGTAGCTGGTTTCAGTCAGTCAGGATAAAGTCTCTCTGAACATCTGCCAAAACTCAGTGATCATAACCAGAGATGTGCACACAGGTCACTGTGACATAATGTCAAACATACAAATACTAATGGTTTGAAAAAAGCTTTCTCCCTCTCTCTCTCTCTCTCTCTCTCTCTCTCTCTCTCTCTCTCTCTGTCTTTCTCTCTCTTTCTCTCTCTCTCTCCCTCATCCATTAAACGCCTGTTGTGTTTTTGGCCATGCTATCTTTATCACCCGGCAGGTGGTGTGGATTAGTGATGCTCTCTAAACTTTAGTATGGGATGATACACACACCACTCATGGATGTGTAATCCACTAGTGTGCAGCTTTTCAATCTTTAATAGCTACCTGAATGTCTCTTTCTTCATCTTTTCCATAACTGCCTCATCCTCTAGACTCTCCTCACTTTAACTTTTACTGTTAATCTTTGCCCTGTTTCGTTCTCTTTTGCCCATCAACCAGCCCTACTTTATTACTTCATCACTACTCTCATTCATCTTACCCTCTCAAAATCTATATTTACATTAAGCCACCTGTCTCCTGGTTGTGTGAGGCTTTCTTCCTCACAGATTGCAATTTGACTGGAGCTCTGGGTCCTTTCAGTGACCTCTTGTGCAATAATTACAAGTTATTGATAGATTGCTAGATAGTCAGAAGCTAGATAGTCAGCCATGAAGGTTAGGTCTTGTTTAAACACTGTGATTTTTGAAAGTGTCAGTAAAAATTAAAGTGTGGGTCATTTGACACTACTTTTGAATTCAAAGTGGATTTTCACTTTTTTTAAAAAAAAACCTTTTCTTTTCCTTTAACCGTAATCTTCAAAATTTATAGATAAAACTTTAAAAGGACACAGTGCTACTATCATTGATCTCCCACTACTGCCCCCAAATTCACTCAGGGCTAAGGGCTTTTAATTTAGATAAAGATTTGGAATGAAAGGAAAACTTAGCCATTACACATTTTAAGTTCATAGAGTTATACAAGTGCAGCCTGCAGCCTTTCTACAGATAATGGGCCATGACCATGCAGGAAAATTATAAAAGAGTGAAGCAGGATGGGGGGAAAATAACAAAAGAGGGATGAATACACATTAATGAAATGGAATCTCGTCTTCCATCTGAAAAGAACATCAAAGAAGATGCTTAATCTCAGGAGGCAGTACTTTGTCATCTGACGTGTGTCCCCTCTGTCTCTCAATTCCTCTCCATCCATCCCTCTCTCATGATGAGATGGATGATGATGAACATGCGTGAGGGAGAGAAAGAGGGAGGGAGGAAGAGAGGGATAATACCTTCTGAATACATGATGAATGTAGTCAACGGGCTTAAACTGACTAGGGGGCGAGTGGCGCACAGAGACCGAGAGCGTGCATGTGAGTGACACTGAGCACCATCGTCAACTCTCCCCTGCAGCCGCTCTCAGTCTCTCCATCCTCCTCCTGAAGAGAGACAGACACGCAACAAACAAGACAAGTAAAAGAGAGGATACAACATAGCTTTTCTTTCTCTGCTGTGTTTTTTTTTTTTTTTTTTTTTAACTGAGCTACCAAAGGGAAGAGGAGAGAGGCATCAGGAAGCAGAAGTTAAGGACATCTTGTCGTTGGCTCCAGCCCATCCTGTGCTTTTTTTTTTTCTCAGCAACAAGCTGAGCCGTGCTCGGTGTGTACAGCCTGAGGAGGAGAGAGGATGTTGAACAACATGACGGACTGTGAGGAGGGAGAGGGGGGGCCCAATAGCCAGGGTGAGTGATAAAACCTGCCTCACACTGATAAGGGAGGACCATGTGTCAGTGTGCATAACAGTGTGTGGACGTGAGTGCGTCAATTTGCGTCTACATGGGGGCTGAATGTGTTACGCACACCTGTGAGTTGGGCAAAAGTTAGGGAAACCAGATTAGGACATATTTTGGGATGCAGAGATAAATAATTAGTTCTTGCATTTGATTTGTTATGTGTGTGAAAAACAAAACATAGAGATGAGCTCACTTGGTCAAGGGATGGAATGAATGAATGACTTTGATATCTTGATGCAGCGAGTGTGTGCCAGGGGATCATCCAGTGTCAGGAGATCCTTATGTCCGTGTTAAACACTTTCAGCACTCGACAAAAAAAGGTTTATAGAGTACTGAGTGCAGCACTGCAGAGCATTAACTCAAACTCATTCATGGCTCTTCCCATCAAGAACATCTCACCCCTGGGGCAAAATCTGCCTTTCATAATGGTTAAAAGTGTGCACGTGCGCGTGTGTGTATGTGGGTGTATACATACACCCTGAGTCTGCCCAAGCATGCAGACATGTTTTGGATGATGTCTAAAATGCAGCAAGCAACTTTTATTGCCCAAAATATGTTTTACCTTTGGATTGTTTTCATCACTTATTATCATCAATTAATCTGTTCCATAATATGAATCACTTACTGTCAAAGGTGAGGATTTTGACAGAAAAAAGCAAGAAAAGAAAACAGTTGAATTTGAAATTAAGAATAAATCAGATTTTTTTCCATCAAAGAAAACCAAAAACAACAAGTAACGTATGAAATGATGTGGCACAGCCAGTCACTAGGTCAGTGGAGTTAGTGAGTGGATATATGACCCAAACCCAAAGAAATCATGTGACACAAGGGGGACATCCAGTGATAAGAGTGAGAAAAACAAAATGGGGACAGATTATCTTAAATACAATCTGGATTGACAGCCAGGAGCTCTAATGATACCACAACCTGAAGGGGGACAAAACACAAGCAGCAACCGAGGACAAAACAACCCTCAAAACCATGGCAGAGCCAGAGGGTCGTCACACATTAAACAGGGTAAACGCTGAAATCCTCTGATGCTGTAAGAAGATTAAATAGATTTTCTTTTTGCTAACACATCTCTGTAGACATTCCATTCGGGAATCTACACATGCAGCAAAATCGAATGTGTAATCGCAAGGCAAAAACTTTTCTGTCATTGGAGGACTTTATTCTTCTCTATTGTGTCGACTGACTTACTTGTCAGCTGTTGAAAAGGATTAAGGCAGAAAATTGGATTACAAGGACAGTTACATTACATTACATTGGAAATTTAGTCTGCAGCAATCCTCCTGCATCCTCTAAGAGTTGTCCATCAACTTAAATAACTGCTCGTACATAGTCACGTCTTTGCTTTTCCATGTTAAATAAATGATAATTCCTCAGCAGATTTCATTATGTTAGAGGAAGAGGGTGTTGAAATAACATTGATGACATTAATGATCTGCTCTATTAAAGTAACATATGCAACCCAGGAGTCAATTCAGCTAAATATGGTGTCCAACATATGTTCCCACTAAAAAGTGAAAATGTCTTAATAAGAGGAAAGTGTGTAGGTTACACCAAACAATACATTTTTTTTACCATCTTCTTTTTTTGATCATGCTTATGCACAGCTATGCAGCATGCTAAACATTGGCACATTAAGGTTGAAGACAGCAGTTGGTCTTTTTAGGAAGAAATTATGAACAGTATTGGCTAAAATAAAAGAAAGTCAATGATAGTGATCAGTCTACACAGTAGGAGAAGGAAAGAATTAGACCAAAATCAGACCAAAATCAGACCAAAGAATCAGAATACTTTATTAATCCCTGGGGGAAATTTGGTAAATTAAAAATATTGTAAATAGACAAAAAAAAGACTCGCTGGCCACCTGAATCAGCTTTTAGTGTGTAAGAGGAAAATTGTGGTGTTTTCAAATGTCATAGTTTTGCTTGAAGTCCCCACAGTAATTAATTTTATTGTCAACATGAGTAAAGGTAAAATGCATGCAACAATGGGCCCAACAGAAAATTACATTATATTACCTATTAGCATTAGTCTTCAACAGCAAACACGGCTTGTACTGACAATAAACTGAAAATAAAATGTATAAGGGATTAACATGAGCATTTAGCTGGTGAACTATTGGTCACATGTTTTACAAAATGGCAGTTAAACTAGTTAAGTTCAATGGGATGTTGCCTGTAGTGGTTGCTACTACCAACATCATTTTAACCTCAACCTACCTGCTGTGTCACATCTGTTTCATTGTCACATTTGTAAGTCTGCTGTATGTTGCCTGTATTGTTTTAGTTCAAGAACAAAACTTTATATATATTAATATAGACATCATGAAAATCCCACAGGAGGCAAATGTGTGTCCATATGACCTTGAACTCGGTGGCCGTCTATCTTTTTGTGCATAGCATTAAGGTACAATGTTGTCAGTTGTGGTAACATGTAAACATGATTTATCTGAGCCAAGCAAAAGTCAACACTAACCCTAGTACACTACTAATATCTTGATCCAGACTCTGAGATATAAATATAAAACACACAATCATGACATTTAAAGAGAAAATTCTCGATGAGCTGCACTACAGCCCTGATGCACAGTATGGTTGCATGAGGAAAAAGGTCACGATTCGCATTGGAGTGTGAACACAATATAAACAGCACACAGAACAAGAGCGCACAAGTGACTGGCCAAGCTGGAGAGAAATGCAATACAATTATAATATTTCCTGTTTTAAGATAGAGGGCAAGGGATGACAGATTTGTGAGATCCCCGGAGGCCGCATGCTGTCCACCGGCAATAAGATTTGTAATCAATAACCTCAACAGGGATGACTGTGAAGTGGAAAAAGGAATTTGTCATTAAATGGTTCGATCATGGTTCGTGAATTCAAACATTTAAGTTCATTTTTGGTTTTCTGGGTAAAAAAGTAAATTATTTTTTTCTTCCATTGTCTGACACTTATATCTGTGTAAATCATAAATTACTTTATAGTATATTTTGCACATGCTGGAGTAGCGTACCCATTAAGAAGTAATTTTGACGATATACAAAATGTTGAGTAAATTGACCAGGCCAACAGATCAGTTGATATTAGCCCATGACAGATGCATCATGTAACATATCAAGCTGATGAATGACCTGAACCTGAACTACAGAAATGCCAAAGATATGTTTTAAACCGTAAATGTTTCAACTCTTAACTCCCCTGCTCAGTAAATATTTTGCTTACAAGCTTTGAACAAAAACATATTTAAAGAAACCTTATGTGTAAATAAAAGGCATCTGCCACAAAAATATTATATTGGTCAGGCTGTACTTTTGACTTTAATATTTAAAGGTCACAATAGATCCATCTTTATTTTAGTTGCTACGAGTGGATATTTGTTGCAACAAAAGATATTGTAGGAAAAACAAATTTTATATTTTGTCAGCAAAAGTTTTCCAAATATATCCAGTATGAACATTAAGTGATCATAACTGTTTTTGAATTATGTTGATAAAAAACTTAACTATAGCTGTCAAATAAATATAGTTGAGTAAAGGTACAACCAGTCACAGCACTTTATGACCTTGTTCAGGCAATTATCCAGTCAGCCCTCATGTGGTAGCTGATCATACAGCCTCAGTCAATCTACTTGTGGTGTTTCTGAAACTGCTGATCTGCTGAGATGTTCACACACAACAGTCTGTAAAGTTTACTCAAGAGCTGTGCGAAAAAGAAAAGCAGCCAGTGAGCACCAGAAACACGTGAATGATGAGCGGTCTGAGTAGAGGCACAGTAACTCAACAACCGCTGTTTTTAACTTAATGAGAAGAAAATCATCTCAACACCAGAAGACTATGTTGGTTTCCACTCCCATCAGCCAAAAACAGAAATCTGAGGCTGCCGTGGGCACCGTCTCACCAAAACTGGACATTTGAAGACTGGAAAAATGTATGAATCTGGATTTCTGCTGAGGCACACAGATGGTAGGGACAGATTTTGGCATCAACAGCATTAATCCATAGACCTAACCTGTCTTGTATCAAAAAGCAAGACTGGTGGTAGTGGTATAATGGTGTGGTCTTGGAACTGAGTATTGTTGTTGACTATGTGCATCCATTTATGGACACAATTTATCATCTTTCAATGGCTACTTCCTTCTGTAGCCTCTCAGTTGTAATTAAGCTGGAAAAAGCTATGGATGGTTTGACTTGTTCATATGGAACAAAGCAGAGTACCAGTATTTCAGCCTTTGCTCAACATCCTGTATTTTCAGCTCATGAGTGTATGAGATAACTTTCATTTGCCATTCAGTCAGCCTAAGCACATCAACTCGATCTAACGCAGTAAAATGTTGAAAGTGGGTAAAACAGTCGAAGTCACATACTCTGTGTTCACAGTAGTCACTTGGTTTACGATGGAGCTTTAGCCACTAAAATAATGTTAGTATCATCTGGAACAGCTGGTGTGGGAGATAAACAAAGGTCACATCAATGTTAATTTTTTGGCAGCGACTCTGTAAAGGCAGAAATGACAGTGGATGAGTATTCCCAGGTCAAAGGTGAGGATTTTATTATGAAACTGGAGCTGATAAATGAAAACAAATATACATGCACAAATAAAATATCTATAAAAAGGTTAAAGCGATCAAACTTCTTCATTGTAGTTTGCAGATTCATGTATCAGCTGTCTGCTTTTGCAAAAGCAACATAAATAACAAAAATAACCACTACAAAGCTGCTTTCAAAGTATCTTGAGCTATTATGACAATATTTACAAATTATAAAAAATGGTTCATTATCTGTAACAGTTGTTTTCTATGATCCTGTTTTGTTTTAAAATGGTTTCTCGTTAAGTAGTTAGTTTTCAGTATATGTCAGTATGTCAATATGTACTATCAAGTGTGTGTGTGTGTTTTAGATGTTTGTTAATGCCCATGTCCTTACCTTGTCTGGTAGATATGATGTCTGGGGGCAGATGGTCTGGAATTTCCCTCTTGGGGCCATTTAGATTGAGATAGTAAGCCTTGGTTGGAGGTGCATGCACACACACGTTTTCTTTTGTGTCTTTTAGGGAAATTACATAGACTTGCTTTCATTTCCTGGAGACTTACCTCAACACTGACCACCAAGATGCAAAACGAAGGGTGTTTCATAACACATCCCTACTGAGATGTTAAGGCTTTCAAAAACTGCTGGTGTTTCCCAGATTTGTTTCCCACTGTTTATTACAATACAACCGTCATAATGATCCCGCTGCATCTGTTGCTGCTTAAAACTAATGATGTGATAATATGGTGAGGGGTGATGTTTTGTCCTTGTTTAAACTACATCAGTGATGCTGGCAAACACAAACAACCTGCATTAAGAGGAGAAGGAGGTTTTTTTCGGTGCATCTTTCATCTCCCTATGCTAATATGTCAGGTTGCCCTTCTCTCTCAGTGAAATTGCAGCGGTGGATGCTGCATTAACGTATGGGCAATCAGACAAATTGATTCAGATTCAAACACCAGTGGATGAGCTAACAACATCTGGCAAGCAGATTAAATCCATCTCAGAGGACTGTAGTTGTGTCATAAAGGGTGGGAGGGGCATTCCCATCTGACCAACCTTAAGAAAGAGTTTAATGTTTTTGGAAATATGTTTTGTGCGTGATTGCTGAGAGTTAAATGGAACAACTGATACCGCACTCAGCCGGGATAATATTAGGTCAGCTTAGTATAAAGACTGGAAAACTGGCATATAACACATTATACGTTACGTTTAAAGGGGATCAGACAAATAAATTGTCCAGCACAAAACCAACTTACTTACTGTAAAACCAAAACTTGTTTTTACACTTTGGTTTTTCTATTAAACAAATGAGATAAACAAGTTCATTAGTGAGCTTTAGTTGGCAGGTGGCTGTGACAGACCCCCCCCCCCCCCCCCCCAAGAACCCCAACTATTATGAAATATTATTATTACTATTATCAAATCAACATGTTACCCAACATGTTGGAATATTTCTTTCATTAGATTTTATTGATCTGCTCCATCAACCATTAACTTTTCACCTGAGAGAGAGAGAGCAGGGGCCTGAGGGGTGATTTGGTTAAAACAATCCTGCTGGAAGTGATTAATTTTAATAGCGGACAGAGACTGATAGAAGCAACCAGAGTACTGTAATTGATTGATAAGTGATTTCTGACCTAGGGGGGTCAGACCAACCAAGGGTCACACTATAAATCTGAAGGGGTCAGGAGATAACTGATTACCTAACAGGGTTAGAGCAGAAAGGCACATACACTCATGTTTAACTGTGTGTGTGTGTGTGTGTGTGTGTGTGTGTGTGTGTGTGTGTGTGTGTGTGTGTGTGTGTGTGTGTGTGTGTATGTATGTGTATGTGTATGTGTCTGTGTCTGTGTGTGTGTGTAGTCTTGGTTAAACAGACCATTTAACAGTCCAGTTTGTATTTCATTCATCTTGTCGTGTCTGTGGCTTAGTTATAGTGAACATGAGCAGTCGTGTAATTGTGCATCAGATATTAACTCATTGCACAGGAGCGCTGCGTTATGTAAAGCTGCCCTCTTGCCATATAAAGGATTTTAATATTCCTGCTTCCTGGTAATTTCACTGATGTATCCTCAGCTGATGTACAGCTTTAATAAACTGGTTCAGAACAGATAAACCATGTCAGTAATCCTCTGACGTGTTGTCCTGGTTCTTCAATTACTGAACACTGAATGAAGAGTGTGTCAGATACTGACTTTAATCTATATAGAGTGAGAAGATCAGAGGGTTAAAGTTGCATTAAAAAGACATCTTGTACACATTTATATAGATTGATTAATTCACTGTGTTTTGATGTATGCGTGTTATTCATTTTATTTGAAATTATAACCACATACATAGATTAACACTTTCAATATAGATGATGCAGCTTCTCTGCATTGTTGTCGTAGGCATTACATTATTATACATTATATTTAAGAGTCAAGCACTAGCACGAGTCAGCTCATGGCTGTAGGTGTAAACAAATAGACTATAATTTGAGCTCACTAATTAACTTGTTTATCTCAAGCTTGACTGTCAAAAATGCTGGATTGTTAAAAGATGTCAAACTATTCCTTTTCTGCTTGACTCTAGACCCTGTTTTCGAGGAAGTGATAATGATTTATTGAAACTAAAACTAGCTAAAATAAACAAGCTCTGTTGAGCTGAGGGGAATTCATCAGTGGATTTATCACCATGAAAAACCCCCTTCACATTACACATTGTCATTTGATCCCCTGTTATAAAAATATATAAACTATTGATCAATGCATAGCACCTTAAATATGAAGCATCTCCACTTTCTTGGTAGTTATTCAGTATCTCTGACCTCCTGAAACTATCCAGTGTCATGTAATCAGTATTTTCTGATTCTTTGAATTTACAACAACATTGTTGCTTTTTCCACAACAAAATATAATAATATAATATTGGAAATTAAGTTTGTCCACTGACAAAACAATGACTGAAAGAATCAGTGAAAGCTGTAACAACTCTATCTTTGACAGTAGCCTCTTGCTTTGAATGTCTAGCACTGAGCATTTTTGACGCTAAAAATAAAGTAAGGAAGCATTTATACATAATGCTTTAAATTGTGATGGAGTAAACAAAACAAAACAAATTTAAGATTTTTTAAGAGGACGTTGCCTCAATGGGGAATGATGAATATCTAAAATATTTGTACAATACTGTATATAGCAAGTATGATTATTACTACTACTGGATTTACTACACTACATTGAAATATAAAACATTTGTATTATGTCTAAAATCTGAAAAAAGGAACAGCTCCCCAGTTATACACACTGACTACAATCAACATACAGCTCTAATCCTACTTGTGAGCATCTAAAGTTAATGTCAAAGTGGAAACTTTATCAACTGCTCAAGGTCAGGAGGAGAAACTCTAATCTGTCTGACACTGTGATTTAGGGGCTGAAAGAAATTCTGTTTTCACTGATGTTTTCTCTTTAAAGATAATCCTCACCAGAAAATCAACATTGGTTGTTTGTTCAAATTGCTTGAAACCAGCTATGTTTTCACTAAGCAACCGCTGGCATGACACTAAGTACCAAAGACACGATGAGAGAGCCACAATTAGCCTCTTTTAACAATGAAGACAATCTTTCATAACCTCAAGTAGTTTTAGTTTCCTACATTTTCTAAAACAACATTTAGGCATAAGAGCCTCTTGCTCTCTCTGTGACCTGAAAAATTTAGTTTCTCTGTCTGGCATTTGCTATTGGAAGTCATGAATAGGACCACAAAATGACTAAATGACTTTCTATATTATCAGATAAATTTTAAATTAGGGTACCAGTGTGGTCACAGGGAAAAACATTCAAAATGCATAAATACGCTCTCAGTTCTGCCTCACTCAGTTATAAATGGTGTGTTACACTCTAGAGCAGTTCCCCCCACCATATTCAACTGTGACTGTGCCTGTGATCATGTCTGTACAAGTTCCTGGATTTACATTGGCCAGGTGTTGCTCCGCATCTGTTGGATGTGTAAATGTTTGCTAACAAGGCCGCAATATCAACCGGCTCATAAGTTAATGGTGAGTTCACAACTTGTTTCTTCTGCCCCCTAGTTGTCAATAAAACCAGTGGTTGCAGCTTTAAAAGAAAAAAATTGACATTTCTGGGGACGGTGTTCAAATGTTACATTTGTTGCTAACAGTTAAATGAAAATGCGCTCAATACTTAGCTACAGCCAGCTAAATTAGCATTTCACAAAAACAGGAAACAGTTGGCCTGGCTCTGTAACAACCTCTGAAGGTCACTAAATAACACGCTAAATCTCCCAAATGTTAGTAGAAATATGACTCTTCTGCAGCTTCAGCTCATTATTGCAAGGTTGACAATGTGTTGTTGAGCCTGTAATTTAGCCAAATCCAAATATCTGTGATTGTGCACAGGCTCTACCGCCGTTTATTTACATACCACCTGCATTCATACAGTGCACAGTGTAGTTCTCTGGGTGTTGTGTTGTCTGTTTATCACATTTCACCTCCTTACCTCATCCAAGCCTCTGATGTCTCACAAACATGTGAACAAAGAGGAACATGGTGGTCCAATTAGCTTCAGTGAATGCCAATTTGCAAAACTAATTGTGTGCTATACTCTTTGGCAAAAATGTCTGTTGGAGCAGCACAAGTCTAAACAGATTTCAGAGGCAACAGCACTGTTTAGTTTAACATTATAAAGCTTCACATCTTAAATTCTGAGGCTGGTCTGAATTTTAAGGGGTTTTTTTGTGACTCGATTGAGGACATCTGCTGACAGTTTGATGGACACTCTCAAGTAGTAGTAGTAGTAGTAGTAGTAGTAGTAGTAGTTAGGTATGTGCTCACATATTTTTGGAACCGGTGATGTGTTGTTGTTGATAACATTATACATATAGCCATTAGACAAACATCAAGACTTGCAGATATAGCACACGAGGCACATGACATGGGAGAACCACTGAAACTTTATAACTTGCTGTTGTTACTGTATGTATTGTCTTACAGTTCATGGATTTCTCCTCAATCAAGACTTACATAGTGACTTAAAACCAAGTTAAAACTTCCTGTCAAGGGCTCAATGTTTTGCATCACCACAAATTTTGGAGTACAGCTGCAAATAGGATTGAGCCACATTTAAGTTCAAGTGCAGATTATAAAATGAAAAGAATGAAAAGACAATTGAAAGAAAGGTTTTTTTGCTGCTTGTAATACTGGCTGACAAAGAAAGCAGATATTACCTTTGGATCTGTATTGATCTTGCAAGAAAAAGGCTGCATATGTGAAGAAACATTCATTAAACAGTCTGATGGCTTCTGCCTGAAGAAATCTGTGTGAGAGATCTTTTGAAAAATTTTGTCATTTCACTAGATTCTACAATTACTACAATAGTCTCCTTTATTTTATTAGTTTTAATTTCAATAACATTTGTCATATTGCAATACACAGTGATGCTTTGAGCTAAATATTTATTGTATTTACCATTTTCACCATTTCATTAGAGTGTTCAGGCTAATATTTGCTAATTAACACCATACTACAAAAGCTGAATAGTATTAGTTTTAAAGTGAGATGTTCATAAACCAAAGTATTGGAGAAATTAAAATTTTGACCTGCTGATGGCATTATATGAAATGGGATCAACAAAGTTATTTGAATTCATCTGGAGGAGGACATGAATGTTTGGGCCAAATTTCAAAGCAATTCATGCAAAAGTTGCAAAGAAATTTCACTTAAGACACCTCAAGGTGGCACCAGAGGAAAGGTCAATGGAAGGTTATAAGGATTCATCCTCTGGGGATCACATGAAAGTTTATACAAAATGTGATTAAACAAGACTAATTTGGCTAATAAGCAGCTGCTTTTATGGATGGAAGAAGCCAGTTTCATGTGTCTTACAAACTTCCATGTTCAAATATAGTTTCAAATTATTTTGAATGAATTCCACGGGATACTGTTGTTGGGTGAGAACAGTGTTTAATAACGTTATGTTTTTAGAGCAGCAGGAGACACGAGAACAAGTGAAGGAAAAAGTTGAATTATACATCTATGTACCAGCATTACTCCAAATTAACAGTATTGAGTCAGGACTGTAAATGAGCCCCACTACAGGCCAACTGGCATATCTGCAGCCTGTAACCATATCAGTCCCTTTAAGTCTGTCATTAGCTGTAATCTGTCTGTCAATAGCATCTTATCACTTGGAGACAAATATGAAAAATCCAAATAAGTAAAGGGTTTGGGGTTTGTATTCCTGACTTCAGCCCTGTTGATGGGAAAATTGAGTGTACCATTGAGATAATAAAATACAATTGTCCCATTTTTATTAGATCATACAATAAAGTAAACAAGACTAAGAGTCTACAGCTACGCCAGCCCCTCTATAACTGGCAGACAGATGTTTAATAGAAATAGTGTTTACAATGTGTGTGTGTGTGTGTGTATGTGTGCGTGTGTTAGCATATTTCCTAATTAGCACTAAGCAGGAAGTGCGCCTGGGGCTCATGGGAATGTCATTAGTTTTGCAGGTGTTTGGACATAAATGTAAAAAAAGAAAAAACTAACCTAATGATGATGCTCGATGAGTCATGGGTTCATCAAACGATTTCTGTTGAAATATTTCAACCAGATCCAGACAGAGAGTCAGACCAACATTGTCATCCCCATGTGGTTAGCGTGGCTCAAAACACTTTCACAAAAGTCCAGAGTCCAGAGCGTGCAACTGTTCTGTGTCAACCTCATTACCACTCGAATACACGAACAGTACAAACAGTGGCTATTTGTGGCTATTATGCTCCAAGTGACAACATAATTCATTGTACAATCGTGCCCCCTCTGCAGGAAATCTAAAGTCCTTCCTTAACTCTTAATCTGCTCTCATTCTTGATGGAAAATTTAACATTTGAATTCAATCCATTTGTTGCCAGAAAGCATCACATTTCAGCTGCTGAGTATGGTCTGAAAGACGGAAACATAGGCAGGCAGGCAAGAAGCTGTGTGTGACACGGTGAAATCGAGTGTCAGTGAAGAGACAGATTTAAATTAAACAAATGACTTCATGGAATTAGCTTTAATTCCTCAGTTACAGCAGGCGAGGTGAAAATGAATGAGGTATGTGTGAGCTCACTGTGGAGCTGATTGGTGCAGTCATCTCACATGCAGAAGTTAATTTCTGCCTGTCTCTATGGCCTCCAGCAGCTGCTGGATAATCCCCTTGAGCCTGTGTCCTATTAAGCTTTTAAAAGCCGGTATAAACTGTCCATTTTCTAATAGCTGTGTCACATCAAGGGTACAAATCTGCACCACCCACTGCCTTTCATCTGCATGCATTGGTGAGCGTGGGTCTGCCTGCTACGGCAGCCTCAACATAAACATGCTCAGATCTTCATCTTTCTGAGCTGATCTCTTCTTATCAATAAGTGATGGCTGTCTGTCCTGAGGCTAAAACAGTGATGTAGACAGAAAGATTATCCATTAGTGGCAAACAAATCATTTAAAGCTGCTGAGCATTTGAATTTGTCACAAACCAGCTTTCAGGGACATGTGTCTTATTAAAAGAAAGGGGGGGGGGGCGATAGTTTGTTTGTGTATATTAACTTAACAGAATAATGAGCCGCTTGAACTAATCACACTTCAAAATCTGTAACGTCACACTTCAGAGAAGTCACAGTTAAGCAGAGCTAGACTCCAGTTAATTAACTTTCTAAGCTTCATTCACACAGTCTGTGATACCAGCTTTCTTTACAGCTAATCTTTACTTTTATTTATATAGGCTACATTGTGTAGTATGAATTGGAATTTAAAAAAAAAAAAAAAAAAAGATTTTACCAATGGGTTAGAGTTAGGGTCAGGGGGTTAGGTTTAGGGGTTAGGGTTAGGTGTTAGGTTTAGGGGTTAGTGGTTAGGGGTTAGGGGTTAGGGTTAGGGTTAGGGGTTAGGGTTAGGGTTAGGGGTTGGGATTAGGGGTTAGGGGTTAAGGGTTAAGGGTTAGGGGTTAAGGGTTAAGGGTTGGGGTTAGGGTTAGGATTAGGGATTGGGGTTAGGGTTTAGTTTTAGGGTTAGGGGTTAGGGGTTAGGGGTTAGGGGTTAGGGTTAGGGGTTAGGGGTTAGGGGTTATGGGTTAGGGTTAAGGTAATTTCTTACCAATGTCCCTAGAGGGCATTTATTACAAATTTATTATAGATAGTCTATAATTGTAAGTGCTCAATATCGCAAAGAGCTCTGTGAACTTAATTCATATACATCCCTATTTGTTCCAAGTGATGGATGAGGGTCTGGGTTTTCTGGTTCAATAGTCAAGAGTTTTGGATTCTACACTAAGATGCACTAAGTCAGAGAGACCTAAAGGTTAACAAAAGTTTTTTTTTACAATTTCATTATTATTTTTCATTATAATTATTTTCAATTATTTGTCCCTCATTTTCACTTGGGATAAAAGTATTTACTAAATGAATAAATGTAATTTAATGCAATTTAAATACCTGAACAACTTTGCACATCAGAGGAGTGGACGGCTGGGACTTCAACTAAATTTTATATTTATATTAATTCAAGGACAAAAGGTTATTTCAGGTTAATTAAGGATTGACCTTATTTAACCTGAACTAGACTGTAAAATGTATAAGTCATTAAGCCTTCACATCACAAGTTTATGATGGTTACTGGTTAACAGGCTGGTGGTAAAATGTACCATTATCCCATTATACTTATTTTTGCGCAAATGTGAAGATCTTTGAACCATTAACTTTTCTTTATCTGACAGATAAAAGTTTTTAATTTAAATGTGTATCACGATAAAAAAAACATTACCTAATAACACAAAACAACACTATATTTGTTATTTGCTGTGGACATAATGAATACAGGTCACATGAGGTGGCTTGCCCTGATCTAACCCGGTCTCCTGGTAATTGTTTATAGGTGTATATAACTCAACTGAAATGGCAAACACATTGGTAGGAAATGTTATAGTGATCAAAGTGTTTCATTAACATAATGACAGATGGTGTTAATTTACATGTTGGTAAGTTATAAATGCGTTGATTTTGAATGTATCAGTGGGATGTTTTCTACTAAAATACAGCATCCCCTTTCAGTGACCACAGTTTCATGGTTATGCTTAGGCACTCATAGTTCTTGGTTGAGTAAGGGTTGTGTGACATTGTGGTTTGGTTTAATACATAAAAAGTTCAATGTCATCAGACACAGTGTGTTTAATTAAATTAAACATGAACCACAATCTTTCCCTTTAACCAAAATGATTTTGTTTCCTAAACCTAACCACAGGCAGGACGGGGGAAGCAAAACTCTGTTCTCTAGTGTCACAGTTGTGGGCTTTGTTCAACCATTATCCACCCCAACTCCCTTCTTGTGAATCCACTGTTTTTTATAATTACAGTCCACCATTGATTAAAACAAAAACAAAACACAATGTTGCCTCTGAATCAAGGCAGCAATTGTGTTTCCTACAAAACAAATTAGCTTTTCCATTTGTACAGAAACATGATTTATAGGAGACAGAGCTGTCTGACCTGACCCTCACATCACAGTTCACACAGTAGCTACTTTGTGTTATTGCTTCTCATGTTAACATCATTCCCACAGTGACCTGTGAACTCAAATAGACTCTGGAATTCTGTTGTCTGCATTGTGCTTGAAAGAGCATTTTCACCTGATGGGAACCAGATGGGTCTTACCTCTGCTTCTAGATTATATATTACACCCAACTTGGTTCTCATATATCCAGCAATGTTTGGCAGCTCAATGTGACCTCTTTACATAACACTGTTCTGACTATTCACAGCTATCTGAAGCTTTTACAACTGATACAGTTACAATCTCTCAGTGCTCCTTACTTGCAGGACTCTATCTATGTAGGTCAGTTTCAACACTCTCTCATCTCCCATTTGATTATTCTTCTGTGTTGTGTAATCAAGGGGAAATTATTGTCTCTTGGTTTCAACATACCTGTGATATTGCAAATTCACACCATTTGTCTAGACATGAGGCAGTCCAAAGTGCCTCAGACAGACAGCATTATTGCTTTATAGGTCCATTTTCTTGAAGCTAAATCTTTTAGCTATTTGTGCTGTCAAATTTAATCCACAGGCTTTGATTTTTTCTCTTCCCATATTACAGCCACAGTAGCTCTTTCAGAGTAGCTGACTCTCTGCGTCTACTGTTGTCTACATTTTTAGCAGCATCCTGAGCAGAAATTCATTATTTTGCAGAATAATAGCAATGTAAAAAATTGTATTAAAAAATTAGATATCATAGTTGTTGTTGCAAAAGAAAAAATGAAATGGATGTGACCTTACACTGACCATTAAGATCAACCTGGCTCCAGATTAAAAATGGCCGAAACAGACCATGGTGTCATCAAGAGCTTTGTAAACCAGCAATACAAACTTAAAATAAAGCAAAGATCCCAGAATTTTTGACAGATGCAAAACTGTAGTCAGATTTTAGACCAGACCTAATTAAAACATAACCTCTTTTTCAAATTATTCAGAATCAGATTTACAATTCATATAATTCAAAGCACTCGGTGGTTCAGTGGTTAAAAAACGTCAGAGCAGCTTCCATGATAACCTCAATTGTGCAAAAACAATCAACTTTTTAATTTACTGAAATTAGCACATGATGATAATGATAATTTTGTAAAAGTCATTTGTGTCTTTATCCAGTGAAAAACAAAACATTTTCTTGTTAAAACTTATCCACAGCAAATATGAGACCATCAAAGGTAAATAAGTTGGGTGTAATCAGCATAACTTTGATAACTTTGAAACTTACCTATAATTAGTAATAGGTTTAAAACTGGTGATAGAAGCAAGAGAACAAGGCTGAGAAATACAGCAACTATGCTGTATGTCAGTTCGCGCTCTCTAGGAAACACAGGTAGACGTGCAGGAGAAAGAGACTTAGGTATATTTCACACCAGAGGAAAAAAATTCGGCAATAGCGAGGCCATGAGGATGACATTTGAGGTTTCACACAGCTGAGACCTTGCAGGGAGAGAGCAGAGCATCTTTCCCTTCCGGAAGGAATTCTGAAGAGAGGGATGGAGAGCAGGTTTAATAGTCCTTGAGTGACTCTAAACAGTGTTTCAATTGTGCAAAATTACCACAACTGCTTCTTTCATGGGTTCTTGTGAAGGCATCGTTTATGACATTGCAAGTTTATCACTTATTGACATTGTTGATGTAGCCAAGGAATGTGAATGTGCCATGTTAAGTATAACCATATGTTCTGTGCCACAAGGCCCCATTCCTAGAATTGTAATGCAACCCTTTGCATGTGGTCCAGTCAAATCAGTGTGTGAGCAGCTCATCTTCTTGCCAGTTGATTGTGATGTGTGTATAAAGCTGAATAACTTAGTGGATTAGGTCCGTCATATAATAGCTGTTATCCAGTTGCATAAAAAAGCAACGCATTTGATCAGCCTTTCTGAAAGCAGCACAGCATCTGACTAAATGCCCCTTAAACTAACGGCAAACAAAATTAGACTGATGGTTTTTGTAACCTCATCTGTCTCTGTGTGGACCAGGAGATCAATTGTCAAGTGAGACCCCAGGTTGGCTTCACTCCAAGGTCACTCAGCATGACTGCAGCAAAGGATGAGAAGGGGAATGTGGTTTACAGTCTGAGGACACAATAAGTTGGATGGCTGATTATTGTTGACATTTGGGGAGTAAAATGCATAGGCTTGAAAGCTTGGGAAATACGATCCAGCTGTTGTATTATTGTGAGCTTTCTGCTGTATAATTGAGAATAATTATTAAACAACATTGATTTTGACACAGGGCTTTGTTGGATTTTGTGGGAAAAATATTTTCAAGCAACTCATTGGGGGTCAGGAATACAGACTACAGATCAGACTGTGACCAGATTGTTGTTTCAAACAGTTATTTTCAGTCAATTGTGAAAAGGAAAAATATCAACTTTGAAAGTAAAAAATATGTAACCTGCACAGAGAGAAGTCCTCATGCACATGAACACACACACACATATAAAAGCATTTAGAAAAACATGGTAAAATCGCAATTTTTTAAAAGCTCATTTCACTCTAAGCCAAGAGCTGAAATGAGCTTTAAATGCAGATTTAAAAATCGCGGTGGATTACAGAATACTCAGGTGGTTGGCTTCAACATAATCTAAACTACATCTAAGGGTAAAGAAAAATGGCCTGCTGTGGCTGACTGACTGTTACAAAATGTTGTTTGACTGGCCTCATCAAAACAGGTATGAAAGTGGTCTTCATTTATTTCGGTAGCACTCAGATTATTTCATCTGTGTATCTTACATCATAAACACGTATTCCTCTACTCATGCAGCTGAACTACTACACAAACTAGACAGAAGTGTTTCCTTTGCTTAAAAAAGATTTTTCATATGAAATTCATACATGCATATACATTCAATACAAATGTGAAATTCATCACATTTTCAGGTATTGATGAAACCGCAATAAAAGCCCCTCGATAAATTGAAATGCTTTCGAATCCAATTTTACAGGCAACGCATCTTTAGGAGAGCAATCGGTCGTTCAAAGGATTATGTGGTGTGTGAGAGCAGTTTGGCTGCAATTTGACTCCCCCCTCTTTGCTTTAAAGATTAGTGTATTACTGCAGCAGCTCGGGGAATCAGAAGAGGCAACTTGATTGTGTCGCCTCTGCTACAGGATATCGCCTCATGTGGCACTTTTCATGATTAATACTGTTACTGACTAATACTTTTAAATGCCAAAATTATTATTATTTATTTATTATTCTACTATTCTATTATTTTAGAAGATAATGGATTCTTCAGGTTTTGCACTCGTTGACTGAGGTAAAGTAAAGAGGAAGCACATATAGGGTTGTTCAATGGTGAAAAGGTTTAGGGCTAAGGAGACATAAATATAAAAAAGGTCGGCAGACTTGGAAAAAGTTGCTCATAGTGCAAAGTGCAGAAAGGCAAAGCTAGAAAAGCTTGTGAGAAAAGTGGTGCTGAGAAGCTAAAGGGATCAATATTTACCTCAGAAGTCAGTAGCGACCGAAAACAGAGCAATATTTGATTTACATTTGCCAGCTTACTAACATGTTTGTGTATCATCTTTTTAAGTTGTTTTTAAGATGTCAGTGTTTTTACAGGTTGTTGCTCTGCTCCCCAGGGGCAAAAAAACATATTCGTGCAGGTTAAAATAATTTTTTTCAATATTCAGCTGTTTGTTTAATTCACAATTTAATTCATTAATAAATGTTTGATGCATAAAATCCAGCTGTAATTTTCCCTGATGCCAATACAGGAACAAGTTAAAAAGCAACTGATTCATAAAAGCACCCTGCTGAATTATTAATATTAATGTATAAGTATGAATTTGTCAAGTTTGTCAAGCTCAGGTTAAGAGTAAGTGCTTGAACCATCTGTGGAGAGGTTTCCCTGCAGGATGAACACAGCGTTTGACAATGTAACATACTCTGAAGGCATCTGACTGCAAATTTAGTAGTAGAGTAGATATAAAGTACATTTCCTTTACTTTACTTTGTCATAATCATTTCAGAAAGTTCACAGCATAAAAAACTAAGTAAGGAGGAAAATTATTTTTCGTGCTAAGGTCTGTGAGGTGGCTCTGAAAGAAAGTTTCTCCTGGGACTCATAGAGGAAAAGCAGACTGAGCCTATTTCTACGGCTGCAAGATGACACATTATTGATCAGCACTGAGTTTGTGTGTGTGGCTGGCAGCAGAACCACTGAGGGAATCACACATATTCAATCAAATCATGACCTTAAACTAAATATGTGAAGAAACGGATCACAAACTTCCCCATACCCCATAAATATAAAATATGCCTACTTCCCCTTTCTCTTTTTAATATCCTCTCTGTCACTCCCTTTTTATTTTTACTCTTATGTAGAGCACATTGTAATCTGTGTATGTGATTTTGACAAAGTTTGCTTGCTTCTTTCAAGCATCATGTGGTTTTCATCAAATGCAGACAGAGACTATGCAATGCAGTCAAAGGTTAAGCAACAAGAGCTAAAGTAGTTTGGTCAACCACCAACATAATGTTGAATTTGGACTTTAATTAAATCTCTTAGTCAAATCAAATCCTTTGTTCATCCTCTAGTTATGCAAAAACTGAATTCTTCTCTGCTCCAGTAAAAAGAGCACAGCACTATTCAGTCCAAATAAAAACCAAATGACTTTAACACAATGTATTAAAGTTGTAGTTGTAAACCTATACAAAGTTGAAGTGTGTGTGGTTGGTGTCTCTGTATTTCAGGTGATGGGAACCCCAAAGAAAGCAGTCCTTTCATCAACAGCAGTGCAGCCAGCGACGTGGAGAAGAGCCAGCAGTATGATGGCAAAAACATGGCTCTGTTTGAGGCGAGCACCGTTTTCACTCACTAGTATACATACTGGGAATATCAACCTGAAACCAGTTCCAGTACTGAGTAGATAGCTAGATTTGTTATGTGTGTGTGTGTGTGTGTGTGTGTCTGTGTGTGTGTGTGTCTGTGTGTGTGTGTGTGTGTGTGTGTGTGTGTGTGTGTGTGTGTGTTGTAGGAGGAGATGGATACCAGTCCGATGGTCTCCTCTCTGCTCAGCACTCTGGCCAATTACTCCAACCTGCCCACAGGCAGCAAAGAGCATGAAGAGGAAGAGAATAATGAGGAGGGGGCACGTCCATCTAAAAAACCCATCAAGGTATCAACTTGAACCAGAAAGAAAGGAAAGGTTACAAGTTTGTTAATATTTATATCTGCAAAGTCTTGACATGACACAGGAGTATTTGTAATTGGAAGTATACTACTATTATACCATTAAGTAACACAAGCATCTATTTATACATTATACATTAATGTTTACTTTACTACACCAAAATTCATGACAATCCATTCAGTAGTTGTTGCAGTCTAACTTCTCCTGATGAAAGTACAATAAAAATATATAGCCAGCAATCTGCATAACACTCCTCACACACCCTTTTTGTAAATTTGAATTTATAGGCTTAGACTGCTGGGGAACACATCAGGTTACATGGAGCTCTCTCCTATCCCACATTTTAAATGATCATTTTCATTATCTGCTGCACCTTGTAGTTTGGCCTTGGTGTCTCGCTCCTTCTCTATTTGTGTTTCCACAGATCCACTGAAGCTCCATCTCTCTCCACCAAACGCTCCCTGCATCACCCCCTTCCCCTTTTACCCCTGCTGTTAAACCGACCTACCCTTTCCTCCCAGGAACCAGTCTACCACCCATTACTCCCATTAAGCTGTCTGACTCTCCCTGCCTTTCCTCCCACCAAAAACTGCCTTCATTAGCTCCATGCTGTGCATATTCTGTATTGTAACCTGTTTTCTTGTCTGTATACAACATCTATTGCCCGTCTGCCCGTCCTGGGTGAGGGATCCCTCCTCTGTTGCTCACCATGAGGTTTCTCTTTTTTTTCCCTGTTAAAAGGGTTTTTGTTTTGAGTTTTTTCTCAGTCGATGTGAGGGTCTAAGGGCAGAGGATGTTGTTATGATGCTATGTAAAGTCCTTTGAGACAAACTGTTTGTAAAAATGGGCTATACAAATAAAATTGCCTTGCCTTGCCTTATTGAAATGAGACATTAATCTTACATATACAAAAGCCAAGTGTTGGCATTTATAGTTTGTAGTTCATTGTTTCATTAGATTTATGGATAGATGTGAGTGGATGTTTATTACTAGATATTTATTAATTGCTTCTGCCTTAAAGTAAATCATCTCTCAATCATTTTAAACCTACAAACAGATTTACTGACAGACAAAAAGAGAATGAAAGAGAATCTTCGATAATTCTTGTCAAAGAGGAAACAGATGCAAAAGCTTGTCTTTCTCTTTATCATCAACAAGATACGCATCTCTGTGTTTTAAAGGAATAAACCCTTTTGGTTTTAACGACAGAGTTGGACCACATTTAATGAATTTAAAAGACAGAACAGATTTAAAGCGACAAAAAATGAGCAACAAAGAGCAAACTGACAGATTATAGCCTCCATTTCAATTCATTCACATCAAAAGATGAGCAAGACCGACGATGCAAGGAAAATCTGAAATCAGGTTTGACGCTTTGTCTGATATTTTCCAGGCACCACAGCTGGGCACTCTGATGGGGGTGTATTTGCCATGTATCCAGAACATTTTTGGGGTGATTCTCTTCCTGCGGATGACCTGGATGGTTGGAATTGGAGGCGTTTTAGGTTCCTTCATAATCGTCTTCATGTGTTGCTCCACAGTGAGTAAAATTGCAGACGTCTATGCATTGTCTGCTGTCATAGATCTGTGTAACACTACCCCTGTCCTGTCAAAAAACAGATGTTACATTAAATTAAATTAGGCCTGCCAAATTTAATACAGTACCACAGATCTGCAAACATCTTTTTGCAAGATTATATCTGTAAATGGTTATTTAACACACATAACCAATTTGGGGAGCGTGTGATTAAATTGCTAATTAAATATGTTTAGATTAAACTGTATATTTACCAGTGGCAGTATGACTGGTATTGTTATAACCCTATGTGAGTCTGTATTTGTGTGTCTTCATGCCAAAATGTGGTCTCAGACACCTCCTCTGGTGGGAACTACCCCAGAGGACGTTTTAAGTACTTTGGCAGGTTTTATTTGACAGTCTGTCTCAAGACACAGTAATAACATCACAGCAGGATACAGTGACAACAGGTGTGTAGTTGAGATCAAAATAAAGGCTGAGTTCGTGTGCACCAACCCATGAGTGCACGCATATTAATTACTACAGAGTATTCATATACTCAACATGCTTACGGGCTTCATGGCTGTTGCTCTATTTATAATTTGAATTGCACCTCCTGGTATAAGGCACATTGCCAATGAACCCACTAATATCCCATGTCATATGCTGCTCAGTCAACAACCACATTTAGAAATGGTTTCAGATGGAAATGCCATTAGTTTTGCAGGTGTTTTGTAACAAATTTAAAAATTTGATCCAATGATGATGCCAGATGTCAGAAACATGAGTGTTTGTACCAATATTTACAAAGTAACTGTTGGGGATATTTCACCAAAATACACAAATGTGAAATCAGGGGATCACCAAAGTCTGTGGGTTTTATCTCCTTGGGGGCACAAATGTTTGTACAAAACCTCATGTCAATCCATCTAATAGCTGTTGAGATATTTCAGTCTGAACCAAAGAGGTGAACAAACTGGCTAAAAGCAGTTCCCTCTGAAATGAAGAGGAATTAAATCTCAAATGGAAATTGCACTTACCTACAGTTCCTTCCTAGCTCTTTTTTAGCAGATAGTATCACTGATGCTGGATGTTTTTCTCCATTCATCAACTCATATCTAATGTGATGTGTCCATCTGCTCAGTCCTGTAACCCTCCTCTGTTGTGTGATGCTTTTTTTTTTTTCAGACCATGCTCACAGCCATTTCCATGAGTGCCATCGCAACAAATGGAGTTGTACCAGGTGAGTGGGTGTCTAAGGGGACGTGTTAGTGTGTGACAGAAAAGTGCAGAGCGGTGACTCCTCTGTGTGTTTGTGTCTCACAGCTGGAGGCTCTTATTACATGATCTCTCGCTCGCTGGGGCCAGAGTTTGGTGGAGCCGTTGGCATCTGCTTCTACTTAGGAACGACTTTTGCAGGTGCAATGTACATTCTTGGCTGCATTGAAATTCTGCTGGTAAGTCACCTTGATGATCAAATAACTCAAATATATGGACACATCATGACGTTAATGTAACTGTTATATTGGTTTTACATCTGTGTTCATTCTGCAAACACATGCCAAAATGTCTGCTATAAAACTCTTGATTAAATTATAATGGCTGGATTAATCTCCTGAGGGGCCCTGGCCCAAAACATGTTCCTGGGCCCCTATTAACCAAAACAATACAAAACACTTTAATTATTTCCTCTAGAGCAAATAAACCAACCACTACACACAATTACTTGCAAGATTAATTGGCAACTATTTTGACAAGTGATTAGTTTTGAGTATTTTTTAACAAAAGTGTAAAAAAAAAAGTATTAGTAAGTTTCACAGTTTTGTATAATAATAAACTTCAAAGTAGCAATCTAGCATTAGAGCTCTGATTTTTATTTTCTTTTTTTATTGTTTCATCCCTATTTCCTCCTTTCACCACTTTGTCTTATTCTCTTCGCTCCTCCTCATCTTCATCCACATTTATCCATCCATCTTTCCATTCCTTTAGATTTATATCATTCCTCAGGCAGCCATCTTCAAGATCGAGGGCCTAGAGGGGCCAGAAGCAGAGGCGGCTCTCCTCAACAACATGCGCGTGTACGGCACCATCGTACTCAGCTTCATGGCACTGGTGGTGTTCGTGGGGGTTAAATATGTCAACAAGTTGGCACTGGTCTTCTTGGCTTGTGTCATCCTCTCCATCCTGGCTGTTTATGCAGGAGTTATCAAGACCGCCATCGACCCTCCTGTCTTCCCGTAAGTGACTCGATGAATTAGCAGTCAAAGTCTTCAGTGACGTTGGTTCAGAGATTGTGACATTGAGCTTTTTGTTGACTTTCTCTGCAGTGTCTGCATCCTGGGAAATCGAACTCTTCTCTCCAAAGGATACGACGTCTGTGCAAAGCTTATTGAAATAGACAACGAGACTGTCACCACCAAACTGTGGAGGTCTTTCTGTGACTCGGAGTCCCTCAATGCCACTTGTGACGAATACTTCAACAACAACAATGTCACAGAGATACAGGGCATCCCAGGGGTCACTAGTGGCATCCTGGCAGGTAAGAGGTGCCTAACATAATGTATTATAAATGACAATACCCTCTGTCACTCAATGTGACTAAAAGATCACATGTCTGCCTGTCTCTCAGAGAACCTGTTTGGTAACTACCTGGAAAAAGGGATGATCCTGGAGAAGCGGGGACTTCCATCAGACGTGGATCCAGACAGTCCCACAACTAGCTCCAACCGCTACGTCCTCGCTGATATCACCAGCTTCTTCACGCTGCTGGTGGGGATATATTTCCCATCTGTCACAGGTTAGCATCGGACAGGCCCACTGAAGAAATGCCTGAAGGGGACGGAGGACGCCCTCACATGGATGAGAGGCTGTCGATGTCAAAAGTATCTTTAAAGTTGCTCAAATCAACATTTTTACACTAACAATAGTTAACTAGCAGCAGCCTGTCAGCAACTTTTGACACGGCACACAGCTTTACTGTTGTGACTCACTCTATGCTGTCTAAAAATTTCCCTTGTGTTCAGTTTTCTCTGCGCTGCTGTTATTACAGACATGGATTCATCTCGATGTGGTGTTTAGCCACAAATGTTTGAGGCTGATGTCAAATAATCCTCATTAAAGGCTGCTAAAAGCAAAAAATGTAATAAGCAGCTATATTATTGTTTTTCAAAACGTTCGGAACATAGAAAACAAGCCACCCCACACACTGTTGACAAAGGTTCTCTCAAAGCAGGATGTTTAGTTTCTAGCAGTGTTACAGATGTCAGGTTTTTATTATTTTTGGAACCGAGGTTTTAGCTTTTACTTCAGCTCTCTATGAGGTCTTCTTCTGTATTTTGTTTAGGAAAAGTGTCATATAAATGACACAAAGGCTGTCAGCTAGCTCAGGTCTGCTATAAAACTTAAATAGCTCTTTTTACAGCAACATATATTCAGCACACACTTTTAATCGCTGTACTTAAACTTCCAGACCTCTGTTCATTCAAGTGACAGCATGGTGCTGTCCACTGCTGTTGCTGCCGCTCGTCAGTCAGTTCCTTAAAAGGTTCATCTCCACCCCGGCACTTACATGGTTGATTTCCAGAATTTTATTCATACATATATAAGATAAGAGCAGTTGTAGTAGTTCAAGTTTACATCAAGCTGTCTTGACTCAGTATTATGTTTCAGTTGATATGACTTTAGTGGGATGGAGAGGAAAGAAGAATAAAGAGAAGAGCAACAAAGAGATTACTTTTTGATGCAGGCGTAAAAGCATATATCTCCTCATCATTTCATCTTGCTCCACTCACAGGTATCATGGCTGGGTCCAACCGCTCTGGAGACCTGCGTGATGCTCAGAAGTCGATTCCCATTGGCACTATTGCAGCCATCACCACCACATCTACTGTGTGTATCCTTTACTGACCCATGCTTGATAGAGATTACTTTGAAATGATCTTTTTCATGCTTTCATCCTGTTTGAATGAAAGCAAGCTCATTTATTCTGTATTCCTTAACGGTTTTGATCCCAGACATGTCCTGTGTGGTGCTGTTTGGTGCCTGTATAGAGGGAGTAGTCCTCAGGGACAAGTAAGTCTAATCATACATTCAACTGCCATTTTGTAAATTTCAAATATTACAGCCCAGTATTTGACTATAGTTATAGTATTTCTCTTGAATATTTCAATTTTATGAAGGTAATGTTGTGCTATTTACTAAACCACATTTATCTGACAGCTTTAGTCACTAGATACTTTGCTGATTTATATCATTGATACAAAACATAGTCAACTGATACATTATCACATATTATTATTGATTAAGCTGCCCAGCAATATAATATATATGTAAGTAGTTATTTATAACTACTTAGAAATAGCACCACCTTTTTTTATTAGAACATCTTTGATTACATAATAAGCCATGAATTATTCAAATCAAATAATATAATATATATCACTGTTTCTAAATCATGAGGACTTTTACTTGTGGTACTTAAAGAGCATTATGATTCAAATAATAATGATAATATGATTGTTTCAAACTACAGTAAAGGACTTTTCCCACTACTGTTGATTGGTGGTGGTGGGTTCTTCCTCCTCTTTTTTTATCCTTAAAAAAATAAAATAGCATTAAAACATAAATCTGACCTCTTTTCATCCAAGGGTGTAGCTTTACCTGCAGCATGAACCAAAAAAACTTAAAAAGTCAGCCACTGGCAGCATTTATAAACAGACTTTGCAACCAACATCACAGTCACAATATTGAGTTATTTATAGATTCACTTTCCCAGGATATTAATACCTCTGGTTTATTATTCATCACAAATAATCACCCAAAAACCCCCATAGAAATAAAAAAAAATACATTCTTTCTAAGAACTTGCCTGAGAATCTGAATCTGAGAATGTTTTTAAATTTTCTTCTGTATTAAGTTAATACATCGATAGCTATCAGTGAATTCAGCGGTACCAGGCCAATAGTGACTATTAATGGGGACATCGGGGTATTTGATTTTCCAAAATGTAAACAATTATAAATTATTTGTTGATATTACTGAATACTTGATGTTTTTATAATATTCAAAAGACATTGTAGGTTCTCCTTAATGAGAATTACAATTTAGGCCAGACTATGGGCTTCTTTGTCAACACTCAATATAGAAATTAGATTATGTGTCGGAATTGCTGGTGAATAAGTCTTTGTCTTCACCTCTCTCTCTGCAGGTTTGGTGAAGGGGTCAGTGGTAACCTGGTGATTGGTACACTGGCATGGCCATCTCCCTGGGTCATTGTGTTCGGCTCCTTCTTTTCTACCTGCGGAGCCGGGCTTCAGAGTCTGACAGGAGCTCCACGTCTCCTACAGGCCATCTCAAGGGACGGCATTATCCCATTTCTTAGAGTGAGTACACCTGCAGCAGTTATATAACATAACAGCAGAAAATCGTTAATTAATTAATTAATTAAGAGTTAAATAACTCTGCCAGAAGTGGAGGTTTGTGTAAAGTATGAATGCTGTAATGTGCAGAAACATTATTATTTTATATATTATATATATATATATGATATATTATATTATAATTAACATTATCAAATGGCAGAGAAAATAATAAGTTACATATGTTTATGTGGAGTATATCACACAGGTCTTCAATTTTAAGGGGGTGATATTCAGTGTGTTTACATGAATAGTGTTGTAATGTTGACTCCTTTACAACTAAGATTTTATTAGTTTTTTATTCGTTTGTGGAAAAATATCTCTTTAACATCAACATTTCATTCATCATATTTGCATATTAAACAAATGTATTCCTCTAAGTCATATGTTGCGTCTAGCTTGTCTAGTATTTGCACAGTGGGCAGCTGGTGTTCAACTGGCTATTTATTTTGGCAGGTTCAGAAATGAGCTGTGTGATTTGGGATAAAAGGAAAAAGAGGAGCGAGTTTCCTTTTGCAGTGTACATACTATGATGAATTCAAAGTGTCAGTTTTCTGTGAAAGAATTCAACACTGACATGTTGTATTCTGGTGCACAGATGCTTATAAAATGTTTGTTCAGTTTTGATTTGTTGAAGTTTTCTAACTTTGTCTCAAAAGTCTAATAAAAGATAGAAATCGACTAATTCATTATTTTTCATTCAGTTTTCTCAATTATTATACACTAAATGTTTCTTGGTGAATGCTGAATTTGTCTTGTTTGTCCATGTGGCTGGATGTAGATGTATGACACAAAATGCATGTATGTCTTGTTTAATTATTACTATTAAATTGAATTAGATTTGATCCTTTCATATTGCTGCAGGTGTTTGGACATGGCAAAGCCAATGGGGAGCCCACCTGGGCCCTCCTGCTCACAGCCAGCATCTGTGAGATTGGTATCATCATCGCCTCCCTGGATGCAGTCGCACCCATCCTCTCCATGTAGGTACAGCACTGTATGCTCCACTCTAGTTAAGAGCCTTCTCACTGTCTTACTTCTTCCTCTCTTTTTTCTCCTCGATGTCTGTCTCTTTGATTCTCCCTCCCTTCACCTCTGTCTTCCTTCAGGTTCTTCTTGATGTGCTACATGTTTGTCAATCTTGCCTGTGCCCTGCAGACTTTGCTGAGGACGCCCAACTGGAGGCCGCGATTTAAGTTCTACCACTGGTGAGTTTGTGTGTCAGTATCAAAGGACTGTCTATACGTTCATGAATATGTTCTGAGGAGTATCTAATAAAAAGGCTGAATGCATTTCATACCTAATTGCAAAGCTGATTTTTAAACAATTTGAAATTCTGCATTGTTTACATCTAAGTGTACCTGCTTGCGGTTTTCATGACTTTTTTTGGTCGCACTAGCTCCACGTGTGGAGTATTTAAATCACGTGAAACCACTGGCACATGAATACAGTGCTGCTTGAAAGTTTGTGAACCCTCCAGACATGGTCACTGTTTTTGTAAAAAACATTAAAATAACCTTATTACACATATATCCAAATCCTAATTTTGTAAAGCACACCTCCCAAATAATGGACACACACAAAAATAGATATATTTTCATCAGCTAATTCAACAAGGTGGTTTATTTCACAAAAATTGAAAATTTAACATGTGCAAAAGTATGTGAACCCTTGTATTAGTAACTTGTGGCTCCTCCTTTTGCAGCCATTACCTCAAACAAATGTCTTCTGTAACCACTAACCAGTCTCTCGCATCTGCTTATGGGGATTTTTGCCCATTCCTGCTTGCAGAACCCAGTTGAGAGAGGTTGGAGGGACATCTGGTATGTACCAACTTCTTCAGGTCTCGCTACAACATTTCAATTGGATTAAGGTCTGGACTTTGACTGGGCCAATCCAAAGTACAAATCCTCTTTCTCTGGAGCCATTCCTTTGTTTTGCTGGAATGCTTTGAGTCATAGTCTTGTTGCATCATCCATTTTCATCCCAGCTTCAACTCCCAGACTGATGGCAGGAGATTCTGGTCAAGAACTTGTTGATATGCCAGAGAATTGATGGTTCGTTGGATAATATGGAGTCGTCCAGGTCCAGAAGTAGAAAAGCAGCCCCAGACCTTTACATTTCCACCCCCATGCTTTTCTCCAAACATGTTGGTTTTGATTGTGACCAAATAATTCTATTTTGGCCTCGTCTGTCCAGAGAGTGGACGTCCAGAAGGCCTCTGGTTCGTCCAAGTGCTCTCTGGCAAAGTTGAAACGGGCAGCTTTGTTCTTTTTTGAGAGCAGAGGCTTCCTTCTAGCAACCCTCCTATGAATGTCATGGCTATTCAATTATCGTCTGATTGTAGACACATGCACATTTCTCCCAGATGCTATCAGAGAGGTCTGCAACCCTCTAGAGGTGATGTGTGGGTTGGCCTTTACCTGATTTATTATTTTTCTGGTGCTTCTGGGAGTTCTGATGGGCATCCACTTCTAGGCAGAGTTGCTGTCATGTTGAAGGCCCTCCATTTGTAAATTATTTGTCTTACAGTGAATGGATGGAGCTGGAATCTTTTGGAGATGGTCTTATAGCCCTCCCCAGACTGATGGGCTGTCACTTCCCTCTTCTTCATGTCCTCAGATATCTCCTTTGCTCTGGGCATTGTTGATTTGTATGGGACCACTGTGGTTTGGTTGGTTTCCTCTCTCTTTTAATTAGTGCAGGCCAAACCTTTCCTAAGGATGTCTCATTTTATTGGTCTGTTTAAATGATTAATTCAGCACCAAATGTGTTTCACCTGAGTCTGTTACCTGCTTGACTGAACCAATGCAGCTGGGGGTTCACTTACTTTTGCACATACACTAATTCCATGTTTCATGTAGTTTTTGGGCGACTTAAACAAGTCCCACTAAACAAGTACATGCAATTGATAAACATATATCTGACATTTCATACATAAAAACTGGTGTTGATAAAATAAGAAAATCATGGTAAAACAACAGAAACATCTAAACTGCTCGAGGGGTTCACATACTTTCAAGCAGCACTGTATGTGTGTCCTTGTGCAGATGCACGAGACAAACAAAATGGAGAACGACTAAGACAAACCTTTTTAAAAAACCATCAGCCATTTTTTATGAGTGATAGGATCATACATTTTTCTGCCACAGTAAGAACCGTTCTGGTTATTTCACATGATAGAAAAGAAGATTTAGCAACATTTGTATCAAAACCAAAATATGATTAAATCCCACATACACAGTTCTGATTTAGCAGAGTTTCTCAGGGTTCAACTTTTACTAAATAATACCAAAGGTTTTCTTTTTGGTTGTCAGTCTGTAACTCTGCTGAAAGACATACTGCCTTAGCTACATCCAACTGCTGAAAATGAGCAGCATCGGTCATAGGGGCAGCAGACGCCAGTGTTAACTCAGCAGTAATGCACTACATGTAAAACTTCTGTTGTTGTTCCAAGCTGTGTGAAGCTGGCTGAAGTTCCCAATTACGTGTGACATCCTGTCTCCCACAGGGCCCTGTCTTTCCTGGGTATGAGTTTGTGCCTATCGCTCATGTTCATCTGTTCCTGGTATTATGCCATAGTTGCCATGGGCATTGCCACGTGCATCTACAAATACATTGAGTTCTGTGGGTAAGTAATCATTGTGACAGCATAGGACCAGAAGCAAGAATAAAATCATTTTGCAGCATCCAAGCTTCAGTTTTCACCTTGTTTGTCCTTGTCAGTTTTTGCAGTAAATCCATTTATTTCTTATAGTGGTAATTGTTTTAGTTTTTGACACTAATGAATTGGTCTTTCCTTAATTTCATTATCTTCTAATTGTAAATTGTATAATTGTAAATGCGTACAGTGCTGACCCATGAGTGTGTTGTGTAACAGAGCTGAGAAGGAGTGGGGTGATGGGATACGTGGAATATCACTGAGTGCTGCTCGCTTCGCTCTCATGAGGCTGGAGGAGGGACCTCCACACACCAAGAACTGGAGGTCAGTCGGCTACAGCTTCAAAATTATAAACAGTCAGCTGCAACATACATATCTGCTTAGTTTCTTTTGTTGAGAATAACATCAGAAACCAAATGCGACACATTTTTTTGTTTCAAGATGGCACCCTGCAGTTTTGCAGTAACTCAAATAATATTTCATTGATTCAGCCAATCAAACTTTGCATGAAACATCATCAGTGTTACATATTATAGGAAGTGCAGGTCACACACTGTAAACTCCTGCACAACACAAAACCTACAGATTTAGAACAACAACCCAGATTGGCTTTTCTGCCCAAAGTCTCCTTCTTATCTAACTTACAAACATGAACACATGTCTTGCTCTGCACCTTAGCTTGTTAAACAAGCAACTAAACAAAAGTTCACTGGGGGGAAGTGCACTGCTAACGCCAATTTGCAGTCTAGATAACTATTTAGCAGCTCAGCTGCAGCACATTAAACAGCATTTAAAAATACCGTCAAATGTCACTTTGGTCAATACACATGTAGGCTACAACTGTCAACTGTTTATTTCCTTCTTTCAATAATAAAACAAATTTCATAACCACAAAGTGTATTTTTTACTTCAAAAGTCTGATTTCAGTTCAGCTTTAAGCTTATATTTTGAAATGCACATTTTAAGCAGCAATACAGGTTTTGTTGATTTTTTTTTTGTCTCCTGTTTCACCGTCCTGCTGCTTTGGTTTTTTTGTCAGGCCTCAGCTCCTGGTTCTGGTGAGTGTGGATGCTGAGCAGAACATAGAGCAGCCTCGTCTGCTGTCTCTGACCAATCAGCTGAAAGCAGGGAAAGGTCTGACCATCGTTGGTACTGCAGTTCAAGGAACCTTCCTCGACAACTATAGTGAGGCGCAAAGGGCAGACCAGGTCCGTCCAGTGTTAATTAATCTCCAACACATTACATTTATGTAATCACAGACTGATTAAGTGTCTTTGTTTCTCTGTGTCCCTGCAGTCTTTGCGTAAGTTGATGGAGGCAGAGAAGGTGAAAGGTTTCTCTCAGGTGGTCATATCCTCCAACCTGCGTGATGGGACATCCCACCTGATCCAAGTAGGAGGACTGGGCGGTCTAAAGCACAACACTGTGATGGTCAGCTGGCCCCGTAACTGGAAACAGCCAGAGTACCACCAGCAGTTCAGGAACTTCATTGGTAAGTCTCCAGTCCAAGGTGAAAGTATGGAGATCTTAGATGTTAGTTATTGACTGTTATGTCAACATCTGATTAACCTGGGTTTAAATCATCGAGGGACATAATGAACCATCACTGAGCATGTGTGGTCAATTGTGGAAGAACTAAGCAAAGAACTGCCTTTTAAATTTCACCCTGAAACAGTGATAACTATATTCAAAGTTCACCTACTTTCTAGTAATCTGTTCCTCAGAAAACATGGATGATGAAAATTCTTTCATTTTTAATATTTTGATTTTTGTATGACTACAGGGAGCCTTGTGAAATCCTTCAAACTGTACTCGCAAGTTGGGGAAATTAACTTAATTTAATCTTGTCAGATCACAACCAAACATTGGTACATTATCTGCCGGCATCATTTTATCACAGAAATTTTAGCAATAACATATATTGTTCATGTTGTCGTCCTGAAAGCAGAAAAGTGGATTTATTTATTTAAAAACATCTTGCTGAGTATATTTTCTTTAATAACTAAAATTAATGGATCTTCATAAGAAATATTTGAAAAATGTAACTGTCCAATAGATTCTATTAGCCTCATTATTTAGCATCAGTTGGGCTCCAGACATTATTATTCATCATTATCATCAGAGATAATGTTTGTTTCACTCATTTCTCTGTTCCTTCCTCGTTCCGAATTGATAAAAAAAGAAGTAAGGCCACAGTTTCCCAGGTCCTTCACTATATTTTATTACAAATCCATTTCTTCTGTCCCTTTGCAGAAGTGGTTAGAGAGACCACTGTAGCCAGTCTGGCCTTGTTGGTTCCTAAGAACATCTCCAGCTACCCATCCAACGGAGAGCGCTTCACTGAAGGCCACATAGATGTGTGGTGGATCGTCCATGACGGAGGCATGCTGATGCTTCTGCCCTTCCTGCTGCGCCAACATAAGGTGGGGAAACAAAACTCAGCAACTCAACACTGTGCGTCTGACTAACTTTGTCTGAAGGAACTTTGTTAATTATGATCACAAGTTTTAAAAAAAAAAAAAAAAGGCCATTAGAAAGAAGACATTGAGAGCATTGTTTTCATTTTCTGTGTGTGTTCCTGTTTTGTCTCAAAGGTGTGGAGGAAGTGCAAGATGCGCATTTTCACTGTAGCTCAGATGGATGATAATAGTATCCAGATGAAGAAAGACCTCATCACCTTCCTCTATCACCTGCGCATCGATGCTGAGGTGGAAGTGGTGGAGATGGTGAGAGATTTGTCTGACAGATTTTTGTATTGGAAATGATTGGTTCTCAGATAAAGCCAGTCTTGCAGTGATGCAACTTTTCATCTTATTATGCAATACCTGTTACAATACATGACATGTGAATGACACACAAGAATTTTTTGTTTGTTTGTTTGGTTGGTTGGTTGGTTGTTTTTTTTTGTCTGTAAAGCACGACGGTGACATCTCAGCCTACACCTATGAAAAGACACTGGTAATGGAGCAACGATCACAGATCCTCAAACAAATGCATCTGACCAAGAATGAGATGGAGAGAGAGGTAAACACGAAAAGCTTAGGATAAACAGAGATTTTGTTTATGTAGTCAACACAGACCACTGACCAATGTGATAATAATTTCAGTGTTTTCATTAACACATTATCACACAAATATCAGCTCTGGATCAGGGAATTGGGTCATAATAAGATGTTTGTGTCTGGACTTGTTTTCACGGATCTGTGGAAAGATGTAAAAAGTCTGGAGGGAAATTACATGTTGAATTTCATCCATCTCTTTGTTTTTTTTTTCATAACTATAGATCCAGAGCATTACAGATTCATCCCGTGGGTCCATTCGACGTAAAAACCCATCTACCTTGCGCTCCCAGCACAGTGCTGAGGAGGGAACCAGTGTGGCAGAAAAACCAGAAGAAGAGGTAATGCTGCTATTACCCCTTTAGGAACAATAAGCTGTTTATTTATAGTACCCCCTGTTCTCCTTCCCTCCATACCTGTCGTCTCTCAGTGCTCCATCTTGGGAAGAACCTTCTGTTTTTGCTTTCATGAGGCATTAAGCATCACAAAACCAGCCATCACAGCAATGTTTGACTCTCCACTGGCCACTGGCTTCCAGAGTTTCACGTTTGCTGACAGATGTCTCTTTCCTCTCTTTCACCCTGTCGCACTGTCATGTCATGGCGTCCCTCTCAGTCTGTGGCTGTCTCCAACCCAAAACAGGTACAGCTGATCCACAGTAAGAACGCCTCCACGCCGACCAGCCCCATAAGCCCCACGTCCCCTGCTGTGCCTGCAGGGAGCGCTCCCACTTGGACCGACAACAAGGGCGGAGACAAGGGGAAGACCCTTTTAGCAGCGAACCCAGAGTCGGGCAAAGACCTCTTCAACATGAAGCCGTAAGTAACCTGTCAGTTTCCCTTGACTCACTCAGCGTGTGCACAGGAAGCAGGCATGACCGATGACATACACACATGGGTCAGAGGTAAATATTTGTATGTATCGACCCGTGTTCCAAGGTTTGAAGAAATACATGCTGTTCCTGTACACGTGACAAACAAATCTTTGAACCTAAACCATTAGCAAACGCAGCTTGACATGAGCACATGTCCTAGATGTAATTCACATATTATTATTGTTTTCCTCCAAACATGCTGTTGCAGGGAATGGGAAAACCTGTAAGTATTAACATTTCATAGTAATCTATACAGAACTATTTGACCAGAGCTGCTAATAAACTGATTTGTAAACCAAACCCAATGTGACCTAATGTGTCCTACATCAGGAACCAGACTGACGTTAGGCGCATGCACACAGCTTTGCGGCTCAATGAGGTTATCATGAAGAAGTCCAAGGAGGCAAAACTTGTGCTGCTCAACATGCCTGGACCACCAAGGAACCGTGTGGGCATCGAAAACTGTATCCTACATCTTACATGCTGTATTTGATTTATGTTTGTGAACTTAACATAAGTTCAGATCGAATCCTTATTGTCTCATGAGAGAAATTTCTTTTCGGAGCAAGGCAACAATTGACCCACAGAAAGTAGGAATGTGTCACACTGTGTAGATTGACATCTGCTGCTTGTGATCACACTGCCCCCATATTTTATCAAATAACAGTTCTCATCCACAGCTTTCAGATCAGCATCGTACTATTATTATAGTGATGGGAAATGATACTGTAGTCAAGTGGTCGGTCAAACTACTACACGCTCTCCAGTTTGGGCTAATTATTTTGTTAAAAAACTACATTATACTGCACAACTTTAGGGCACAACTTTTTGAAATTGAACACAGTCAAATCAGTTTGTTTATGTTGTGAAGAATGTAAATAATATCAATAGCATAGTATCCTGCATCGCTTCACTAAGTTAGCCTCAGGGCTCTTGAAGATTTTCACATCAGAAACAACTACTGCAACAGAAAGTATGTTAGATGAACTGTCTGAGTTCATGCAAAATGTGATAACTGAAATTTTTAGTTAAAAGTGCAGTTAAAATAGCAAAACAAAATAGAAATTAGATAGAGCTAGATACTGAAAATTGTTAAAAGTAATATTTTATTTATACATATGTATATTTTTACATATATATGTAGTTGAAATTGCTAAAAGACTTGACCATGCTGCCCTAGACCGAATCACAGAATGACATAACATTGCCAGAATGAAAAGAAAATAAACAATTTCAACTTTTCAATCATTTATATTTTTCAATAACATCCGGCTTGAAATCTGTGAAACACATTTGGATCATATGACCAAGTAACTTCAGTTCATCTAACAGGCCTGTGAGGGTACATCAAACAAAAGTTTGGGAAATACTGCTGTTCAGAAATATTGAGCAGCAGTATTTACATAATGCTTGGTTTTCTATTTATTGGTTTAGTGAAGAAAATCGTACAGTCCTTCACTATGATTGTCAGACATGGAGTTTCTTGAGGTTCTCACTGAAGGTCTCAATCGGGTCCTCCTGGTGCGTGGAGGTGGACGTGAGGTCATCACTATCTACTCCTGAATGGCTTTTAATGTCTTTTAATGGCGCCTACATGGACTCTGCCCTCTACTGCCTATTGTTCCAGGAAAATCCTCCCATACCTGTCCAGTCAACTGCCACCACATTTTGTGCTCTGACTTCGGTGTTTACAGATGACATCTAATAGACCAAGCTTTATCTTTTACCCTCTGATCATCAGGATCCATGAAGAATTATGCAACACTTACATGTCACAGTGTTTGTTAGTTTAGATAGTTAAATTCAAATTGAAAAACAAAATACTGCAAAAACTTTGTAGTAAGACTTACAAGCCTTCACTGTCCATTCCTTTGGTGAAAGTGTCATGACAGGAGATACTAAAGATGAGTAACAATAGATTATATGTAGCAATAAAATAAATAAAGAATACAGGGTTATAAAACAAAAAGCAAAATTGAAAAATTGAGGGCAGTCAAGCATTTCTTTCCCTTGTCTTCTATGTTTATGTATGTATGTTCTGTCCTTTTACTTTTCCTGGTTATTTGTAAAAGGGGAATGGAATTTTTCTTTACCATTTTTCTTATTTTCTATTAGTCATTATTGATGTTATTCATGTACTTATTAATCAAATCATGTCTGTCTTTGTCTGGTCTGTTTTTTTTTTGTTTGTTTGTTTGTTTTGTATTTATTTATTTATTTGGTTGGAAGCACACAAGTAATAAGAGCACGAACCATGATACTGAGAAAAGATGATTTGACACTATTTTGCATTTATCTTAGTTCTTAAATTATAACTTGACACCATATGTGAAAATACCAGGGTGATATGTACAATTTGTAGTTGATGGACATTATGACAACTACATCCTTGTTTTTATGGCACTGATTCATCTGTTTATTTATTTGTCAGTGTCATTCTCTTATTACAGAGAGCTTGACAGAAACTAAATGGTCCCAAACCTGATTGTTTGACTTCATTATCCCTCACAGTTGGAAAGTGATAATATAAATGTAACGCAGAATATACTCAGCCTTTGAATTCAGAGACGGCCACTTAAAGTACAAAGCCTTCATTCAACATTTGATACATATTATCTTCAGTGCTCTGCAGTAATGCACCATATTTCCCAGTATTTCCAGAATAATGTCCAGTGGTAGATGATGCACCAGTGGATATGTAATCTGCATTATATCTCCAAACAAAAACTGCTAAATCATTAGTTATAGGTTCAGAAAAGAAGTAATTGCAACTGTTGAAATTAATAAACCTTAATTGATTACTTGCAAATGAAATGTGAAAATATGTAATGTAAATGTTTAAATCCAATTCGTTTAGAGGTTTCACAGGCATGAAGGATGTGAAAGATATTTTAGACCAGACATATCTACACTTGTAACTCTTTAGGGTTTTATTTATGTTACAGTGTTTCTAAACAGATATATAATATGAACTACTGTAAGATGTTTATATGTGTTAGAGGCACTAGAATATATTGTGTTTTACTACTCAGCTGTACGTCATTAATTAAATCACAGATAAATTTTTTTCTGATTCTATGGTTCAGATAAAAAACGGTGTCCAAATTTATAATAACAATCTGGAAATGCTGTATTTTATGCATGGTGACTGCACAGTATTACAGAAAATTGGAAATGCACTTTCTGAAAAGATTTATACCTCACCAATGATTGCATGCTAAATATGTAGCTGTTGCTAGGAGACAGTTATCTTAGCTCAGCATAAAAACTGGAAACATGGAAAGATGTATAAGACAAATAAGCCTTCCTCACAAATCCTGAACTATTAATGTGAAATTGTTATAATTTTCATTTGCTGCTACGTTAGCTCACACCATTTTAAAATGTGAGGGAATTTACTTTGTTGACAGATATATGCAGAAAATGCAGGCTATTCTGTGCCTGCATTTTCTGCATATATCTGTCAACTGGCAAATTACTACAAAGAATTTCAGAGGCAAGTAGCATATTAAAGGTCCTATATTTTGCTTGCTATATTTAGTTAGTTATTGAGACATTAACAAATTATAGCGGTATGACAACTTGTTTTAATGCACAGTTTCTGACTACAGGCTTTGTGCATTCATACGATTTATACAGCTTTAGAATCACAACAAACATGGAAATCTTTCTAAAACATGTGACCCTTGTGTGTGTGTGTATGTGTGTGTGTGTGTTTGTGTGTGTGTGTGTGTGTGTGTGTGTGTGTGTGTTTGTGTGTATACTATGGATGTTTAGTTTCTATTTGTGTATGGTTTAGTAACATACAAAATATATCTGTTTTATCATTCACACTCTTCAAAATCAGTTGATTCTAGGAGTAAGAGCTGGGTCACTGTGCATCACCCTGAACCTGAATGTGTATAGTTTATGATATCTATAAGGAGTTTAGTTTTGTTATGATGGAGGTTTTAATCTAAACATATATGTATACAGTCTGATTTATCTCTCTCTTCTCCTTGGCCTGTGAGTGCAATAAAGTTTTTGTTTTTCTGAATCAATTTCCAACAGAAAGAAAATAATTATCCTCAAAAGATTTATTCTAGTATTCTTCTTGCTGATTTGTTGTATACATGTTTTCTTTTTAATGCCTGACTTGACCTATCCTAACCTCATCAGACACACATCATATCTTCTTTTTGGTAAATATGTATAGTCCTCAGTGGTTCCCTTACAATTTTGAAAGGTGTCAGCAACAACCAAAAAAAAGTCTGAATCTGAATAGTTTTGTACTTACGCTTAATTTATACGATGATGGTGCAGGTACAGCACATTTAGAAAGTGTTCAGGTCCCTTCAGTTTCTTCACATTTTGTGAAGAAACTGAAGGGACCTGAACACTTCTATTACGTTGCAGCCTGATGCTATGTTTTTTATTTCCTTTATCAATCTAGACCTAACACTCCATAATGACAAAGTGGATAAAGTTTTTAGCAAGTTTATTAAAAAGGGAAAACAGAAAATTATCATATTTACATAATGCACTTTATATCAGTCACTGGTCTGCAGAAGTTTAGAGTTGCAATTTTTAAACTCCCTCAACCAGAATGTGTGTGTGTAAAAATTCTGATTACATGCCTTTATGCTGTGCATGTATGTGTGGATGTGAACCTGACACTATGGGCACCCTCGTGGACACTGTGTGTAGTTGAATATGGATATCAAGTGAAAATGGAGAATTTGTAAATAGATCTGTGATTTTAGGTTTAGAGATAACGTGTAAGACGTGTGTCAATACAGCTTTTATAGATCAATTATAGGCTATTTGTATTGTCTTTTAAATGGTAAAATCTCTTTCATGTTCTACCGTGTCTTATGCAATTATGTTCAAGTAATGGTTTAAAGAAACCATTTTATATGTTGGCACAAAATGCAATAAATTAAAATAATTTTAATACAACAATAACAGATCAGTCATTTATTTTGTCGTGCTTTCCTAGTGTATGCTTAGAGGTGAACTGGTGACACTTTGCAGGCCTTTAACTAAAACTTACTAGGATATTTCCAAGAAAGGCTTATGCAGTTTAATACATTGCTCTTTATATGTTATATATATTATTAAGTGGTGGATAAAGTGTTTTAACTAAATAATTTGGTTAATAGTAGTTTTTTTTCACTGTGTCTTTTTCTCTCTGTGTGCGCTGATGCGCAGTCACAAAATCACATATCAAATCCTGACCAGAACCACTGAGATCATAACTGAATAACTTAAACCTATTCCCAAATAAAATTGGAATGACATTATCAGAGCCCCATATTTCTGGGGATCTGGTCATGTTACTCCAGTCATGTTACTGATGGTAAGAGGACTACTGCTATGCTACAACTGACACCAAAGAAGCTGCATATACATACTGTAAGACACCAACAGTCTCCAATTCTCATTTTATCTTACTTTTTGAAAAAAGCTTCAGTCATTGTGATCATCCTATCAAAACATGCTGAACTCCACTGATCATGATATATCAGTTGAATTAAATCGCTGACGAGACAATGACAGCATGACGCCATCTTATATCATCATAACTGATTCTGTCTTTTTCTGACAAGTGTGAATTTATGTACCATACACATGCCGTATTGTGCAGGTAAATCATCACAAAAATGCTGATGTATCAGAACTGTCTTATTACAGTGGTCAAAGTCCATCCAGGGGCATTTCTCTCTGTTGGGAATATTGCTCGTGTTTGTTTGAGAGAAAGCAGGCTTGACCAATACCTTTGGCCTCTCTTATCTAAACAGAGATAATCCAGACTGCAAAAGAAATTATTATCATTTGCACCAAAGAACTGTGAGGATGAAGACACAGTCGACCAGCCTTCGCTTTAGGTTACCTGTGTGTGTGTTTGTCATCGAGGTGGTTATTGTAATCCTGTATGCTGCCTTTGTCACCTACGATGAACATACTGATGCCAGATTTCAGACCAACCAGACTGACCCCATGGACAATGCAGTGTACAAGGACTACCCTTTTTTTACAGACATACAGGTCATGATATTTATTGGCTTTGGATGCTTGCTGGCATTCTTCCGACTGTATGGCTTTGGGGGGATGGTTTTTAACTTCCTCACAGCTACTTTTGCTATCCAGTGGGCCATTCTAGTGCAGGGGTACTTCCAGTTCAGCCATGATGGTAAGATACACCTCGGGGTGATTAACCTCATAAATGCAGAGTTTGCCTGCGCTGTGGTGTTGATATCTTTCGGGGCAGTGCTGGGGAAGACCAGTCCATTGCAGCTGCTGGTTATGGCTCTGCTGGAAGTGCCAATTTTTGCAGTCACAGAATGGGCTGTGCTTAAGTATCTGAAGATCAACGATGCCGGAGGATCTATTCTCATTCACCTCTTTGCCTGTTATTTTGGCTTGGGTGTCACCTTTATGCTTTACAGGCCTTGTCTAAATGAAGGCCATGTAAAGGAGTGCACCAGCTACCAGTCTGACATCCTGTCTCTGATGGGGACCTTGTTCCTCTGGGTGTTTTGGCCTTCGTTCAACTCAGCATTAACCCTGAAAGGAGACGACCAGCACAGAGCCATCCTCCACACCTTCATTGGCCTCAGTGCCTCCACACTCACAGCCTTCGCTCTCTCTGCAATGCTGAACAAAAACGGTAAGCTCACTATGGCTGATGTTCAGAATGTCACCCTGGCTGGAGGTGTGACAGTTGGGGCATCTGTGGATATGATGATATCGCCTGCAGCTGCATACGCTCTGGGTACCATAGGCTGCACTGCATGCATGCTGGGCTACAAGTATTTGAGCCCCTTCTTAGCACGGCACTTCCGGATCCAGGATCAATGTGGAATACATAACCTGCACGGTCTAACGGGACTCATCTCCTGTGCTGCAGGGATATGTGCTATACTGATGGCTAATGAGGAGGTTTATGGCCCCAGTTTGTATGAAATCTTTACACACAGAGCACCAGTGGAAGGGGACCCTAAACTGCAAGAGCTGCAGACGTTGATCCCTGGTTTACAGCCAGGTCTAGGGAGGACTGCACGGGAACAGGCTGTCTTCCAGGTTGCAGCTGTGTTCTCTACCATAGGAGTGTCGGCGCTGGGGGGCGTCCTCACAGGCTTTGTCTTAAAATTGCCATACCTTGCAGCACCATCTGATGATTTCTGTTTCGATGATGAGCCATTTTTTGATGTTCCTCCAGACTATGATGTACCACTTAAACTCGATGATGCAACTACAACTGATGATTCTGCTGCCTGACATGCAACTCCCAAGTGAATGAATGAATCTGACTGAGGAAGAAAATGTGTCTGTATTTGTCCTAAGTAATGAAATTTATCATCATTTAACAGTGCCTTAAAGTGACTATTAATTAAATGTTTTCTTCCATTACATTGTATATAAGCACCAGTGATCATAGATAATAATGAAGAACAATGCAGTGACGCTGTGCAACACTGTTTATTTATTGTCCTACAAGAAAACATTAAAGAGAATTAAGTGTTATAGCTCTCTTTGCCAACAAGTCACAAGTTTGGAATAAACTCTTTTTAAGCTGTGTACAGTCACTTTTCTTTCGAGTAATAATGTCTATGATTCAGGCTGTGCAAAGGGGGCACAGATTCCCAATTTCAACATTTAAAATTGAAATTGAGCCCCTTGAGATGAGCAATCTCTAAAACTAGAAGTAGAAAAAAATATAATCACTTAAACACAATCACTGCATTTCAATTATGAACACTATCAGCATGAATCTCACAAATAAAATTAATTAACAGCTGCTATAGCTACTTCACAAGATAAAGAAAGCAAAAAATGTTATGAATAAGAAGGTAGATACAGTCAAAAACTAGTACATTAGAGGCAAGGAAGCATTAAAAACATGAGAAAATGATATGTTTGTAAATTGGTTGAATTATAAGTTATATGTATATGGTAGGTTTTCTTTTAGAAAACATAGAAACACACATTAACAATTAACACATATATAAACAAAGATTATATATAACACATGAAATATTAGCATAACATAAATCTGCAACAGGAAAAAAAACGGGGACACAAATCCTGTCTTTGCTTAGATATGACTGAATTGTGGAGGAGATGATTTTTCTTTTGAAGAGTCACTAGATGGTGACACAGAGTCAAAAATAAACTTGTGCCCTCAGTATTGTTTCACAGGCAAACCAGGGTGTTTATGGTGCTCGTTTACATATTTTGTGGTGTTGGTCTCCTGAATGTTTTTATCAGTGGTTGTTCTTTGACTGGACGGTGATGTGATACTTTAGGCCATTGTAAATGTTGGCCCGTGAGCCCAAATCCAACAAAAATGTTGCCATCCTTCAGTTCGCATGAACGGTTTTGCATGACTTTTCAACAATTCGGCTGCAGCTGATGATTTAAATATAAACCCCATGTAAATCCTCTTTGTGGCTGAAACTTTTCTGTAAATGAAGGAAATGAGGCACATCTGACATGACAAGAGGCTCGAAGTAGACACTGCAAATTTTATGGGTCACAAACCAAAAAGTGTGAAAACAATGTGTTAATCTTTGACAATGTGAAGTAAAATATTCCTGGTATTCCAGTAGTAACCATAAGTATTAGTAGTGCAGCAAAAAGTACAGGGTTTTTTTTATCTGCAGTGTGTTGGTGTAAATGAACAAAAAAAGTAATAATAACTCGAGTAAATTGCAAGTACCTCAAAAATGTCCTTAAAGAGAGTGATTTACTTGAGTAAATGTTTGGCCCATGGTCTCAAAGTGGGGGTGGAGTGGGTCAAGTGCTTCTAAGATCCACTAGGGGGCAGTAATGTGACACGAAACACCACAGCTGCCGTGAAAGCGTCTCAGAAGAAGAAGGCGACCAAGAAGGAAGGAAGGAAGGAAGGAGGGAAGGAAGGACCGAGCGAGCGAGCGTTTTGATAACCAGGCCGCGACCTGCTCCTGAAAAAAAAAAAAAAAAGGTTACATAATTTTGGAAATTTTGATTCCTTCTTAGCTTTGTGTGTCCTACCGAGACGGGGACGTCGAGACAAATCTCTTCGGCTGCACGTTGTCTGCGATATTTTGGCTTTGGCACGGCGCCTCGTCAGTTTCAAACGGTAACGTCGATGTTTGCTAATGCAGTTAGCTCGCAGCCGCCATATTGGGACTTCACTGACAACTTAGCGCCTGTTTTTCCAAAGTTAACATTATATTGTTTTATTGTAAACATTTTTGAAAGAGTGTGGTTGTATTCTCCCCGCACCGATGTAAACATTTATTGAACTATATATTATCTAATATCAAATGTGGCGGTAAAGTGCTAATGAGGGTCACTGAAATGTGCTAACGTTGAACCACGGATGTGGCTAGTTAGCATCTAGCTTCGTGTGTGTAACGCATGTTTATCCTCTAGTGATGGCTCTTAACATTAAACATATGATGGACTTTGAATTTCTTTGAACCTGTGACCTAAAATTAGTAAAGCAATCGGTTAATTTCACTTAAATCTATCGTATTTTAGGAAGAAATTTTGATAGTGTGCGAAACAGCAGGAAGTTTCGGTAAACTCCTTGTGGAGCACATTGTTGTCTTTGCCTATTTACAGATCATGTTAATCGAGATTGAAGTTGAAGCAATTTCTCGGGCAAATCCAACATCTGAAAAGGCCAAAATTGAACTCGGGGTAATTGGGACAGATGTTTTAAATAATATATAAAGGAAATTACTAATGAAGTAAATAATCTATGGCGTAATTGGAAATGTGAAGCTTTAGTCTGGAGTTCATTCACAGGATCTAAAACAGGAAAGGTATCGGTGTGGAAACTTCGATAAACAAGACTGCAACTGTCGATTATTTATTCAATCAATTGCTGAAGAGTTTTCTCCTTAAATTGCCAGCGGTAGTGTAAACAAATTTCCTGTTTTGCTCCTAGGTTTAATCCAAGGTAAACATTAAAAATAAAACTTCAAAAATGTCTTATTACACAAGTATAAGTAAATAAGCACCACCTAACTAATGTCAAGATGGATCATGGGAGTGTTGATTATCAAAATGGTTGCCAAAGATTTCTGTTTAAGGAAGGAAAAACTTGTGACCATCTGCCTCAAAACAAATTAGTTATTTCTTTAATGTGATTACCGACAGCAGTTTCTTGTGGGATACTTACTGTTAATTTTTTTTTCCCCTCCTCCACAGGATCATCATGGCTGATGATTTTGACGTTGAGGCCATGCTGGAGGCTCCATACAGAAAGGTGGGTTCAGGATTACATAGATGAGGCCTGTTTCACTGTTATGATTTACTCTTGAGTCCTTTATATTTGCTACTTTGACAAAGTTTACTTGAATGTTGTGTGGTGTGTGATTGAGTATTTAAACCGCAATACAGAATTATAAATAAATCCACATCTATCTCTCTTTATAGACTTCCCTAATGATATCTCACCTCTACTCCCATGAATTCATCTTTGATTCCACTGTGAACTGTGAAAAAAAGGAAGGTAGTTATTGTGCATATACTGATGTACTGTGGTTCACCTTAGGACTAAAAGAGATTCAACCTAGAACATCCAATCCCTATTCGGTTGCAACAAGGTGAATGCCAATGGTTGATAAGCCCATCTTTACCTGTCCAGCAAAGGAGGCAGTATTCAGATTTACAGTCTGCATGCTGTTGCTGTCTCTGAATATGCAGGCAGTTTTGAACCTTTGTTCTAAAATGGGGGAAAAGAAAGCATGTCCTGCAGTGTGTGTTGAAAGTAAGGGATCTCTGTGTCACATTAAGTAATTCAACTTTTCATGTAATTTCTCTTTGGCAAGGATCATCAAGTTGTAAATTAAGGCACATTTAATTGTTTTTTTCCACCTTTGACTGTTGTCATTTCAAGCATAGTTTTACAACAAAATTGCAGTTATAGAGTGTCACTGTGCAAACACATGAGCTATTCCACAATTTTATGGCTAAATACAGGCAAATAAATGTCTCTTGCTTGTAAATATGAATACTGCCTCTTTGCCATAGCCAACTGTAATGTGAATCAGCATCTTGATTTTTGCATGCTACACAACACCACAGATATTGATATATTACTACAATGACTGTAAATAGATACTTCTATCTGGCATCATTGTATTATAAAGTAAGTTACTTTTCAGTAGTTAACAATTCCTTCTCAAGTCAAAAGGTTATGAGTATTACTTCATAATGCAAAATAAATAATGGTAGTGTAACACGTGGCTGAATTAATGGATTTTCTAATTTTTAATTTTTTTTATTTATTTATTTATTCATTTATTTTCTTGGGCGTCAATATTACTAAGAAGTGTGAATCCCTGTTTGCTTCAGGGCAAGATGTGTGACAGAGGTGGCATCGAGCTCTTACAGTCCAAGAACGAAAATGGGTGAAGATCACTGGACTGACACCAACCACACAGGATCTCTTTTAGTGGCTGTGGGCCATTCGTGGTCACTTGTTTAGGCACAAATAGTGGCATTGGTACGATCTATTTAGAAGGGGAATGATGGAGATGACCTGAAAATTGTCAAAGCTTCCTGAACTCAGCTAATATGTTGGACACGCTCCTTATCTTTATCTTTGCTTTAAGTATTCAGCAGTCTTGTTAAAAAAATTTAAAAAATAAAAACACAGGAGTGGGATGGGAAGCTATTGGGGTGGTGGAAGGACACTGTCCAGACATGACAGTAGGAAGTTGAAAGTATAATTATTAATTGAATATATTTTGCATTTTCTCTTGTCCCTCCCCACCCCCTTTACCTTGACGACTTGAAATGTTTCACCTACGTCCTCATGATGTTCTTCTATCAACCTTGCTTAGGATGAGATCAAGTCCTCTCATGCAAACGGACATGACGACCAGAACAAGAAGTAAGTTTTGAATTTCTTACATTTGTTTTGTTTCACTGACCGACACAGACTCATCCAATCCAATTTAAAACTGTTTGCTGTGCACCACGATATCAGTGCTGTAACATGTCTCCCTAGGAAAAGGAGGAGCCGAAGCAAGAGCCGGAGCCCAGGCTCTAGGAAAAGAAGAAGCAGAAGCAAAGACAAAAAGAAGGGTAAGAAGAGGAGCCGGAGCCGAGACAGAAAACGAAGCCGCAGCAGAGAACGTCATCGCAGCCGTTCCCGCAGCAAGGAACGATCTGGGCGATACAGAGCACGCAGAAGCCCTGTGTACGTGACCTTTTTGACTTAAGATATACACTCAGGGCCCAACCTATTATGTACACCCTTGAAACCCAATGCAATACAGCTATCCATCTATAAACATATATACATTGTTGAGGGTGTTACTTAAACTATGTTTATGAATAAGGTTGCAGTTTGCAGTGGTGTTGAAATGGACTGCCTTATACTGCGTGGGGTTAGTGCCCACAGCATTTTATAAACATGGGGAGAATGTGAGAATTCAATATAATTCAATTCACACATTCAATACAATGCCATCACCAACAACCTCAGTGCAGTGTATGCAAATGCCAGATGCAACTCTATTAACTTTGCTCATTTTTGAAATGAAAAGTAAATACTACCTCTGCAGCGAACGGACAACAAAAAATTTGCTTTCTTCAACTGTTAATAAGTCATAGAATTTGAGGCATGTGCAAACGTTTGGCAACCTGCTATGTCTGTATTTAGGTAACCCTCCTTTGGCAGCTGCATGGGGGTGGAAATATTCTGCTTTGGGATTGTGTAGCAGCCAGTGACACAGGAAACACTGCACAGACAGAGGAAAGAATGAATTCCATTAAATATCAGCAAATACTGGATGCAGATGTCATGGAGTCAGTCAGGGAGTGAAAAGACTCTCGCTTATACAACAGAACAATGATCCTAAGCAGATTTCAAAATCCACCATGAGCTACATCAAGAAACAAACTAAAGATTTTGGAACGGCCCTCGCAGTCTTGACCAAGTTGAATGTTTAAAATCTGTGGCTAGATCTTAACTGTGCTGCGTTTCCGAAACAGCCTTAAAATATCTCAATACTTGAAATGATCTGAAGGGTGAAAATGCCTAAATCAAGAATAGACCTTTAGCTAAAAGGCTACAAGTTTGTTTGTTTGTTTTTTTTTTGATATTTTGAAAAATGTCTGTTTGCTGCAGAGCTTATAACAACTACTCACATCAATAAAATATCTAAATAGATCAGGGGATTAAACCTTTGCATACGGCTGTTTTGAATTAATTAATAGGCTGGTATACAGAAAGATATGTGGCAGAGTTGTACTGGAATATAGTGGAGCATATCTAAAAAGTGTCCATACATGTGCTCAAACAGTCAAGTTACTGATAGCCATCAGTTGTGCAACTTGATGCTGGAACAGCAAGTGACTTGAGTAGTAGTAGTTGCTCAGTGAGCATGCAGCTCTGTGCATTGGGTTTAACAGGACTAATTTTGGGCCCCTGCTTTGTCACTTAGCTCGGAAAAAGTCATTATTCTGCTTTATATTTCAGCCGGAAACGTTCCAAAAGCCGGAGCCCCTTCAAAAAAGAGAAGAGTCCCATCAGGTGAGAGGAATATTCATGTTTTATACACTAATGTTGCTATAGCACCACCAAATCCAAAGATCTCAAACATTGCACATGTATGACCAAACACATTTACAATTATTTTGAAATTGCAGATTGAGGGCATCACAACAAAATTAGGGTGTGCCATACATATTAATAGTTTCTATTATATAATAACAGCTTGTTATACTGTTACCAGTTACCTGTTCTTGTTTTGTTTTATTCAAGTTGGCTTTCTGTCTCTTCAGGCAACCAATTGACAATCTAACACCAGAGGAGAGGGATGCCCGCACAGTTTTCTGTATGCAGCTCGCTGCAAGGATCAGAGCCCGGGATCTGGAGGATTTTTTCTCAGCTGTTGGAAAGGTCAGTTGATTGTCATGTTATTCTCGTGTATAACCCAACAAGTCTGCATGAAGAAATGATCTCTTAAATCATTGTTTCTCCCTGAAGGTCAGAGATGTGAGGATGATCTCAGACAGAAACTCAAGGAGATCAAAGGGTATTGCATACATAGAGTTTGTAGAGGCTTCTTCTGTACCACTGGCGATTGGATTGACTGGACAGAGGCTTTTAGGAGTTCCCATCATCGTCCAGGCCTCCCAGGTGGGTGTCTTGACCTCATGTTAACTTCATCTAAATAAAGTGCAGCTGTATTATTTCCATCCAGTGTGACTGAATGTATTAATAGATAGCTCTGTGCCTCAGCATCAGGACTGTCTATGCTCCAAATTACTGACCAGACTTAATGTCAGCTTGTGATATGAAATGTTTGTAAATATCAAAGAGAAACTTCAAATATAAGCATCATTTTAATAAACCCATTATCTTAGATTGCATTAAAAATTTCTAAAAAATAAGGAACATAATCACGTTACACTTCTGCATAATTACAGGCTGAGAAAAACAGAGCCGCCGCTGCTGCCAATAATCTACAGAAGGGAAGCTCAGGTCCGATGCGGCTGTACGTGGGCTCACTGCATTTCAACATTACTGAAGAAATGCTCCGGGGGATCTTTGAGCCTTTTGGAAAGGTCAGGGACAAGTTTCACAAATACAAGACAATTTTTACACTGTCAACATGCATTTGTTACAATCTCCTCTTCTTCTCGCTCTTCTGCATTGGTGTGTTCTGTTTCCAAAGATTGAGGGAATCCAGCTTATGATGGACAGCGAGACCGGACGATCCAAAGGATATGGCTTCATATCGGTAATTAAAGTCTCTGTATTTCATTAACAGTGCAGGATTGCTATCAGCCACTTTGACCCTAACTACTTTGCCTTCTCAAGTTTGCAGATGCAGAATGTGCAAAAAAGGCCTTGGAGCAACTGAATGGATTTGAGCTGGCCGGACGTCCGATGAAAGTGGGGCATGTTACAGAGCGCTCGGATTCATCGACGGCAAGTTCGTTCCTGGACAATGACGAACTAGAGAGAACAGGCATCGACCTCGGTACCACAGGGCGCCTACAGCTTATGGCTCGACTAGCAGAAGGTTTGTAATGACCTGTGTCCTGTTTGGGGGGGGAAAAAAAAATTACTTTCTGCTTTGGCTTTCGTGTTACATATTGCCAAAGCAGTGGCATACGCATCACGTGACAGGAGAGGAAATTATTCATTAGTTTGAAATCAGAAATACATTTGTTTACTGAGGAAAGGCCATGATTAACCTGCCAATTATTGTCTTAATCGCTTGGTCTAATAATTAGTCAAAAGAATCATGACACTCAATTTACTATCACAAATGAGGAAAAACAATTTATTTGACTTTTCACAAACGCTACCATCTGTCATGAAACCACCAACCCATCTCTCTTCCTTCACAGGAACTGGGCTGAAGATTCCTCCTGCTGCTCAGCAGGCTCTACAGATGAGCGGGTCCATACCATTTGGAAACATCGGGGCTCCAGCAGGTGGGACTCTCATTAATGGAAAACATTTTCTGTGTTTGTCTCTAGAAAGTCCTGTGACAACTTTTTTTATTTTTTTTGGTTACAGCTGTTCCGACTCCAGCTCCAAGCCAAGCGCTGAACCTTCCATCGCAGCCACTGGCCACACACTGCCTTCAGCTGTCCAACCTGTTCAACCCACAAGCGTAAGGACAGGTTCAAGTTTATCCTTTAGAAATACTGACACGCACTTTGAAAGAAGAGTTTTGGGTCTGTAATCATTGCTCCCGTCAATGCTGGCTGAAGATTTCAGTGAGTTGTAGTAGCTGAATAAAAGCAAACCAAGTTACTTTCATGTTAGTAAATTTCTGCAGCAGTCTGGAGGCATAAAAATTTTATTTCACACTGAAAACCTCGTAGAAGCTTCAGCTCAACATTGGAAGTCTTTTACACTGAAAACCTGGAACCACCCCCGTCCCCACACACCCTGCAATATGAACAGTAGAAACAAAAACCCTTTCATTGTAAATATGGGCATGACAACATTGTCTTTGAAAATTGTCCTGTTTGCTGAGGGAATACCAAAAATCAAAGCATGATTTCTGACGTGACTGAACGTTTTTCAGGGAAAACGATCCAAGCTGGGCTGCTGAGATCCAAGATGACGTGATTGAGGAGTGCAACAAACACGGAGGAGTTGTTCACATTTATGTTGATAAGAACTCAGCTCAAGTAAGTTGAAGATTACAAAGTTAGTGATGTGGTTCAGAAACGCACATGCAATTACAATGTATCACCCTAGGTGTCAAAGATAAAACATAATTCAATTCTGTTTACTTTGACCAGTAGACAATACATAGACCTCCAATTATACATAAGTACATTTTTCAGTTTATAGGACAAACATGAAAAATTTCTTTGGGGGTGATTTTAACTCTTTATCGTTCACCCAGGGTAACGTGTATGTGAAGTGCCCCTCGATTCCAGCAGCAATGGCAACTGTAAATGCACTTCATGGACGCTGGTTTGCAGGTATGTAATCGTGCTGTTTGGTTCGAAGTAATTTCAACTTAAAGGAAAACATCCTTCGGGTTAACTTTTTTTTTTTTTTTCCTTTCCCTCCCAGGCAAAATGATAACGGCTGCCTACGTTCCCTTACCCACCTACCACAACCTTTTCCCTGATTCAGTAACAGCGAAGCAGCTTCTAATGCCAGCACGTCGATAGTCTGAGACATGCTGATGAAAGGCAGTGTAAATACATTTGTTTGCGTTCATGGAGATGTCATTGAAACTGACGCATTGGAATTAGTTGGCTGTGTAATAAAAGTTGCCTCAAATTCACAAGTTCACCATTGAAAATTAGGCTTTTTTTTTTTTTAGTTGCTTTTCAAATTTTTTGTGGGTTTGTGTTGTAAACTACTGCTGAGGAGTAATCTCCCAGTATCTATTGGTCTGTATGCTTTTAAATATTACTGTCTTATCTGCTTGTTTAAATCCATTTTTAGATTTAAAACAAATTGCAAAGAATCACACAAATGTGTTAGGTTATTAGGACTTAATGCCAAAAGTATATCAATGTCAACAATAATCCTTTGTAACTTTTTACAGCCATAATTTCATTTTTTGTATGAAGGCTCCCAATAAACTTTGGCAAAATTTGACAATTCATTTTATGTTTTGTCTCCTTTTTGGGAGTTTGTCTATCCCAAGTTCAAATAAAAATTAGTTTTAAAAAGTTTATCAATGATTTTTTTTTTTTTTTGTCAGCAAATTTTGACTGATTCTTTTAACGCTCTTATACAAAAATGTAACAATTATACTGTTTAAATGGTTTGAGATCATTTTGCTGCCAAATTGTCATTCAAGAATTAGAGATTAATGTTGTTAAAACAAAACCAACCTTCACCTGCTGTGGTATCCCAGTGCACATTACATGTTAATTAAGTAACAAACTCTACAGTTTTTAATAAAAGTGAATTAAACTATGTTTAGGCACCCTACTTAATTAGTACTTAGTGCTGCGCCGCCCCCCCTTTTGCCAACTGTGCTTTGGGGATATGAGGAAACATTGCAGATGAATATATTTCACTAAATTCTAGATATAAATGTCATACAGAGCAAAAAGTATTGACTTAGCAAGGTGCCCAAACATTTGTAAAATTTACCATTTATGACTTGAACTTTAATGTTTCCTGCAGGAGGTGTATGGGCCCCTTTGCGTCTACTTATTTTCAGTTTAAGAGAAAATAAGGATGGAGGCTCACTGGTTGGTTTGGTTGGCTCCACTAAAGGGCAACACAGCTTTCCTCTGGGACCTACAAACCTTTAGTGTTTCACAAATGACACAAGGCGGATTTGATGCATATACTGTAAACTTTATCTTCTAACAAAAGATATAGCAACAACAAAATAGCTTTAACTTCACAGATCTCTACTCTCAATTTAATCTACATAGAACATTTTTCTCTTTTTTCTCAAAACTTTACTCTAAATACTTTTCTCTCCTGCTGGAAGTCGTTCACATCTGGAAGAAAACGACATGGTTAACACAGCTGTGCATGTCAAAGTGAACTGAGTTTAAAAAAAAAAAAAAGTTTCATTTAAACAAATAAGATACTGTATGTAATATGCTGCATACATTTGCAAAACCACCAGGGATTTGGAGGAAATCGGCACAGCAATCAGTACCCAAGTCAAAGTGATCAATACCGCCAATGATAAAACATATACTTAGTTAAATTTATAGTAACTCAACTGTGAATATTGCATGTGTAAACAGTTGCTTCTGACCTGAAAGGGCTCCTTACTTCTTTGGAGAGCATTCCTTTGCCTGGTGGGCCTGCAGGACAGCAATTGCCTCGTCCACCTGCCCAAAGGAGAGGAAAAAAGTCTAACGGCAGTTTCCTTATTGAAATTTATTTTATGCATTTGTTAAATATGAAGCGACAGTTAAACACAGCTAAAATCCACCTACCTCTACAGCTCAGTTAAATCACACAGTAAAACCAAGTAGCTTTATAAAGGGTTATGTGCTGGACTAAACAGATTCCCTCCCCCCATTTTGAAGGTCCAGCAAAACTTTGGTGGTAACTGATGCAAGGCTGCGGGAGTGAGATATTAGTTTAAACAGAAAACGTGCAATTGTAGCAACTGTATATTAATTTTAGGAGAGATTGAATAGAAATGCTATTATATATAAATATGTATAAAATTTCCTCATTCAAAACTCAGCTCAAAAAGATGTTGCTTGAGATCAGTTGGCAGTTCAATTGTCAGTGATTAACATAGATCCCTATATGACACGTTTTAGAAGACAATTAATGAACAACATATCATGGTCGATAAACATAAGATCTGACGGAGTCCAAAATCATTTTTTACCATGACAAAGAGCTACGAGGACAAATTCCTCACTTTGAGCTGCTTAATATCAACAGCTACGACTGTTACTGTGCACGGCTGCACAACATTAACCAGCCCGCAGAAATATTTCACCTTGGAGTGCAGAGACTCAGGCGACTCCAGCATGTGCAGAAGCTCAGAGTTGTCAATCTCCAGGAGCATTCCAGTGATTTTTCCTGCCAAGTTTGGGTGACGGGCGTGGATCAGAGGGTACAATCGCTCACCTGCGTGTCACAGCGAAGACAGGTCAGCAACATGAATACTAGAGTTGCTTCATGTATTTAAAAAAAAAATAAATTAAAAAAATAAATAAAAACTGAACTGAATGATGCCACACCAAGAAGCTGTTTCTGATCCATTAGTGGAGCTGCAGCCAGCATTGAGGCAGTGAGCGGCTCTTGGCCTTGAATGTGCACCGGTGGCTCCATCACTGGGGCAGGGACAACCTGAAGACATTAAGTAAAGACACCAATAATAATATTAATATAATAATCACCTGATAATTGTTTTAAAAATATTATTTCACTCTACTTTCTGCTCTCATCATGATATTGTCTGAATCTCATTCATTTTCAATCTGATGTTTTGGCATAAGGGTGAACAACATTCATACCGTTGTTTTTACCCTTCGGTAGCTCACTTAAAGAAGCAACTAAGCACCGAGTCGTTTTGTGCTGAAAATTCATGGTTTTTTTTTTTTTAAGATAGTGATTAACTAAGTCAGGTTGCACCATTAACATTTAAACAATTCTAGCTAGTTAAGGCTGTTGTTACATCTGGGGCCAATTTCACAAAGAAATCTTTGACTGGTCTGTTATTTAACCCAGTCATGGATTTGTCTATTGATGTAAGTCAAACCAATTCACAACAATTACAGGCTCATTTTAAGCAAAAAAAACACCTCAGGCTAACTTGGGCCTAAGACCAATGTTACCACGGTAACCCTCACTCGCACTGAGCAGTAGCACCCAATAACAAAAAACAGGAAAACGTGGCTCATAAATTGTAGTTTGCCATTACCGTTATGAGAGAGCATTGAGAAAGACTTTTCTTTTTATTGATTCAGTTTTTGTTCAATTCTTCCAAAAGACATATTTTCTGCTGCCATAAACAGAGCTCATCAGCTAGATTCAGTTCCTCAGCCTGCCTTTATTTTGAAAAAAAGTCTGTGGTGCTACAATGTTGCATTTACAACAATCATTATTAGCATAATGCTTCATCACCTGAGGTAAGTCAGATCAGATTTGAGGCCTGTCCTCTATATGAGCTCCTGTACTCTTCTCTCTGAACAGGTCAGGTATTAGTGAACATTAGTTTTAATGTATGTAAAACCCCACTTAACACTTCACTTAGCATTACAACTAGGCCGAGTTTGAACTTGTTGACAGCTGGTGCCATCTTGATCCAGGTATAGAATAAAAACTTGAAATGGCAAAAAAGGGGCATGCTCAGTTTCTGACCCCAGGGGTGTTATAGGTGACTGTTACACGTATCCTATTTGCATCAAAATCAGTTTTGCAATCGTTACGAGCATAAACGTAACAGGTGAAAAGAAAAGCCCACAGGGCCCCTTTAACTTGAACTTAATCCCTGTTTGGACTTCAGTTATTTATAGTCCTTGGTGTGTATTAGAATTAGAGAACACAGCACAGACTTCAGTACCTGTAGTCTTGTCATAGGGACAGTGATGACGTGCTGAGGGTTCCTCACAGCAGATGAGTACTTATACTGGCTGCTTCTGGTCACACCAGGCAGGTCTGTGCGTCCCCCTACAGTCTGGGTACCAATGTTATCTAAACAAAGCCATTACACATGTCACAAACTGCCAGCCACATAAATGGCACATTTTAGAGGAATGGAGCTTATCCTGTTGTCTTCCATCAGTTTACCCACTTGTCTTCTGTGCAGAGCTGACAATATGTGGAGCCTGGGTGGAGGCCTGTCTGACTGTAGCGATTGCTGTCGATCCACGTCGGGAAACAGAACTGCCAACAAACTGGGTTGTGTAGGAGCCTAAAAATATGGAAACAGCATTTATAGCAGCATTCTATACTGCATACACACATACACATATATATCCATGTGGACACCACATGGTCTATTCACCCTGTGGTCTCGGTGGTTGTCCTGTCCAGCGAGGTGCTGGCCTCATGTTGCTGACTGCATTGTGGTTGTAGAAGGAGCGAGTGGGAGGCTACAAGAAAAGTATCTGTTTAAAATGCATGGCATCAAATTGCAGGTCAACCTCCACATCATAATGAATATTCATGTGTTCGTACAGGACGTGAATCTAAACAGCACAACTGCGTGTAAAGTGAAAAGATGCAACTTTGCCCAGGACACAAGGACATGTCTTGTTGAGCTGAAAATTTAAACATACCAAAAAAAAAAAAAAAAATCACAGAAGGATGAGAGCTAGTTTATGAGAGTTTTGAAGTTTTGAAGCCACATTTGATTGGTTTGATTTTTTTAAACACTTAAGTTGTTTTTTCAACATTTCCTGTAAAGAACCATGACATTTGGTACCAATTACAGGAAAAACAAACTACTCAGACCTTTGTTAGCGTGTTGAGTTTATTATTGGCTTTCATTTCCATGTTTGAATATTAAATCAACTTTATTGCTCAATTGCAGGCACATTTCACATGTTCACTTCACTAATTTCTGAATACGAGGCTCAAGGTTGTGCTAGCTTAGCATTTAGAAAAACTTAGAAGTGGACCAATTGATTACTCCATCTTTCACCTATAATTGATACCAAATTACGTTGTTCTTTCCAGGAAACATCTTAGGAGATGCAGACCTTTGCAGACATAAAAGGAGGTGCAGATGAATAAGCTCAGCATTTAGCTGACCACTGATCAGGAATGGCAGCACAATCAGCTGCTCATTAAAATTAGGTTCCCTCCTGTGTCACTGTTCAAACATCCGTACCTGTGGTACAGTCATATAGTATCCGGCCTGCTGGTACGAGTCGATGATTGGACTTGTCATGGTCCTCAGCGTAGCAAGTCTCTGCATGTACTTGTTGGTAAGGATTGCTTTACGCTCCTCCCTTCGCTGAGCCAAAGCCACATAGAGTGGCTTGGTTGCAATAATTCTCCCATTCATTTCTGTTACTGCTTTTGTTGCTTCCTCGGGTGAAGAGAAACAGACAAATCCAAAGCCTTTACTTTGAGAGCCATCTGTCATCACCTTCAGGAAACAAAGAAGCAAACGCTCAGAAACATTCCTTAATATTGAAAACATTTTAGAACACAACCAACACGGGTCAAATTTTAAACTCAATGTCCTAATGAGACTCAATGGTTTTTGCTTTCACCAGGTGATTTTTCCATGGCACAACATTCACCTTTGGTTTTTCCATTTCCATGGTAATTTGTGAAAAACAAACAACAAGACTCAATTGTTTGATCAGTTACCAAACATGGAAATGCACCAGCATCAAATGGAAGCTCCATATTTTTATACAATTTATTCCAAACCAACATCAACCACTGTTGATGTGGCAGTGAATCATACTGTGGGAATAGTTTGAGAAGTTTTTCTAGTGCTGTAATGATTCTCTCCACTTTCAAAATATCATGCTCTGTTCAGAGGGCAAATATTAACATTACAGCCACTTTTCAAGCATAACAACAGTAAGTCATTTATACTTTTGTGATTTTTATGTGTGCCTATTTACTGTACATTGAGTAGGCTCTTTATTGATACATGTTTCTACACACACAGACACACACACACACACACACACATACACATACCTTGGCACTGGTGATAGTGCCATAAGGGGCAAACTCCTTCCGGAGTCTCTCATCATCTATGCTATCATCCAAGTTCTTCACATAGAGATTCACCCCCTGGAAACAGAAAGAGTGAGAAATTTTAAGCCCGTCCATCCCAGTCATGCTGTTTGTTTGTCGAGCTGATCAACATGAACATGTAGCACATCGAATCCAAACTTACCAATTGTACATTTGAATTTTGCAGCATCTAATACAACCAACAGAGTTGAGTCCACTGCCAGCTGTTAGAGAGCTGCAATCGATTTTAACAATAATAGTAAAAGAATAAAAATTTGAAGCTACCACTGCTTTCATCAAGTATTACGCAAAATGTTTTGTGCAACCATTTCATCAATCATCAATTGACATCTCTTACGATCCAGTGGTTGACTGGACAAGCCTGGAGATCTGGCTAAACATTATCTGGATTTGATATCAGAAAAATAAAACCACAGGTCTTCAAGGACTGGACCGTGGCCCCAAACTAAGGCAACTACTTTTAAATCATCTGCAACGCACATACGGTAAAGACATGGGGGTTTGGGGGAGGTTCTCCCTGAAATCAATACTTGTGAAGTTAAAGAAGTTCTGCACTAAGTTAAAGGCTAAAGTGAGGAGGTAGGTTTTTGGTTTTCTGTTAAATACACTTAGCAACCTGACTTCTCTGATTGCTGCATCCCTGATTTTCCAATGGCTGTTGCTGGGTTACTCTAAAAAGAGTAGTATAGACAGCTGACCGTACCTTGTGCAAGTAACAGAAATATACAATACCTCCATTGTGAATTGTGAAATGCCAATGTCCATATGCATAAAATGCAGTAGTACCTGATAGCGCTGAATGCGGTCCTGTTTGATCTGGTCAAACTTGCGTTTGAGCTCTCCCTGACGTTCCAATCGCTTCTGAGCCCGGCCTACATAGATGATTTTCCCATTGAGCTCCTTTCCATTCATTTCAGCAACTGCCTAAGAAAATAAGGGGACCATTAATAAGTTACCTTTACTTTTCCTATAATTTAAGGTAGTTGACATTTTTTGACTGATCAACACTGACTCAAATCACTCCTGGTTACATTTATTAACAAGCCCACTTAAAATAGACACCTGACTCAGCTCAGCACAGCTTTTGACCTCTTAGCTAACTGTTTTCTGGCCCACGCATGGACTGGCATCAAATACAAAATATCTCCATACACCAGTCTTAGGGTAATTTTTCCACAAGTTATAGTGGATCTGTCGTACACACACTTGCTGCTGCCATTCCAAATGTTATTTTGTACTGCACTTGCTGCCTTCGATTTGAGTTTGATGTCATACTAGGACAGTTGTATTGTTATGATACTGCTCTCATCAGTCCCAGGAGTCACATCTTCAGTAACTATGATATCTTTGGTACTAGGCCTGAACGAGAGGAGGAAAATATGGAATGTGCGATAACATTGCTCAACACTGCGATGATGATATGACTTGAAATAAATAAACAAATACTGCACTGCATGCAAGTTAAGTTCCTGTGTTTTCCTTTACCATCGTGCCAGCTGACCTCACAGTCGCCATCAAACTAACTCCATGGCTCATGTGTCCAGGCTCCATTTTACAAGTGAAATGTTCTCATGTTGAGTGTGAATACAGTTTTCTCTATGGGTCTGGAGCTTTTTTTTTTTTCCCCCTTTCCAAAAAGGCATACAGCAGCAGAGTCACTGTGTATAAACCCAATATCTATCCGCAAACTAAATTGTCTAAACTAAATAATATTCTTAGCATGAAAACACTGAGTGGAGCTGAATGACCTACACAGACATCAGCAGCTAACTCTGCTGGAGAGAGTCAAACAAACCTGACATCTCAACGTGTTTAAGATTATTAAACTCTTAGGCTCAGGTGTTGTGCCTTAAAAACCCTGGGTGAATGTGAATGTGTGAATTTTTTTAAAATGACAAAGCTGTAAAATAGGAAGGCAGTGCAGCAGGTCCAGCCTAAATGTCAATATAACAGGCTGCTACAGTTGGTAGGAAAGCAAACTGAGTTGACATAGAAACTTGGCACACACTACCTTCTGAGCATCCTCGTGGGTAGCATAGTTTACAAAGCCAAATCCTCGTGAATGTCCCCTCTCATCCTTCATCACCCGCACACTGAGAGTCCTCCCTGAGAGCACAAATCAGATTCTAAGCAGAGTGAAATGAAATCTAAATTCTCTACTTTGCCTCCAAATGTGGCCAATTCATCAGAAGAAATGACACCAAGCAGGAGCAATAGGAAAAAAGAAATGTAATTTTACCAAATGCAGAAAAGACTTCTTTGAGTTTCTCATCACTGTAGTCTTCACCAAAGTTTTTGATGTAGACGTTGGTGAACTTCATAGCCTTGGTGCCGAACTCCACCTCTCTTTCCTTGCGAGACTTAAAGTGGCCAACAAAACTGCAGAAGTATACAAACCCATAAACAACAGGATATATATGAAGGGATAAAAAAAAAAAAAACAAATAAATAAGTTACTTAACAGAAAATTTTAATGAACATAAATGTTTCTTGGGCCTCAGGACACAGAAACAAAACAACAATTGCAGTAGATAATAGATACAAATAAATAAATGTTGGCACGAGGTAACATTTAAGGACAACTTTCATGATGATATTGCTTGCCCATTTAGTCCTTAAATTACAATATACACATAAAACAACAAACCTAGTTGTAGATCCTACCAATTCACTGACCTACACTGGGACAACTGACATTTGCCCCCCAGGATATGGGCCTTTCGTAGACGTTTACCTGCCTTTTGACTGAGCAAGAAACACACAGAAAAAGTCTGAGACATCTGCAACAGAGTAACAGTTTATAGTTTACATAAATACATATTCTACACTACTCTTTGCCTCAACTTACTTTTTTAGGTCACATTTGCCATTTTTTCAGATATGCCATTTTTTTTAACAGCTTAAATAAAATAAATAAAAGTCAAATCCAAAATATTTTGTTCACTCACACTTTCCTATCATTCAGTAGCATCCCATTCATGGTTTCAATGGCCCGGTTTGCTGCCTCCTGTGTCTCAAAGTGAACAAAGCCATAGCCTCTGGATCCTTTATCGTCACAAACAACCTACAAAGATATTTTTATTTTACATATTTAAAAAAAAAAAAAGGTTAATTTTACAGATGATCCATTTTATTTATGTGGATATACTGATCGTAATACTTCTGTTAATATAACAACAACTTTTTCATAATATCACACAAAGTTAGCCAAGTGCGTTACGCAATATCAGTTTAGTGTTCTGCAACTACAACAATACTAGAGACAGCAATCCTCCAACAGTGAAAACATGACCCATGTCCCTTACCTTGCATGACAAAATATTGCCGAAGGCTGAGAAGGTATCATACAGTGCCTTGTTGTCAATAGAGTCATCCATGTTCTTGATAAAGATGTTACCCACACCAGACTTTCTAAGTCCTGGGTCACGCTGAGACCACATTATTCGGATTGGCCGACCCTTGATAACATCGTAGTTCATTGTATCTAGGGCACACTCCGCTGAAACAAAATTTGAAAAACATATTTCATTGGCAAGATCCCTGTACTGTTTTCTTCATATTTATCACAATGTACCACTAAGAAGAGGATCAGACATCTGCTTCAAATTAAGTGAAGAATTTAACTTGACCATCTTGTGTAAACACATTACTGATTTAGGTGAATTTGCCCAAAGTTGCTACTTTACCATCAGCTGGTTGCTGGAAGTTTATGTAGGCATATCCCAGAGATCTGCGGGTGATGATGTCTCTGCACACACGGATTGACATGATGGGTCCAGCAGGAGAAAATTTCTGATAAAGCATGGCTTCTGTAACATCAGGGTGCAGGTCCCCTACATACAGAGAGGCGAGGGGATATGCTGGTCCACTGCTGTTCATCTTAGGTAACAGCTATTTCAAGAAATAAGAAAAACAGTAGAGTATTTTCTTTACTATTTGTATATATTATCTTTTAATAGACAAGTGTTTATTTGCCTCCTTGGTTGTTTAAGGCCACAGCAAAATTAGACACCAAAGATTGATGAATAAAATAACAATTATTCATAGTTAGAGGATGTAACCTGACAACAGGCAAGAGATATTCAATGATATTAAATCGTTTATCGGTGCTACTATAACTCCTGAGTATGTCAAATTTGCAGATCTTTCAATCTTAGGAGAGAGGAAACCCTAGTCCATGCTTGTTTTTTTTTTTTTAATGAAATACAGAAATGAAATAAATGTGGACTCAGTTATCAGGTGCCAGTTAATTCAATATGCCCCATTTATATTATGAGGGCAGGCTAAATAATAAAAACACTCCTCTGTATAATACAGTGCAGTTAAACAGCACCACAAACTACATCCTCCAAAGTGATCTGTTGCACTTCTCAAAAACAGCTCAAACACTTAAAACTATAACCTTAGTGCAGGATTCTTATATTAGACTGCATTACTTTTGTCCAGGTGTACCTAATAAACTGGTGGCGAGTGTGTACATGAGATTAAGAAGGATCTTAACATAATAATTAAAAAACACATCATGCTTGTCAAACCTGCACATAATCAACATGTATATCTCAGTGACAGTTTCTGGTCGAGACAAAAATCATTAAACAAATTTGTATTAGATTAATACAGAAAAGCCTGAAACACGTTTGCTGCTACACAATACACAAAAGCCCCCCATCTACACTGATATCTAAAAACGCCCATCATGACTTTACATGAGTTTCAGCACCTAGTTAAATATGACATAACTTTAACAACAAGCTCAGACGAGTGCATTTTAAAAAGATTCAAAAAATATGTCTTATTGACGAAAACACTTAAAAGGACGCTAGCTTCAGTTGACTTAAAGTGTTTGTTTTTTTGTTTTTGTTTTTTTTTTTAGCTCTGCACATCAAAGTTTGCAGGTAGTTCTTACAGGTGAAACAGCCACATTTCAGCTGCAAAAGCCGAGGAAAGTCGACCGAATAAAGGTTACTTACAGCCTTTCAATTAACCGAGGCGTCGACTTCAGGTGTTTAGCTCTCAGTGCCGCAGGGTCACCTCCCCGTCAGCAGGTTGTTTTCGTTTAATTAGGACCGTGGAACACCTGCAGCTCTCCTCCGCGCACCGTTTCAATTAAGCTGCAGAGAGGACTTTAAATCTGCGTGACACTCCGCGATGAAGACTAGTTCCTGCAAGTTCTCTGGTTGTTATCGGTTTCTTGCATCTATGAATTCAAAAGTCTTATCAAGTCTAATCTACCAATATTCCTTGTGAACAAAAATGAAGACGTAATTTGCCTGTTATCTTAAACGAAACTTTATTTCACTGAATGGTCTTTGACACTTTCCTATTTCTTACATGTATAGTGAAACTAGAATGGTTTTAAAGATACATAAACACAAAGCTAGAATTACACCAACCATTGTTTATCTCCATTTCGTCATTGCTTTTTAGAGCTAATCTAAATTTTCACAACCACGTGTGTGCACTGGGTAATAGACTGTTACAGAAGCAAATTTTAGCCATAAGACTTGTCAGTAAAAACAAAGCAAGTAGATACCTGATATACAGACAGGCTTCGTTCCACATTCACTAACTGCATTTTCATCAAGCATAATAATAAACTGACATGTTTTTTTTTTTTCAACAGAAGTTATTTCAATTCATTGGAGCATTGTCAGAGTAAACAGACTGTCAGCTATAATGTGGAATGGTGTCTTCAACTACAATATGTGGAATGTAGTGGTGATACATGGTATTGTGACACTGAGCTTCTTTCCAAATTGCACCTTCAACATAGACCTGATTTGAGACCATCATTCACACTGGCTATCTTTAACAGCAGAGTGATGCACCTGGGTGAAGAAAGAAAGAAAGAAAGAAAAAAAAAAAAAAAAAAAAAAATGGAGGTTGACATTTACCAGTTGTAAGTTTGTCTGGTCTAACTCGTTCACTTTAAATTTCTATAAACAACAAGCAGATGCTGCCACTTAAACGTAAATCGAGGCTGCAAGAGAAAGCCAGGCACAATTTTTTTTTTGGAGAAAACAACCGCTTTAAGAGGAATATTTTGCAAGCAGGGTTGATACAGTGTGGTAAGACATTTTCAATTAACATCAATAAAAGGTTACTTTAGGGTTTTACATACAGATGATAGTCAATCTTGCAAAATACATGGAACCACATTTACGCACATACAATTTTCATTGTACTGAGATCAAGCAGCACCTGAACAGTGAGTAAAACTACAATGACAATCCATACTTAGTTCAAAAAAGAAAGAAAAAAGAGCACTGCCTTTCCAAAAGCCTAATAATGTGGAATGTCTTATGTCTGAACAAATCTAACATGATCATTTAAGGGGTCCCTTTGAACTTTGAAACTGAATTTGTGAACATGATCAAGGAGCATTACACCAAGATGTCAGTGTCACAATACAGCCTGCCTCCTTTCTGTATGAGCCCACAGCAGAATTGCAGTTAGTTGAATACAGGATTGTACGTGTGTCTGGAAATTCAAACACAAAACTGTTTTGGGGTTGTGAAGCAAATGGAACGCCTACTATCACAGTGTTTGGTGGAAATCAACTGCCAGTTTAATTACCATACAATAAAACCTGTAAATATCATGAGGAATCACAAATAAGAAAAGTAACAAAAAAAAAAAAAAAAAAAAAAGGGATGAGAAATGCACAACAAACTACCTGGGACAAAGGAATTTGGAAGGACGATTAGAATTCACAACACCCCCCTCCCCCCCAGACCATATGCACAATCTTTCATATCCATTCACACTTGCTCATTCACTACATACAGACAGACACACAAAGCTGACAAAAACAACAGCAACATGGACTCACTAATCAATACAACATGTTTCCACAAAGTGACTGAATCTGCTAACAACTGAAAATTACCCTGTCACCTCACAGTGAACTGAGAGGGGTAAACTAGTTGGTCAGGAGCAATTCAGGCTGCTTGTCATACAGAAGTGGGAGGGGCTGATGGAGTGGAGGGGGATGTATATAAGCTGTCTGTGTTTAAGATAAGAGTGTAGGTGGATTAACAGTGCAATTCCATTAGTTTTCCCCGTCTCCGGTCTCTCCCTCATCTGCCTGGTTTTCCGATGTCCACAGCTGGGAACAGATACAGGGCAGAGTTAGGGTTTGCTGTGCAGAATGTGAGATCAGAGAAGTAAAACAGTGGAGTTTTAAACTCACAGTCAGGTTGTCCCTTAGTAGTTGCATGATCAGGGTGCTGTCTTTGTAAGAATCCTCGTTCAAAGTGTCAAGTTCAGCGATGGCTTCATCAAATGCCTGAAATTCAACACAATTAAACTTGTTATTTAAACCCGTATAACCAAACAGCATCATCTGAACAAGGTTTGGTAGTGACTTTGAATTAGTTTGAATTACTGAAAAATAAATGCTTGAAATAAGTAACAAATTATTAATTTGTCACATGTTGTGTTCAGTTCATACCGTCTTAGCCAGGCTGCAGGCCCTGTCCGGGTTGTTGAGGATTTCATAGTAGAAGACTGAGAAGTTGAGGGCCAGGCCAAGCCTAATAGGGTGTGTTGGCTGCATCTCCCCCTTGCTAATGTCAAAAGCTTGCTGGTACGCCTGCTGGGAATTCTCCACTGTATCTTCAGGCAGAAAAAGATTTTTTTTTTTAATTTACTTCATTGTTTACAATACATTTCAAAGCAGTATTAAGTGATAATTTGTGGGCAGAGAACTAGATATTATATTGTAATTGAAATGGCAAACAGTTGCATTTAACTTATCAATCTATTGCATAATTTTAGGTCTAATAGTCACACTGCTTTTAGCTCAGTTTTTAGTCTCCAAGTACTAAGGAAAATATCTGGCTCTTTACATGCTAATATCTTAAATTCATTTGCTAGTTGATGCTGAGCACCAAGCCTGTCTTCTGAATAGTCTGTACAACAGAGTTTGGTTGATTTCCCCAAACAGCTGCCTGTTTTTGCTGAAAACAACGCTGATGACATGTGAATGAACTGGGCCTAAAAAAAGTTGATTGACAGTTATCTATGGGATCATCACTACAGGAAATTACACAATAGCCAATTATTTGATGCACTGTTGAAGATACTTATTAGATCAGAGCACAAAATTCTAATGTAAATTATGTCCTCACTTACCCTTCTTAGTATCCCCAGATGCAACCTCAGACAGGTATCTATAATAGTCGCCTTTCATTTTCAGGTAGAACACCTTGCTTTCAGCAGCAGATGCATTGGCAATGAGATAGTTGTCCAGTAGGCCCTGAGAACAGAGAAAATAGTTTTTCAGTTTTGTAATAGTCAGGTTCACATGTATAAATTGTTGTTTTTAAGCACTAAAAGACATTAGAATCCCTTACGAGCACATCATGGCAGATTTCCTGCAGCTCAGATTCAATCTTCTCCCGGTATTCACGTGCCATCTGCTGTTTTTTGTCATTGCCCTCAGTCTTCTGCTCAATGCTGGAGATCACGCGCCAGGATGAGCGGCGTGCTCCTACCACATTCTTGTAGGCAACAGAGAGAAGGTTGCGCTCCTCGTTTGACAGCTCAGCACCTTGCTCTGTCACTGACTTCATGGCTGCAGCCATGTCATCATAGCGCTCAGCCTGCTCAGCAAGCTTGGCCTTCTGTACCAGGTCGTTCTTATCCATTTTCTAGACTGAGGAAGAGAAAGCACAATATTAGAAGTTGTTGTGTGTAGGTAATCAAGAGACAATGTTTCACAATAGTCCTAATTCCGTCCATTCACCAACCATTTCAGTGCTCTGAACTTTGCTAGGAGCTCATTTTATTTTGCTTTGGCAGAACAGGTCTTTTGATCAAGAAAACCGCCAGATTCAATGGAAAGTACGGATAAGCATTGCGAACCGGGCCCCTTGGCAAGTGGGTCAACCATAGACATCACTTGCTAAGGTTAGCTGCTAGGTAGATGATGGTTCTCCAATCCTATCTCGTCCTCATCTTTCTTGGCTTAAATTGATCTTATTAAAGTTGAATCAGACCCGTCGAGTAGTAATAGCAACAACTATAATGTGATATTGAATATTAGCTCGCTTAGCGTTGTTTCGACCGACACTTGCTGCACCAGACGAAGCCTTCCCGGGTCAGGTTTTAATGCCCTCCCCTGTTGTTGCTAACAATGCTAACGGGGTGATGTATTTCTTACTGGCGTTAGCTTGTTAATTGGGACCGATGAGATTTAACTTATTGTGTTGCTTTTATACGTTGTCGACCTAACTGGATTAGATAACGTTACTGGAGCTAATCGGGCGTATTCATGATAACGCAAATCGGAGTGGAATGGCTAATAGCTAGCTAGCCACCGCCGTCTAATTTAGCGTTACCGTTAGATAGCGGTAACGCTAGCTAGGCCAGCGAAAGCAACGACAAATTTTTCATTTAAAAACCACGGTTGGGGTGTTGGCAATCAACATTTGCCGTTTTTAATAATCGACAGAAAAGACTATCTGCCACTGTAGCGTATTACTTTCGCGTTTAATTCATTTTTGGTGGCCGTGCCGCGGCCCGCCCAGGCTGCCGAGCCTGTCAGAACAAAGTGTCACGGAATCCGACCGTCGGTTAGCTCGCTGGCTAGCAGCTAATGCTAACGTTAGCCAGCGAGCTAACCGACTAGCCTTTCACAAACCCAGCTAGCCTGCTCCGTTAGCATGACGGCTTCTCAACGGGATCCAACCGGACACGATGAAACGGCCAATCTAACATTAGGCTACGAATGAAACCCTAGTGTTATAAAGCGCTATTCATACGCGCGAGGTTATTATACTCACAATATTGGCGACTTTTAATCCTGCTTTTTTTTTTTCTCTCTCTGGACGATTCAGCCTCCGTCCTCCGTCTCGCTCAGCGTATCGTTCAGGGCAGTACCACTTCCGCTACACTGGCAGTTCTGTTTCCTCTTTTCTCACCACACATCTGCCTTACGTAATGCAACCGCAGCTAATATGCTAAATAACACAATTAATACAAGGGTAAAATAGCGCCATTTCCAAAACAGCCTTATTATGTGCTATTTCTAAATCTAACGGCTTGTCCAAGGCTCATACAATGGGCCGTGATGGTTTTACTTCATTTGTCTTTTACTCAGTTTTTAACCTCCTCTTTGTGATTTATTTGATCTCACGTCAGCGGAATCGGTTTCACCTTTTTTTTTTTTTACATCGCGTGAACGACTTTATAACGTTGAGATTTTAAAAGTTTTTACTTTTTTACAATCTCAATTAAATCAAAGTTGGTATCACATACAAGGGAGACTTTTCAGGTCAGGGGCCATTGAACACTGGCACAGGTTTTTCTCGCTCTGATCATCCCTCCTATTCACAATGACCATCAATGAGAGGGGCAGCAAATTCCCCAAAGCCCATTTCTTTGCAAAGTGTATCTAAAGTTAACACAAAGCTTCAACAACCCGAAGTGTAGGGTTCAAATCAATAACCTCCAAAGTCTCAATATTTTTAAAAAATGTTCCTCCACCGCAGCTCAACACAAAAAAAAACCCTGTCTGTCTGTTTACAGTAGCAACCTTTGATTTTCGTCCTGCACAGCAAGGATAAAGGTCAAGTGGAGTAGCACTTCTGGAGCTTGCAGAGCTTCAGTGTTTTGAACAAAGAAGCTTAACTAAATGCTTATCAATGCAGTGTTTCCAACCTGATAGTCCAGTTGAAGGCTGGTTTCTGTTTGACCTGCTGCACAGGTAACCTATTGTAAAACATCTGTAAATTTCATGACATTTCAACATGCAGATTCCATTTTTGATCTTTGCCTGGGTGCATATAACCATTCATTTTCATTGTTGTGTAATGTGTCCATTAGTTCTTCAACAGTGAAACATTACCATCCTAGGTTGCCCAAACCCAAGAGAACACCTTCAAATGGATTATGCCATTTGAAAAACACAAAATCCAAATACTTTCAATTTTAAGTAATATAAAACCAGAAAAAGTTTCATTTTCATACTTCATAAATCAATAATGTTGACAATTCATTTTCTAGCAACAGGGTAATTTATTAATTCAATAAATGTTTTCTATGATAATTTTATGAGTTACCTTACATGGACAATCTCTTGATGTTGAGTAGCTGGTATTTTGTAAAGCAAGCATGTTTTCCAGGTTAGACATGTGGGCACCATACATAATGTTATTAATCAATGTTTGCTGGAGAAATAAGGTAATTGTTTCATTGATGACTTAATGGACAAAGCTGCAAGTTCCACATTTCTGTGAAAGAAACTTTCAGCAGCTTGAAGAGAAAAAAAAAAACAGAAAAGGAATTTATGCTGCATGTATTCTCAAAAGAAGCTCAGAACTCACAAATGGCAGAATAATTAAGAAATGAAGAAAAGAAAAATATTCCACAGGCTTTAAAAAAGTGTTCTCTTACACAAGGGGTACAGCCCTCTCCTAAAGAGACAGAGTGTATTAACTGTTTTTCGGTTACGTGAATTCAAGTGTCGACTTGAAAATCTAACAAACTGTCACTGTCAAAATACTTTTCTCTCTCCAGTTCACTGCTTTCTTTGGCGTTTCATTTCAAAACTATATCCATATTTCACCATCAGTTACTGGAACCTGGGAACACTGTTTTCCAGCAATAACATTTTTTTGTAAATTAAAGTAAAATCTGATAGTAGCATTCATTAGGTTTTACTTTTTAATTTTAATCATAACATTCCACTAGGTATGTTTTAGTCACCAAAACAGACATTATTTCTGTCTGTCTGATGCACACAAAAAAAAAACAAAAAAAGCAGTGTTTTGGCCTTAAAGAGTCATCATCATCATAGTCATCACCACTGAGTGGGAGACAAACACAGCACCTATTGAGTTAAAGTTTGTTTCCCTGTCTTACTCAGCGGTATTCTGGCAGCTTAATAAAAACTGTATGGAAAATTTTTCTTGCTCACATGTACCTCAGATCCGTGCCTAGCAGACAACACTCTCTTCTCTCACCAAGACACCATGATGCAATTAAGGACTTTAATTTTCACATCTGTTGTGCTCCCATGGATACTGTCTTCTGCAGCAAAAGATGAATACGTGGAAGCAAGAAAACCTAAGGTAAAAATATCTTCTGGGTGTTTAACACAATTGAGCAAGGGGAAGAAAAGCAGAATAGTCTGAGTTGGGGGGGAAACTTCCAGCTATTATGAGGATTTCTTCTTTTTGCAGAGAGACATTCTAAACCTTCCTGACTATGGCTTCCTTCAAGACTCAAACAGTGACCCAGCAGCTCCAAAAGCTGATGGTAAGGTTTGTTTAGAGAGATAAATAGTTTTCAACAACTGTTTCAAAGCTGATTATGCAACACTTGCCGAGGCATTCTTCCACATTTTTGTGAATGTAGCTAAAGCCCATATTATGTAATAATGGGGCCGATCAAGTGTCCTCATCTAAACCGTGTGTAGTGCATTTTAAGCTGCACAGTCTCACTGCAGAGACCAATTAGTCGACTTATTCAAAAGACAAAAAGAGTTCATGTAAAACAAAAAAAGAAAAAAAGGGGATTAAATAGATTTTTTTTAAAAAGTGTGATCTTTTCAGAGTTGCCAACATGTCTCCTGTGTGTTTGTCTGAGTGGATCTGTTTACTGTGAGGAAGTGTATCCTGAAATGTCAGCCGTCCCAGCACTACCAAAGGAAACTGCATATCTCTACGCACGTTTCAACAAAATCACAAAAATACGCAATAAAGACTTTGCGGAAATGGGTAAATAGAAGTCTTTAAAATATTAACAAAATTCTCCTCATACAAATGTCATCTTTCAAGCTCCCTTTTTCCCCACCAGCCACATTAAGAAGAATTGACCTGACTGGGAATCTCATCTCTGAGATAGAAGATGGAGCCTTTTCTAAGCTTCCCAATCTAGAGGAGCTCACTCTTGCAGAAAATAAACTGACTAAACTTCCTACACTTCCCACCAAGCTAGTTTCATTCAATGCCAATTTCAACAGGCTTAAAACCCAGGGTGTAAAGGCTACTGCTTTTAAGGTAAGTTAAGAGTGTGATCGTACATTAGCACTTAGGGTGTTTGGATGTGTGCTCGAGCAAAACACCTCATCCATGATAATGGTCTTTTGTTGCTGCAGAAACTCACGAGACTAGCATATCTTTACCTCGGAAACAATGAACTGACAGCAGTGCCCCACCTTCCAGAGTCTCTTCATGTTGTGCATCTGCATGTAAGTTCATCTGTAATTCACTGAAATCACAGCAATTAATCAGAGCAGAGATGCTCTGCAGAAGCAATTAGATTTTCCTCTCTCTACGGAGCCTGTAGTAGCAACGTGATGGGCTAATTTTGTGTCTCCTGCAGAACAACAAGATCTCGGCGATAACAGATGAGACTTTCTGCAAAGGTAACACCAGTTACTACATCCGGGCCAACATGGACCAGGTGAGACTGGATGGGAACCCTGTCAAGCTGTCGCAGCACCCTAACAGCTTTATCTGTCTGCAGACTCTCCCTGTCGGATGGTACAACTGACATTACCAAAGCATGCTTTTGGGGGTGGGGAGGTGGGCGGTTCTGTGTAAACTGAAGGATGCAGAAACAAAGATAGTGAAAATACCATATACAAAATACAGTTCTTAAGTTAGATTTTATATACTCAACTCTACCATACAGTTCAAGACAACATACATGTTTTTTACAATCACACAGAAACCAACTAATTATATAACAGATTTAAAAAGGGGAAGAGAGAGCTTTTTTTTTGTTTGTTTTTTTTCCAGTGCTATTTGCCAGTATGAGACACATCTGTGCAAAATGTACATCTATAAATACAAAAGCTCATTTTGTATTTTTTCTTTTTTTTACAATTTGGCTGAGACGTTTCTGTCTTGGCAGGTGCTATGCGATGTTTTTAACAGACAGACTCACTGTCAAATCAATACTGAGACCTGAGCATGGTTATTGTGAAGAAATTAGATAATTGTTGTGTTTTGGGTTTTTTTTAGCTTAGATCTCAAACCAGTTGTATTATCACTGCTGTACTGCTAATGTTTCTTAAACCAACGACCATATAAACAATAAAACCTGCATGTTGGAAGAGATTTTTCCATCAGCCTTTCACTCTTGACTCCTTAACTCTTGACTTGATTGACTGTGATATGGTTGTTGTTGATGTAACTCAGTACCAAATTTGAGTTTATTTCAGCCTGTTTGAAACAGGGTGTCCAACAACATGTGAAATCCACATCCAATCCCATCGTCATTCACTTGGCAGCAGGCTCATTAAGAACTATCAGTCCATCTGCTATCTTCTGCTGGTACTTCCGTTCAGATTGTTTTCTTCTGTAGACGTCATCTGGCAAGAAAAAAAATATTAAGAGACTGAAACGAGATACGGTTCTAATACAGTTAAAGCTGGAGTGAATAAAACAGATGACAGATTTTGGACTACTGAGAGTACATTGTGGCAGACACACGTGTCTTACATCAGACTGTTTGATATGTCAAAGTAGGAAAAGCACAGGTGCTACTAATAAAATGAACAGTGGTTCTGTTCTATTCAAGGGCCACTGAAATCTATGACAGTCCAAGTGAGGCAGCATTTGCACAATAACATTTCACAGCAGATGTGTTGGCTTAGGTGTTAAGAAAAAGCACAAGTGTAATTAAAAACATTAATTTCAAATGATTTACATTAGACAGTTCCTGGTATGTTCTTAGCATCACTGTTGAGTTTAATGGCACTGAGCCATTGTTAATGAAATTTGTTTGACCTTTGCTGTCTCTCTATGACAGGTCAAAATGTCGGCAGTCAAAAAATGTCTATACTAACACTGAAACTGAAACTCTTCTGTTCCACTTCTGTTTTTCCTACTATGACATGTTAAATTGCTGTGAAAAATTACTCCTCCTGCAAATATTTTCAAATCTGGACATATCTGAATAAGTAAACTACTTATAAGCTGAGAAGTGAAAATAGAAATGGGAAAGAGACTTTTCTCTGTATCCCTACATGGCCTCAGAATACAACAGGATAAAATGTGCAGGACTGCTCTTTTTTTTTTTTCTTTCTTTCTTTTTTAGCTCTCCTGAAATGACATTTGAGCACATCTGGAATAATGTAGTATGGGTTCAGTGAGAGCAGAAACACACCAGGGCTCTTTTCTATTCAGCCTTTTGAGTGATCCTGTGGCATATCAACTCCACCACAGCAGTGGTTGTCAAAGTGGGGTCTGGGCACCACCAGGGGTCCTTGAGTGGGTTCCAGGGGATCCAAGAATAAAAAAGGAATAATGCATTTTCACTCTAATCACACTCATGTGTAACAAAATGACAAAATGTGTGATGATTTTCAAAGACAATCTATGATCAAACACCTAAAAGTAAAAATATATCGGGGGGCTGAGACAAATGGGTGTCCGCAATCTAGTTTGTGTTACTTTAAGTGTCTTTGACATCAAAAACGTTTGAGAACCACTGCTCTACAAGTCAAGCTAAAGATACATCAGTACAAAATCAACTTGTTACTGAGTGCTCGAGTGCTAGTGCTCCATCAGTTAATAATATATAAATAGCTTGGAATAAAGAATGATTTTGACTCAACACTATATGAAGTACAATGTTAAAATGCTGCTTTGACATGAATAAATAAATAATCATAATGCAATAATACAATAGGTTAACGCTTTAACAATTATGTAAATTAGCAGTTAAGCTATTTCAATGAAAATTAAACGGCAACAATGTCACAAAAAAATGCCAAAGACTCTGGTCCAAGCTTCTCAGACATTAAGATTTTTTCACATCTGAAGTTGTGGATATGTGCTATGAAAGTTGCCATAGGCAGCTTTCACTATCATCTATCATTTCGACATCAACATTTTATGGACTCAACTTTTAATGGACAAATCACAATATATTAGATATGTTGATACAATCAAAATCACAGGCCTGTAATATATAAATCATCTTAACATTTTTAATTATTTTGTGTGTTTTGATAAGTATAAATAATTTCCACACAGTGGTATTGCTGCTTTTATTCAAGTAAAGAATTGGATTAATTCTTCCACCATCTGATACATATTTATATCTGGGATTTCTGTTGAACCATCTAAGTGGCCTACTGTGTAGACTTCATTTCATTTTTTCCATAGTTTTTTATTTGTGCTAGAGCAGAGGGCTGTGCAGAGGCAGTAAGGGAAAGTCTGAGGACATATTTGAAAGGTCATTGAGGGACAAGCTTAGTCCTTGCAGTTGGCAAGGCTGGATTACCAACCAAGCAAAGTGGGCAACCACCCAGGGGCCCAAAAGCCTCAGGTTTGTTCCATTTCATTTGGGTCAACATAATTTGACTTATAACAAATACATCAGAAATGCAGAAAGAGACAGGTCAGCCATCTTCAATGTTGAGGGTGTAAGATGTTGGGTTTATTATGATAGGAGAGTTCAAACTTGCTAATTAATTCACTGCCAAATACATATTTGATGAATTAGCTTTTAACTTAACATTTCAGCTTTGGAGTGCTGCTTGTTTTTTTGGGCACCTTGGGAAGTAATGAATCATAAACAGTGGGGGCCAACAACATGAGTTTTCCCTGGTGCAGCCTCGGAAATTGATCTGACTATGACAACAGGCTCAGTGTAAACTCACCGTGCTGCTGCAGCATGGGAAACCATGGCTCATAGCTCAAAGGTTTAAACGTTGAGAGGAGCAGATGCCAGACAGGTAGGAAATAATTCAGCACGGCGGGGTCAGGAAATACTAAATACAACCTGGGAGAGTTTAGGTGGGGCAGTTTGTTTTACAAGCCGGGGACAGGCAGTGAACACGCTACAGTCGGAGGCTAACAGGCTAACTAGCACGACGCTAGCCAGACGAACAGACACCCAGTTTGTCATTTCACACTCACAGAAGGTCTCTTTTCCTATCCGCACGTTGATCATGATCCACTCCATGACCCCTCCGATGCAAAAGAAGACGGGGAGGAACCTGTACGTCCCAAGGCGACGTTTACCCGGCACAAGGCTCAGGACGTATCTGAGGTTTCTACTCCTGTGAAACATCGTGGCTAACAGACATAGACGGGTTCAGCCCCGCTGGGCTGTTTGCAGCGGTGCGGGGTAACTCTGGTGGGTAATGGACAGAGAAAAGCATGAACCTTTCAACTTGTCCTTTACAGTGTTATGAGAGCGATGGA
>CM076651.1:10235351-10293992 GCA_038496675.1 Rachycentron canadum
AGTGTTATGAGAGCGATGGACGCGGGGGGGGGGGGGGGGGGGTGCGCTCGTTGCGAAACCCGGCACAAAGCAAATGAGCGGAGTGCGGTAGAGTGTCGGCAGTAGAACCAACGTCAGCTCGACGTTGGGTCGCAAATCAAACGCACCCAACCCGTGGTCGTTATGCTGCGTTCATGTCACATCGTTCCGATCAGGGGAAAAAGGGACCCGACGACATCTCCCACACCAAACTACATGTGTGATGTTAGGCCAAAGTAAAATTTATAGCTCACACATTAATACAACCGATATCTTTATCCGAGAGAGACACATTAATACTTATTAGTGTATTAATATCTGCTTTTTTCTTTGTAAGAACGGATACAAATACACAACTTAGGCTGGTTATGTGGTGTGGCTACAACGTTAACCTATAGAGTAAGCCAAATGGAAATAAGGGGTGTTTCCCCTCTTACTCTGCTTCTGCCGACATTCTGTGAATGCAGCACAACATCCGGTTGTCTTTTGTGCGCGTGTCTGTGTGTGTTGATTCAGATAATGTGACAAATCAATGCGAGTTATGATTTAATCATTAAACCACTAAACAATATAAAATTAACTGAAAAAAAGAAACAGGGTGTATATATATATATATACACATGTATAAAGAGAGAGAAGGAGAGAGAGAGAATTAGATAGAATAAGGATTAGAGCAATAATATAACAGATGATAAATAGTCATTATGGCCTTTTTGCTGTAAGTAAGTAAGTAACACACCAGAAACATTAGGTGTGTTTGAATTATGGTCACCAAAGCCTGTCGTGGCTTCCTTGAACGTTTGTGAATAAATAAATGTCCACTGACACAGTACTGACACTGTAAAATATAGTATTTGTGGTCAGTGCTGAATGTCTGAAGTTGGACAGTTTTGTCTGAAAGCTTATGGTCTGTAAAGTCCTGCCAATCATTGAGATGTGACGCAAGGTTAAATCAATGTATTGACATGTGACTATATTTTTACTGACAACAAAAGCAAACAAACTGCTTTAATAATTATTAACCAACATTAAATAAACATTATTAAAGACCACAGGCTAAAGTTAGAGAAGAATTCAGTTGTTTCTTTTTTTTTAAATGTTATTTCCTTATTGGGAATTTTTTTTTTTTATTTTAAATCTCATTTCCCAAAAAATAACCCTGACATTACATGATGTAATAATATAAGATCTTCAGTTTTCTATAAAAACAATAAAACTTCCAATGTGAAATTCTTTTCTTTTCTTGTTTCTTCAGTTTTTCTTGTGTTACAAATTGATAACATGATGGTTACCAATACATTATGTATTATAATAAACACATTACAATAAAATAAACTGAATCAATAAAATAAATGGATGGACATTTCAGTGTGTTTCCACTCTAATGCCAAAGGTTGCAGTGGCATAGGAAAGAAAAACACAAATATACAGTCAAGGTATGTGACAAAGTAGCTCAATGTCTGTAAATTCTTCTGTGATTTATATTAAGAACTTTCACAAACACACAGATTATTTTCACCCAGTAAATTATTAAAATTGCAATTACAAATACATTTTGTTCCCAGCATTCAATTTAATAAAATAAATTAGCTTTCCAGCACAAAACGTTATTGAAGACAACATTAGCTGCCATCTTTTTAATTTGTGCTTTGCAGCAGAAAGTTAGTAGTAGGAGGTTTTCCAACTGGTATATGTAAGACAAAGAGCTCTCCAGTCGCATCACTATTATAAATGTAGAGTAACTTTGCCAAAGAGAAGAGATTTTGTTCCCAGTTGCAAAAGCGTGTTACATTATTAAGATGATGCTAAATTAGCTTCTGATTTTCAGTTGTAATACTGACCAGTCATCCATTTTTTGTACCAATTATTGTTGTGAAACGGTGTAAAACATCCAATCAATGCCTTAATGCGATTTGAAACCTACTTTCTTGTAAAAACTTATTTTGTTTTATGAAGGTAAAAAAGTGATGATTTGATTGTGTTCTCCATCCTGTCAGCAATAGACAATCTAAGCGCTGTGGGGTTTTTTTTTATTTTTTTATCTAGACCTGGTCTGATGTGATCTGGACAAGGGGGAAGGAAGTTGTGGAATCACCTTTAGTTGGTGTTTTCACAAATAAAATTGAGGTTTCACGAATGTGAAATTGGGTTTTAAACAGTGTTTAGGCTTTAATTAGGATGTCGAACATCCTTTTACACAAATAAGAGGAGCAAAAATATTGTAATTTAATTGTCCCTTAATAGCGAAACTAAAGTGAATTGCAACTTAGTAGCTCTTAGTAACTTGGTACATACAGTAAGGAGCTTTGAAGCAGCTGGATGTTAGAATAGCTGAAACACAGTATGAGAGCTAGCACAAAATGTCATTGAGTTAATGTGATAAATTCAACAAAAAAGCAAAATTTAATGAATGACAAATATAGAAATGGGTTTATTTTGGCTGAGATGACCAAACACATTACTGTTGAAATGAGCTCTGAAGTGTAACAGTATGAAATACTGCAAAGCACACACAGCAAATACATATGCATATACAAGACAATCAGACACATGCAACAACTACTAGGGTCTTCAGAAATAGTACCATACTTGGAGATAATAAAGAGCTAAGAGACTAATTTTAAGATCTACTACCAATGCACCAGAAAAAAGAATTGGGCTAAAGATATTTAGAATTTATTATAATTATCATCATTATTATTATTGTTATTTTCCGGACACATTGGGACCCAAAACAGTTCTTTGTTCAGTGTCTCCAGTCCAGATTGTGGCTTCAGTCATGCTCAAGAGATCTTACATAATCTCTTCTTTTGGACTTTTTTTTCCCTACCAAATTGTGGTCTCAGTTTACATTCATGGATACCTGTTCACAATCACTTTATTAATGACAGTTGCAGGTATTGGAAACACATCTGATCACAATTATTCCTGTAGAAATCAATGTACCCACATTTTTAGCATTACTGGGGAATAATAGTATCCCTGAATAAATAAAATCCTAAACATAGGGTCATTCTGCTTCATGGAAAATGGTTTTGTAACCTCAAAGAAATATTTATTTTTAAAGAAATGTCATATGTCACATAAGTGTTATATTGAGAAAACACTGTTTTCTTATGAACTGTCTGGATTTTGAAGTTTGTGTAACTCCTTGATCAAATAAGAAAAAAGTGATAGTTGGTGATACATTACTGAGACAGAGGTCATATTTGTTGTTTTTTTTAATGATGATTTGTGTAATATAAAAACACAAATGTCACCCACAACAACTCAGTGCTGTAACTCAGTCTTCAACTTTGTGAGCTGGTCTACAGAAAGTCCAGTGATGCTCCACTGTGTTCTCGTTTGCACGTTCACTCATGTGATGCACACGCGTGTTCCTGATGGTGAAGCCTTGTTTCATAATGTAGTCCATGAGGTGGACCCTAAGGGACACCTCTTGATGATAGTCACATGGTCCGAAGGTGAACGACACCTGGCAGTCTCTGGTGTCCATCATGTGTTTGTTCCACTTGGTGAAGTTGTTGGAAATACCTTCCAGCAGGGCGTGAACCTTTGTAGTTATGGTTAGCTGTGTGATGATAACAGCGACTGGGTTTGAGTATTTCGACAGTTTCCGAGTGCTAGAGAGCTCCACGACCTGCTCGAAGATGTCCGCAGGGTACAGCGGCTTGGGATCGTTAAGGCACTGGATCAAAGGTTCAATCTGGTAGAAATCTGCCTCTTTCCTCAGGAGCTCTGTCTCTGTGAAATCAACAGGGAGGGTGAGCTCAGACGTCCGCAGGAAGTTCAGGATATACCTAAAAAGGGTTCCATCGCGATCGATGAAATAATTTCCCCGAGAGTCGCGAGTTGTGGGGAAATCTCCCCTGAACATGGCGCCCAGCATGGAGTCTGGATAGCGTTGCAGGGTGGATAAACTGGTGGTGTAGAGGTGGCCTCCCACGTTCAAAGTAACAGGAGTAGTCATCTAGGGCAAAATGGAGCAGAGAACAGGTTAAAAATGTTTTTGCAAAGTGAAAGTAAGTCAGTGTTTGCAATACAACAGCCCTGCTGTAGTTTGTTGCTGTGTTGTTGAACCGTGTTGCATTACAGTGAGATATATTTTGAAAGTTCTGCCCATACTATTTATATTAATAAGGCAGACTAATCATTAGAAACACCTTTGTATATGCAACACAATTCAAAGGAATCATAACAACACCCTAGTCTGATTAAACAATAGATTCTAGGGCAGGGATCATACAATTAAAGATTTTACATCATTATTACTGGACCAAGTTAAAACATACAGTTATGTTTTAAAAGATTTTACAGCCTGAAGGGATTGAAGCGGAGATGATGGCGCACTTGCACTTCCACTGTGGACATGTCCAAAATCCAAGACTCACTGCTATACTGTTAATATCATAGTTGTCAATATTGTCTTTTGTCCAAAACTTATATTATAGGAGATAGTAATGAGAGAATTTCTTTGGAGGTGGGTGATTCTGTTTGAAAAGAGGGTGGATCTTCTTTATGATTTTATATTTCAAAACTAGAGTTACTGCCTTGTGCTGAGCATTGTGATGCCACAGTGAAGACCTTTTACCATTTAGATATAAAATGGTTAAATTGTGTCATAATTAGCTTGTGAATTTGGGAGTTATGGCCAAAAACGTGTTTTGTGAGGTAAGTGACCTTGACTTTAAAGCACCGAATTGCAATCTGTTCATCCTCGAGTCCGAGTGACTGCCAAATGTCTGAGTGTTCCTGATATTTCCCTGATATTTTGCATTCACATTAAAGCTTGAACTATACCGAACATTACAACTGACATTAAGGTACGATTTACCACCATACTTATGTATTAGACTTTTAGCAAGGTGTAACCAAGTGAACTTAACATTAAAATCGTCCAAAATTTCATTAGAAAAACCTGAACTCGCTTGTACCAGACTGAGTCCTATCCATGTCTTACCCTATGGCCCCAGTCTCCATTATCCATTTGTAGAAGAGGACCCACTTGGTCAGAACCAAAACAGAGGGAACAGATATGGTTTCAGTTTCACCTGTGAAAAAACACTGTCACATTAACATCAGCTATAACAAAGTTATGCAGAAATGATGGGCACGGTTAAATCAAAGTTAAATAGTGTTTCTCTGTCTTTGTTACATGACTGATGATCTACCTTATTGACATTTTTTTAATGTTTAAATGAGACCGTACCAGACTAATTAACCGTTACATACACAGTTCTTTCAGAAATTTCCTGTGTGTTTGCTGATAAAACACCAGTCTATATTTAGCAAAACAAATTGTTGTCAAGATCCAACTTTAAATGATATTATTAAAATTATAAACTTTGTGTGCAACTAAAGTCCACATGATCTCAGACCTACAACTAATGCTTGTTTTCATTATCAATAGAGATTTCAATTATTCTTTAAACCAGTTTTGAAGGCCATAACATAACACCTTAAAATTTCTTGTTTTGTACACACAACAGTCTGAAACCTGGGGATATTCAGTTCACTGCACAACGACGAAATGCACATTTATGAGGCCTGAGGCAGTTTGTCCTTTAAATTCTAAATTTAAATGAAATTTAAATGATAAGTTTAGTCGTTGGTTATTTTTTTTATTGTCAACTTGATTACTAATCACAGTTTTACCTCGTGTGCTCGGAAAAAATTGTAAATATCTGTTTCTTTCATAAAACAGCAAACTGCCAGATGTTGAAGATAATGTGATATGAGTGAAAGCTCCAGAATAGCGACTAAATTATAACTATTTGTTGACTTTTGCTTTCAGTGGTTGACAAACTTTGCGTGAGCTCGTCGGTGGCTCGGGTTTCAGGAGCAGAAGTAAATAAATATTTCCTCTGAAGTGAAAAATGAAAGTAAATGAACGTAAACGCGCCGAGTTATATTTTCTGTAGTTACTCGACGCTGGGACTGAACTGTCCCACTGGAGCTGGTATTCATTTGTTGAGCCGGTCTTCAAAGTAGCCTCCAGCCTCAACACATCTCACTCTCTTGCTGTGAAGTAAACTAGCTAACGAGCTGGTAAACATCGATGTTACCGCCTTGAAAACCCGGCGAGGGTGCACTGAGGTGTGTAGCGCTACATACAACCTGAGCATCACACTGGAAATGTTTATCGTAGCCTGCTAGCTGATAGCCTCTTGCTAACTAGCATGCTAAGCTGGCTAACAGCCGGAGCCATTAGCGTCAGCTGCTGTTAGGTTACTTAGGTTAACGCCGGGGTCTTCGTTAGACTACCTGGAAGTAAAGTAGACGTCAAAGGGAAAGCCCCACCTGTCTCCCTTCTCGGCTACTGGGCTGTTTCTGTCCTGTAACAGCGGCCTGTGGTTGGCATTTAAGGGTGCAGTCAGATAGTCATTGATGTTTGCCGCTGGTCTCACCGGGCAGCTGTGCTCGGATTCAGGCTGCAGCAAAACTGCGCACACAAGGAGGAGGAGGAGGAGGAGGAGGAGGAGGGAGGGAGAGGAGGAGGTCCTGCTGCAACCACAGGCACCTCTGCATGAATACAACCATTCACACATCTGCACACAGCCACGTACAGATGCATGCATGCTTTTATTATCGCGATCCAGTTTACATCACAAATAAAATCCCATTTATTTTCACATCTAAGAAATGCTACAGCACAACTGTCTAAACGGCGCCTACTGCCTCAAATGGAAGTGAGGACATTAGTGTACACATGCACGTCACACATAAGGAGCACATGAGGCATTACAACGGAAGGAAATGGTTGTAGGTCTTTTGTTCAGGAGGACTTTTTAGTGCCACCCCTGGCATCTTGCTGCAAAATGATGAACTCCAGAATGAGTCTGGCAGTGCGACAAGGCCTCTCCATCACCACAGAGTGGCCACAGTTCTCCAGCAGGTCCACTCTGCATCCAGGTATCAGCTCTGCAATGACTGTAGCTCCTGAGACATCCACCACCTGGACAGATATGGGATGATCGTCATGCCTGTGAGTACTGTAGATAAGAGACTGAAATGTCTCTCAGCAGACATGAACTGAGCAGCTAATGAAACCTGAGCCGCCACTTTCAGGTTACAAGTTGGGGCACAGCCGCATGAATCTCACAATTAGTTTAGAAGCAAAAGCCCCCAGAGGTAATCATCCTGTGTTTATGTAAGCTGTGATGAGTCATGGTTCAGATCAGCCACCTCTAAAACATCAAGCAGCCCTGCCTTAACCTCCACCTGCCAGCTCTTCACTGTAACTAATCAACTTCACTGTAACTAATCTGTATTAGTGCAACATAAGCAAGAGTAAAATCACAGGAACAGTGGACTATAGTACAAAAAGCCTGGAAGGTGCCTTTTGTCTGCAATTTCAATTTTTTATATGATAATAAATAATAAAAACATAATAAAATATGTTATTTCATTATGAATGAGGGAAAGCAGCTTTTTACAAAATTCTGTTAATACAATTTGTTGGCAGTGTTTCAGAGTGACTTCTTAATGTGAAACGCCAGAGAGGCATCTAAAATAAATATTTATTACTATCAGTGGCAGGTCCATCATCGCCACCTTCTAATGTTACTGAGGATGTCTGACAAGCTCAGCTTTTAAAGTGGCTACTAAAAGTCTTTATTTAAAGCAGTAATTTGCATCACTTTATATAGAAATGAGATTTGCATCAATAACATCAAGTTGTATATGTATTATAGGATACAGTTATATGTTCTTGTAACTGTATCTTAACTTTTCAAATATGATCAGTTTACTAGCAGGTTAGTGTCCTAACAAAAGTAACCAATACATATAAATATTCAGCAGGATCAGGACAATTCAATAACAGTTATTATTAAACATTACATTTCTTTCAATTCAATTTGATTCCTGTTATTCATTCAGAGAGTGTAGCAGGGTCTAATCCTGTTACCAGTCCCTTCTCAGTGTATAGTAAGATGACTTTTGACTTATTAAATATAATAAACCTAAACACCTAAAACTGAGATGTTCTTCTTAATAAAAACTTCACACTGTAATTGCAGTATGTTGAGAAAACAGGCTGAAATATGCTGAGATTTCTGATTGTGCAGTTACTAAAAGTGAGAGGAGGCTCACTGAGGCTATATATTGTATGTACAAGTACAAAAATGTATCTGTTAAACCAATGGGCATCATAGTTACCTGGTCCTGTTTGCCCCATATCACTTGTAAAGGTGCAGTGATCAGATGTAAGTGATCCTGTAAGGCATATCTTGATTTCTCACCAACAATCTCCATAAATACTAATTTAAAAAAAAAACAAACAAAATTACTGGAAGATCACAGAGACTACACTGTATTCATGGGAATTTTTTTATCATAGAAAAGTGGCCTAACCTTCTTGGTAAAATGCATTGTGAGGCTGCCGATCATCTACCAATCCTTGAAGAATCTAAACAATAAAACCACATTAAAACAACCAAAAAATGTGGATGAAAATTAGCAGGGCGGTGGTTCCCAACCTTTTCCAATGCATGACTCATGACTTTCTCTGGAAATCTCAGAAATTAACATCTGGTCCTGTGGCAATACAGTGGTCATTTGTCAATTCACCACCTGTCTCTTGACTCTCTTCCCTTTTAATTATTCCTGTTGCTAACCAGCTATTCATTTTGATACTCCAGTTTTTGCCATGGATTTAATCTTTTAGTACACAATCAGACTATTACGATAGCAGACATGGATATGATGTGGTCTGAGTTCCTGTCATTGACTTATCACAGTAATAGAAAAAAACTTAATTTATATGTTGTTTTTTTCACAATCTCATTTTACCATCAAAATTGTACTGCTTTGTGAACCACTTATAATAACTTACTCCCACCATTTGGGAACCACTAGAGTGTGGGAAAATATTATTCTGTACTTTTTTTGGTGATATTAAAAGCAATTTAAGATTAATATCTATTATGAAATTGCTGACCTGTTGAGGGATTTTAAAGCGAACATGGGAACAAAGTCTGAACATGTCCTCCATCTCCTCAGGTGTAGTGGGGATCAGCGGGATGTTTAATGTGTAATTGCTGTGCTCCAGGTCCTGCAAATGGTTGTCAAATTTGGTCTCACATGGATGTCTTATACCTGCAGGATGAAATTATGTTCATATAATAAACGCAAAACAAAAATTAAACCTACAAAGAAAGGTGAAATAATTAAGAGGGAGTGTTATTATGGTCATGTCATGTCACTGGCATGAACCAATGGCACACAGTGTGAAAATACAAAGTACACAAACAAAACAATCCACAAAACACAATTTACAAATAATGATACAACAAAAGTACCATAAAACAAAAAGCACCAGATCATGCATTACTCTGTGACTGATCCCTGTTTAAAAATTGTTTCATGCTAAACAGACTAACAGCCTGAGCCTTTAACATTAGCTGCTGCTAACATTTTTGCGTTGGCATTTTGGTTTACAATGATCTCAGTCATGATCCATCTTGAGTTCTAAGCCATATATCCAAATGAGGATTTACGAAGAGGGCAAATTTAAAATCCTACAGACACACTTCATGTGACAGAACCAAAAAACCTGAGAGTAACCACCAGGTCAAATGAGTTTAATATTAGCAGATGCAATGCAATGGGCTGAACTCAATATATTTAATGTCTTAAGAACATGACAGTGATCTCATTGGCTTCCTGTCAATTTTAATTGCACTGGGTTTGCAGTTTATTAGGTTTGCATAGCTAAAACGAACGCAGCTAATCCAACAGTCCTACAATAAATTCTCTTTCATGGAGGTTAATGTTCATTAAGATACTGTAGAGACTGTATGATCATTTAGGAGGCTGTAGTTTACAGGTTTGTTGAAGTGTATTGTATAATACAGTGTGTCCTCAGTGATATAAATAGGGTCGGTATAACACAATATAATTAAACAACACCACTAACTGCAGCCTCAAGTGACCATAAAGTTGAACGAACAATTCCTAATACAGTTACACACATGCACATGCAGTGACTGACCATCTGGGCAAATTAGAGTCATGCTACATATTTCTGAAGGGTAGCTGGCTGCGTAAACCCCGGCTACATTTCCGCCCATGGAGGTTCCCACCAGATGGAAAGACTTTCTGTTCAAGCGAATGGTTTCCACAAACTGAGAGGAATGAGGGACAAACAACAACAGATTTTCAGAGGAATGATTTAGATCCCTGAAATGCATACACACAGTTATATAGTTTAGACAATAACTCTGTCTTCAGTGTACCTGGTGGATCCTTCTGACCTGCCCCTGAATGGAATAATCCTCTGTGTTGGTGCGAGTTGTTCCTTCATGGCCAGGCATGTCTACACACACAAGGTGCAGATGTTTTGGTAGATACTAGAGCAGGAGACAAAGTACAGCTTAAAACTATTCATGTAAGTTTGGAGGACAAGGATGAAATAACCTCATAACATCATCTTGCAGTTTAAACATGCAATAACACATTTATTGTCACTTGGGTGCCATACCATCAAGTTGTGAAAACAACATTGACATATCATTGCCTTTGAAGTTGATATGGCAAACTTGTTATTTTAGCTCTGTTTTTGGTCTCACCCAACTCCTTAGCTTTTTAGCTGCTGCACTGCTTCCCAGCTACTCTCTAAGTGTGTCTGGCATTTGGTGCCAAGTAGGGCATAAACAATGTCTTCTCAGATTACTGCCCAGATCCTTTTAACGGCGCACACGTGACTGAAACTTCTTCTATCAATCTCAATCTTGAAAAACAAATAGATAAATAAATAAGCAAAAATGCCATTTTTTTTCTTTCACAAAAAACTATCATGTCAAGAGGGAAATTCAGAGCACACAAATTCAAATTGATTTTTTTCAGAGTAAAATATTTCATAGATATTCAGTGGTGTTTAAATGTGTGATGTTATTGGTGTTATTGGTGACTACATTTCACAATTAAGTGATATATTGCTTACAAAACTCAAACTCTTATGGTATCTCTGTGAATTCAAATACAATGTACTGAATGAAACTATTTAAGTATTTATGTAAAGGGTAAATTTCCTTAATAAAAAGATGGGTTTATATCATAAAATTTAACTAGAATCATGCTTGCCATCACTGCTTAGGTGAAACCAGCAGAGTGGAAGTCCCCTGAGTTGACAACAGCAGCCTGTAATGTCCAATGTTACCCTGACCTTGACAACAGTGAGCCATGTGTCTTTGTGAGCCGAGAAGCCATGCAACATTAAAATGGAAGGTCTCATCCCAGGCTTTCCTCTGTATGAGTAGCAGAAGCGATAACCACCACAGTCTGCGTAGCGCACCTGCAGGCCCAGTGTCCTCCTCCAGTACCTGTGGAGGAGAGTGTATGTCTGAGCTGACACACAGAGACATGAATTCACTGAAATTCAAATTTGAGCCAAGTGATAAAGAGCTTGGATGCCAATTTTTATGACCATCTGTTGCCAACGTTGAACGCTGTTTTGGTTACTGCCAAAGTACATACAGTGTTATATTGAGGCTGCTGGATGATTTTGTCAAATTGTTTGATGTTTTGTTTTTTGGTTTTTTTGAGGCTTTTCAATGAGTCATTTTTAACTTGAACTACAGCCACAACTGCTTGTTTTCACCCAATCCATGATCTTTCCCTAAACACTCACTAAGATGTCTTAGTGAGTGCCTAAACCTATCCAAAGCACAACCATACTTCCATCACATCATAAAACACATTATTTTTCATGATAAAACATTTATAGGAGAATTTCTCTGGTACACTAAAGGGAATCACATCAGGTATTGAAGATATAAGAGGAGGGCAGTGTGTCACAATTATTTACCTTACCAGTAATAAACTTTAATGAGAGCTGAGGGCCAGAGAAGGAAGGAGACAACAAAGACCAGAATGGGAATAGCCAGTGTTCCCCCAGCAATGATAAACAGGTTTACCACATCTAGCTCGGCTGCCATGGCTCCCTCACCAAAATACACAAACATAAATATTAGAAAACTTGCAGGATCAACAGGGCTAAATTTCAGGCTATATGCAACATCCATACAATGTTTTATAGAGAAATAAAATAACTTTCAGTATAAAATAAAGCACAGGTGACAAAATGGGTCTTTATCAATGTGTTAAGTTACATCATGTTACAAACAATAGTAGCATATGACTTGTTTTTTATCCACACATATTTTAAAAAATTTTGAAACTTACTTATCAGATGATTTTTGTCCTTGTTGTTTCTTCTGTCACAGAAAAACACGTGTGACAAGTTCAACTGTGATTCTCTGCGTTATCTTCGCAGCATGCAGACACATCAGTTGATATGCACGTATCACTGATGTGTGGAAAGTATAAATAGTTTATTTATATTTCTGAAATTTGTCATAAAAAACTGCCCCTGTGGAGTGCAGCTTGTCCTGGCAGATTATGTTTGCTCTGGATAAACCCATTGATTATTACTCATCACTGGGTAAAACCGGGCCACAACCGTATTCAGTCAATCTTTTAAAGTGAACGCACAGAGCAGACCACTATGTTCAGGAAGTATGCAGTCAAAAGTCTCACAACTAACCTTTACACAGCATTCGATACATGACAGGAGGTGCAATAAAGAAACAATATAAAAGGATGCTGAAACAAGAGAGAAGATAGCAGATGATTTTGTATAACATGATTGTAAATCAGACTAAACACCAACAACAGGATGTAACATAAGTAAAATGTAACAGTAGGGAATTTTAGTGATGTGTTTAGTGGCTAATGAAAATGAGGAAAGTCAGATAACAGCTGTAAAACTAACACTGAAGGGTTTGTGCTTTTGCACCACTCTTGGTTGACCTTTTCTCACAGGCTGACTTTGGGCACCTCCCATCAAAGTCACCGAAAGTATCATATGTTTCCCCCTTTGGTCTGAAAATCCCCAGACATGAAACAGGCTGAAACGAAATCAGACACCTCTCACATCTGTTTTCAAGCCCAAGCTTCAGGTCCAAAACTTACCACTGGGTGTCATGATAGAGACAAACTGGGTGAGAGTCCCAGGTTTCCTGCAGTCAATAGTGAAGATCTGAGGCCTTTTTTGCTCACACCACTGGATGTCATGACACCCACAGGCTGTGAGACGTCATTCTTCTTCTTCTTCTTCTTCCCCCCAAGGGCTGTACAGGTCTGCCCCTCGTGGTCGTCATGCTCCAGACTCTTCGGTACAGGCTGACCACCAGGTGCCCATCTCAGGGGTGGGCACAGACCAACTTGCCACCACCAAAAAGAAAAACAGAATAATAAATACATAGGAACAAATACATAGGTAAGTATGTACTGCAGATAGATTAATATTTGAGCAGCCTTTCATACCACAGGGAAGATCAAAGCTTCTCACTGTGCTGTATAATTAGGAAACCTGATTAGTTGTTATAGGTTCTCAGCACTCAGCATTACTCAGACTGTAACTTAGAGCTATATGAAGCTCGGGATTACACCATAAATACCATCTAATGGACTGTGAGGCTCCATTCTGCAGCATCTCTAGTCTGCTACCGATGACCTACATACAAACTAGAGCAGAACAAATGGACGTGACAACTCTGCAGAGGGGCTCGCCTTGCATGGGAATGATTCTCAGTTTTGGGTTTATAAAGGGGCTGTCCTCAATCTGCACACATGTCACACACACAGTGGATTCCCCAGGTTGTCTGAGCGAGACACTCACGTCACATTAGCTACATCATCCCGGTTGTCACGTTGCATCCTGAGAGGATCCTTGACACACCAAAGCCTGCAGAGCAGAAATGTTCCAGCCAATGTAGCAGTGCAAAAATGTGGATCAGGTGCCGACTACTCATCCACAGAGCTGCAATGATTTCTTCTGGAGCCATGACTTCACTGAAATTGCGAAATTAACAATTTAGCAACAGACATCTTGTTGTTGAGAAATACACTGCATCCTCTTTCACAGATTCAAGGTCAGCCCATAGAAAGGGTACAACTGCACTGATTGCTTAAACTTAATCTTCCAGTAAAGGCCACCACAGCAGTCACACTAAGTCAGAGGATCAAGTTGTGTTTGTGTGATATTACATCACACCTTCACCCACTTTAAGGGTAAGAGAAAGATTTAGTGTTGATTTCTATACAGTTGGGTTCCAACAGGAGATAGAAATGGGCGGCCATGATTGAAACAAGTCTGAAATATCCTCACTCGCTAGTGTCCTACAGTTCCCTTCATGCCACTGTTGCATGTATTGTTAGACCATTAGTCTCCTAAATGTCCATGTATTTCCAGCTCCAAATGTTTGCAACCCAGGCTCTTTGTTGTAGATGTATAGTTTTATATTCCAACCAAACACAGCATAAATCGAGATACAAATGGAATTTTTTTTTTTTTTTTTAAACCAACCATATGTGAATTATCCAGTCTTGTCTAATGTAACTCATCATACTGGTCACATAGTGCAATAGGCTGATTAAAAAGAAGCAAAAGCTACAGCAGCAGGAGGTCTGGCCTCATCTAAACAAAGCTCGGTAGATTCAGTGACTGCATGCTTATGCAATGACTCTAAGGTGCAATTATGAGCTTGAGATCTTTAATTGAGGTCACTCTTACAGAGCTATTATTCATAAACTTTAAACCCAAGAAACTATACCTTTCTATCTCTTTACAAAATATGTAGATTTTGTGCTTATTTACAGGGAATCAAACAAATTACCATCAACATAGTAAATTTGTATATATAGTCAAGGATAACATCTGAGATTTTTCACAAACTCATAATGCATGCAAACATTTAACCAACAGAAAACTGAATGAATACCAAATATGTTTGGGCTTGTTTACAAGTTCAGATAAGCATAATAGCAAAACATGTATGAATACCATATATTTAAATGTTATGCAGTATTGCATGGTTGATCCATTAATTTCAATATTTTGTCTGTTGCACCCAACTTAACATTGTCCATGTTTTCATTGGTTGAATAATGTAAATTCTTGTTCTTTGTTTGATCCTGTTGAGAGATAGCAGGTAGTGTTTCCATGTCAACCGAACCCGAGGGGCTGGCAACTGATGTTGAAACACCAAAAAGTGTAATATTTTATTATCATGCAGCTTCAATGAAAAGCAGAGAGCTGAAGGAAAGTAGAAGACAAACACACAAGAGTTGGTTATTTGTAGTTCTTAACCAGATCCCCTCAATGAAGGAAATGGCTCTCAGGGCGAGTTGCTATGGTCCTGCTACTGGTGCGCTGTTGGCTAAACCCTCTGCTCAGATCGCTTCCCTATTTCTGATAATGGGTATGTTAACATATCTTAGCAATGCCCACCACAACCATCCACTGATGTATTGTTATGTATCTGCAGCATTCATTATGCATTCAGTTAGAGCCTGCATTATTGTGATATTTATTATTCTGACAATTACAGAAATTAGTTATATTTAGGGAGGTTAGAACTCAAAAATATCCTCATATATATTCAGCATTAATTAACTGTGACTAATATCTTTACATTCATTAATGGACAAAAAGTCAAAATAGCAACCAAAAAGATGACTCAACTAGATTTGCATTACAGAACAGACATAGAAACATATTCATTTGCACACAGAACTGACATTCTTTTATTAACTTCTCTGCCATCTAAAATAGAGCGTCTTAAAAACTAACAGTGTTAAGTATGAGCCCTCCTAATTAATAGTGCAGATATGATGAGGGGGCAAGTTTTTCAGTTTCAGTGCAGACAAATATGGATTCTTTTGTGTGTTTGAGCAAGTTGCCCTCAGGTCCTGAAGAGCACAGCAGCAGTCACAGCTGTCAGAGCCACAGCAACCACAGGTCCCCAGATCATCCATGGTTTCTGAAACAAGTGGTGACACAGAAATGGAAACATGAGCATCACCACATGAAAACGCCCATCCAAGGATCGCCAAAGCTTTGACAGAGGGAGTTTTCCATTGAGACCAAAGCAGTACACAGAGAACGCAAGTTAAAAACAGCTCTTTTGAGATAAAGATAAGCCCATCCAGGCCAACTGAGAGAAACAGTTGTTAAGCATTAGCCATCCAGACAAGACAAACAGATGTCAGATGTTGAAACTGTATGATTAGAGGTTAGATTTCAGAGACGTTAATTTTTGGAGTTTCCCCAGAGGAAGGCATTCTGGGAAATCAGGAAAACCTGATTAGGTCATGCAATGATCTAAAAGACACTGATGAAAATGAAAGATGTAGGCCGACTTGACAGAGTAATGTGTACCTTACTACCACAATGCGCCGAAGCACCAATACAGCAAAGCCAGGATAAGGCCGATGACTATGGCTTGAACAGGCAGCAATAGGGATGTCTACAGAAGGGAAGGGATATTATAGTAATCAACTGCAATGGGACATACTTTAGTTGGGCGTAGCTTTATTAATAAACCCCTCAGTCAGTAGTCTGTGTCTATAAATGGTGTTTATACAAATCTCAATGTTACACATGACTGTCAATGTCTAAAAGCAACAGTAATAGACAGTGGATGAGTAGAAGGGAGCAGGTGTGTTGAGGTTAAAAAAAATATTTCAAGCCTAAAGACATTTCACAAAATATAAACATGTTCAGAGCACTGATGTTGCTAAACCTGAAGCAAAGCCCATGCTCCCAAAACGACTGCAGATGTTTTACTTGCTTACTTCTACACTTTATGCTGCTCTTCATATATCATTTGTCAAAACATGATGTGGTTTTCTAATAGTTGAGTGTTGATAGATTCACTCACCTTCGTTCCTTTCTCCTGTAATTCCTTCATGTTTGCTTTGTACCCTTCAAGTTCATCCGTGAGCAACTGTTTCTCCTGCTCAGTCTTCTCATATTTTTCCTTTAGGTCCAACAGCTCCGTCTTGGCCTCCTCATACTGCAGAAAAGCAAATCATTATCACTATTATTATTATTAAAAAGACCCAGATCCATTAATTCAGTGTAAGGTATTGTAAGGTGTAAATCCTGCTCATCTGTTGACTATTTGTTTACAGACTTTGTCCTCTAACAGGATTTTATAGACTTGACAAGTCTCTTATGCAGATCAGTCCACTGCTGAATGGTGTATATATTCAGCTAATCAAGCTGAGTGTGGTCTATCCTTTATAAAGACAACTATAAGACCTCAGCTTTCACTTTCATTCAGTGACTAAAGAGAAACACCACATTGGGATGAATGACTTGTGGTCAAGAATGACTTAATCTCTGCTGCCTTCTACACATCACTGCCTGTCTTGTCCAAGTGTCACAGCAGCGTCTGACCCCCATCCAGCCTGCAGGATGCTTTAATTCTGATAGCTTTGTCTTAGAAGCTGGTGTTTGTCATGTAAATCAAGCTGCAAAGTTCTTGGAAAGATGTTTGAAAGTGTTTTGGCACTGTTGCTGCCCTTTCCCTTTACTTGTCTAAATCTTAGAGCATCACTTTATTCTATAATAGTCCCCACAAATTGCTTTTACCTGTGGTCGGTATTATAAATTCTATCTTGACTTCAATATTCAGCCTTGGTGGCTGCCTCTTTTCATTGGGCTGGGTAACTCCACCAGTGAAAATCAGAGAGCAGCTGGTTCAGGGTCTGTCTTTATCAGTTGTCTCAAAATAGAAAATCCGTCCTAACTGGCTCAAAATACCCAGTGACACATACTTAGTCCCACTTTTATACTAGGGGCTTATATGAGACAAACCTCTTGTCTAACTTAGAGAGAGAATCCTGTCTCCAGGTGTTTAACAGTAAAGCAAAACATCTGGAGTATGTAATAAAATGATTTGGTGATTGCTTTAAGTCTATTCTTTGTTGCTATCAGTCTTTAAGTACTTCATACAAGCACCAAAAATAGAATAAAGCCTAAATGGAGCAACTGTATCAAGCAATTGTATAAAATTTTATTTGTATTAAAAGTATTATTACCCTTTGCTCTCCAGGGAGTAGTTGTGTAAGTGTTGTTATATTCTGTATTTATTTAGTCTTTCTTGCATCAAATTACTATATCAGCCTGTCTGTATTTTGAATATGGTGAATTCATACTGCAATTGTGACAAAATACACATTTAATACCATTTGATGGTTCTCCCATTGCTGAGAGTACATGTAGGTAGTTTTATAAATACTACAACACCTTGTCAGTATTGGCTATCAGCATCATGGTCGGACCATCAGCATCATGGTCGACAGTAAACCAGCAGTGCTGTGCTGCTGTGCACTCAGCATTGTTTTGACCCAAGTCTCAGATCAATAGATCTTCTAACAATCATGTTAGAAGATATCAGATTGATATCACACATACCTCTCTCTGCAGAACCTTGCTGCGACTGTCCGCCTCATCCAGTTGGGTTTGCAACTTGGTGCTATCCTGCTGGTGCTGGAGCTGCAAGGACGCCAGCCTCTTCTCCAACTCCTGCTGGGATCTCTCTAGGGCTTTGAGGCTGTTGTTAAGTTCAGCATTCTGGGCTTGTGAACTATCAGAAACAAAACAACGCAGAGATCAAGGTGGAGGATGCGTGTACAGAATACATATTAACCAAATGAAACAGACAGGCCACAAATATGGGGGTGAAGCTGAATTGGTGGTCATTTTACACTCTGACCTGGAAAGGTCCTTCTCCAGTTGCTGCTGTTTCTGCAGCACTCCCTCTTTGTCAGAGCGCAATGCTGCACATTCACTCTGCAGGTTGCCCTTTTCTTTCTGGTGAGTCTTGAGGAGTTCCTCCTTCTCAGCCCTGAGGGAAGCACATTCACTTTGCAGACTGCTCCTTTCCTTCTGGTGCTTGTTCACTATGTCCTGTTTCTCAGAGCGCAGGACAGAACATTCCTTCTGAAGGCCATTACACTCCACCTGCATGGACTGCAGCTCAATAGCTGTGAGAAAAAAAGGTCTTATGTAATGATGCACTCTTTGAGCAGATGCTCTGTTCTTAATTAGCTTACACATAAAGTGAAAATCACCACAAAACATGTTTCTAATATCTTTTTCATGTTTTCCATGAGACTGAACAGGTTAGTGTGCATAAATACATATTTCAAATCATATGCCCATTAAGCAAGACTGAGCAGATAACGTAAAGATTTGACAATTGTTAGTGTTGTAAAAATTAAGAAAATTACAATTATTGTGTCAGTCCTAAAATCACATTATTGCCCTCTTGTTAGTATAAATATGTATTTGCACCATTCAGTACCTTGTATCTCTGCAGTTTTCTGCCACTGCTTGCTCTGCTGCTGAAGGTCACGTTGTAGGTTGTCAATCTCATGCTCATATTTGTTGGCAGTCTGACGCCACTTGTCCAAATCCTTCGAGACGGTTGCCAGGTTAGTCTGGATAGCGTCAACGTCACGGTCACGCTCGGCAGTGGATGACTCCAGTGCACGTTTCAGTGACTTCACCTCATCACGTGCACTTTGTAGCTCGTCGTGTGAACTGGAGGAAACATCAATCTGCTCTCTGAGAACACCAATTTCATCTTGGAGCTGCTGCAGCTGGCCTGTGGAAACCAGGGTCAGTATTTAAATTATTTGTGTTGACATTTTACTGGGATAAAATAGAAGTACAATTCAGTTGGAAGCAAAAGTGAGTGGCTTCATACAACGTAGAAATATACCTTGAAGAAGTTTTATCTTTTTTGCAGAATCATCAGCTTGTTGTTTATTTTCTTTTCTCTCTTCCTCCAGGATACCTGCCAAATATAACCTCATTTATTGTATGTATTTGTAGGTGGTTGTGTATAACAGAGAGAATGGTGTGTATTTAACAAGATCTTTATTGCTACCCTGCAGCTCCATGCACTTGTGTTTCTCAGCATTGGCTAGCTCCTGGGCTTCTCGAAGGTCATCGTTCAGGCGCTGGATGATTTTTTCTGAGTCACCAGAGGACCCCATGTTTGACCTGGTCAGGTCATCTGAGGATGAAATACAGAAGAAAAAGAATTATTCCAGCTAGAGGATCTCTTCTCCTAACCTGAGAGTACCTAGCTGTAAGAGTAGATTACTGGCGTGTATACAGAAACATTAGAAAGTAAAGTTTAAACTGTAATGATACACAAAACAATAATGATAGCGATTCAATTTTATAAAAATAGAAGGCTAACTCACAGTTCCACTGTATTAATTTGCTTCAGTCCCAAATATTTAACCAGGGCTGACAGATGATTTCCCAAGATATTAAAATGGGCCTATTATATTAACTAATTGCCAACCCAGAAATAGACACAACTGCATTATCTGCATTTTTTATTCAAGCTTTCATTCCAAATTGTCCATTACCACAGTGACATACGTGTCTCCAGCACGTCTGCATTGCTTGTTAACGGTTACTGTTAGTGTAAACAATACACAAAGCGAATGGGCTAGCCAAGGTTGCCAGGGGTCTGTTGTGTTTCCTAGAGGAGAAAACAAGCTCCACAAATACTTGTGCTTTGCACATGCCCAGTGAATATCTCGATCCCCTAATCTACCATGTCTAGAAAAAGAGATGACCTCATCTCAGACTGAGCGTTTGGCAGAGGCAAAAAAAAAAAAAAAAAAAAAAAGTCAAGGCAGGTCACACATGTGCACCATAAATGGACACATGAGAGGACAGAGGCTGCCATCAAATGCTGCATTTGTTTCAAAAACTGATTTCACTATGTCTAGCACACAATAAACAATAAACATAAACACACTAAACAAATACATACACTCCTGTACTGTTTATTAAGTTCTGTTGTGAACAGGCCCTTTACCACTAAAATATATGTTATTGTTTAGTAGCGCCAGCAGACAGCATTGATAAATGCGCCTAAAATTAACGGGTATGAAGCGACAACTGGAGGCTGGTGGCACCCTCTGACTCAAACACATGACCACCCACTGTGTGCCAGACAAAGGATGGGCGGGCAGTGCTATGTCCTGCATGTGTATATGAGGTTGTCTGTTCCATCATGCATGCATATGTATGAGTGAAAGTAGGAATTTGAGTGGGCTCCCTGTATGCAGAACTGTCTCAGTCCAGTTTGTGTGAAAGATGAATGCCCTCTGAAGAGAGCACGAGGTATAAAGAGTATCTCAGATGAGGGCATTCAATGTGTTATCTTTAGTAACATTAGTTATCATAGTCATTATGCTTTAGTGTCACAGAGTGACACCTGACAAAGTGATAATGGGATTAGTCTTTGAGTAAAAATACTTCTCTGGCTAGTTGGGGATACTGAACATCACACTGCCTCAAGTGACGACAGAAAAAATTGTAGGAGAAAGTCTTTTTTTAGCTCAAGTGCTGAAGGCTAGAGCCATCATGGTCCATCTTTCCTTCTGTCGGTTTCCTTCCCAATGAATGTGACAACAATCTGAGGCTTAGCACTGCTCACACTGAATTTCTCCAGTATTCAGTTAGTCTCTTAAAAGCTACTAATCAAATGGCTGGGAGGCGATATAAGTCTCAGTCATATACACCTCCAAAATGTGCTATATGTGACTAATACTGAGAAATATCTGCGCTACTGATGTCGTGAGGACAGTGTTTGCTTTGTGCTCCCTATGTGCTGTGCAGTGTAGCATTACAAATTCATTCATCATGCAAAATTGATTCATCCACTAACATGCTTGCAGATACAGTCTGAGCCATACACAGTAGATTTTTATGTTCTCTGTATTGCACTCATTTCATTATCCCCTGTATTTTATTTTAATCACTCTCCCAAAATGTCATAGTTAACATATATTTATCAGCTGATGTGCCCTGTAAAGAGATTCCATCTTCTAATAAGCTATTGACACTAGAGAAATCAGCCTCTAAAACAAGGCCATATATAGCACTGTAAGCTCTAAAGCCTACAAACTGTCCTCATAGGTCCAGAAACTCATTTTAACTGTGACTCATGCTTTTTTCTCTCCTTACACTGTCAGTTGGTGAAATATGCTGTGTCAGGTAAGAGCTAGTTGAGGAGTAAAACAATGCCAAGTCATTCACTTCAATTCTGTCTGCCCATTTAAAAAATAATACGGTTTGTTTACCTTTAATCAGTGATACATTATTCAGGGGATCACTCAACTCTCTCTCGTCCATTTGCTTATCTGTAAAAAAAATAAATAAATAATAATAATAAAAAAATACATAAGCTACATATTATGTGACTAGACAACATGTACATAATTATAAATCAAGAGCTAATGTTGCCAAATAAAATACATTTTAGATGAAAACCTAAACTGAAATGATTGTTGTGGTTGTTAATGTTAGGAATTTGAAGTTGTTTTTTTTTTTTTAAAGGTAAACACAAAAATGCATGTTCATTAGAGGACATCTAACACAAGTACTTTTGAGAGAGGCATCTAATGAGAAATTCCCTTTGATCATTAGGTCACAGACAATGTGCTAATTAAGATTAAAAACATAGTAAATATTACCTTATGTGATCCAGGAGCTACAGTAGTCTTTGTGCTGAGGCTACAGCAGTCCCTGACATGAAGAACTCTTCTCCAACTATCAGATATTTTCAGATGCGAAACGGAGCAGTCCAAGCAGGGAGGGGGAGAGGGGCACCAAGGGGATAACTAACACTGTGTGCAAGACCCACCTGCTATATTGTTGGAACTGCAGCCAGTAAAGACAAAGAACTGATAGAAATAAATACACAAACATTTAAAGTGTGGTTAAAATTCTGCACTTAAGGTAAATCGGATTAATGTCCTCAAAAACTTGACCCCCCTGTTTCGAGGCTGAAGTCCACAGCCCCTCAACACTAGGTCATGTATCCGAGTAGGGCATCTCGGAAGCTGCAGCTGCATACTGACACAGAGATGTTTTGTTCAGGGATCTGAGCTGCTCTGGCCAGTTGGTACTGATGTAAAAATCTAGAGGATGACACAGAACGGGGACTGCTAGTGTGAGAATGTGTGTGGCGTATGTACTGCATCCATCTCCTGTTTGTTTTGCCCTCAAGGCCACTCTCACTTTCCTCACTGTAAATTCATAAATTATGAGTTAGCTCTACATGTCATCCTAGAATAAACTCTATGTATTGTTTAACTTATATTACACTGTTTACAAAGCCCACCTCAGTATTACTGCAAACTGGTACACTTTACTGTTAGCAGGTACAAATTAGCAATACATTTGAGAGGATATCCAATTGCTGGACATTACAAGTGCTACATCGAAACTTAAGATTCATTGAAATGTGTGAAAAAGCAACCAGGAACATGCCTTAATGAGTTTGGATTTTGCTGTGTGGCCAAATTCCAGCCTGAGACATTAACCTTGGTTGGTCAACTTAGCTTATGTTACCTCAATTTATGAGGTAACAGGCTGCAAATCATTGACATTTCTTTCAGTCAATAATCAACCATCCAACCCTCTACTCTATTTTCAGAAAACAGCCGTTCCTCATTTAAGGGGCTTAAGATTAGATTTACAACAGATGAGTGAGGGGTAAACACACATGAACTGATTTGAACCACATTTTATAGGTGGACCATTACATTCATTAACCTTTCTAACCTGAAAGCGCAGCATTTTTCACATTTAATGTATGTTACCTCTTTGTTTCATGAATAAATAAATTTTAGATGTTTCAGTAAATGGAAAAAAAAGTACATTTTAACAACTACCTAAGTATTAGTAGTTAACTCAAGTAATAATACTACTAATAACTTTAATAATACTACTAACAACTTTCTGAAACAACTTTAATAATACTACTAACAACTTTCACGTGTGTCGCAGTAATATTTGACCACTTGTGGCCCACAACCCCGAAATATGGCCACGTTGGTGTTAATTGCTGCAGTGGCTAACTAGCATTGGCTAATTGCTGTCGTTAGCTAGCTTAACCTTAGCTTACCTGATATTTTGTGCTATGTTACAGATATAAATACGTTTTTTTTTTTTTAAATCGTATTTAATGAGTTAGACACTTTTATGTAGCCAGACGTTTAGATATAGTATTTCCACAGCCCTTACTTACCGCCCAACAACTCCAAATTATGATTATGTCAGTGCTAATTGGCTGTAATGGCTAACTCACCTTGGCTAATTGTAAATTGGAGGTGTAGCTGTTAGCTAACGTCAACTGCTGCTATTGGACTTTAACTCTTTCACAGACGACACCGGAGCAAAGCAGCAGTGTTTTCATCCCTCCTGAGGGGAGGAGAAGGAAAAAGGAAAAACTAATGTGAAAGTTGCCTAATCAGTGGTGTGGGTGTTGCCTTAACGTGGAAGCTAGCGGTCTGAGCAGCTACAGGAGTGGAGTAGGAGAGATGCTCAGTCCGTGTAATGTCAAAGGGAACAGAAGCGGTGGGGACCTCGCTGCACAAGTTTTCCATTTTGTTAACGCAACACACCAGATGTCCGACAAGTAAATTTCTCTCTTCCTTTTTTTTTTTTTTTTTTTTTTTTTTTTTTACTGCTCCTTCTGATCTCGAGCGCGTCCTGCCTCCCCCGATGACTTCCTCTATCTCAGCCTGGATTTGGAGCGAGAGGTTCTGGCTTCCCGAAAATGTTTCATGGGCGGACCTGGAGCATCCACCACCTGGTGCGGAGTATCCCCGAGTGGGACAGATACTGTACGCGCTGCCGCTGGCTGTCGGTGTTTTACTACTCAGGCTGCTTTTTGAAAGGTAAAATTAGAGCCCTGTTAGTTGTAATTGTTGGTGTTAGTTTCTCCTACATTTGTCTGCCTGCCCTGTGCGAGTGCACAGCTCAGACGCTCAGGCCTGGATCCAGCTGTTCTTCATTAAGAAAACAACACTACAAAAAACTGAAAATATCCTTTATGTCTAACTTCAAACTATTTTGACTCTTGACAGACACAACAGCAACTTTCAGCAAACTCACAGCTTTAGGTTTTGTCGCCTCACATAAAAAGCTCTTCCTTTTTATTAGGAAATTGTTCTTAAGGACCAAAACTATAAGTGACTATAAGTTGTTGAATTTGCCTGGGCCTTTTATTTAACACTGCTAACATTCCTTTGAGCTGATGATACATGAAAATGACTCCACTGGCTTGATGTTTACCTTGCTCACCAATGATAATTTCTTAAGAAGAGTGTAGAGGGGAGCACAGTCTAAATCCTGAAGCATTTTAAAACCAGTCTGTTCAGTCTTTCTCAGCCCTTACTGCACAGTCATCTTTTAACAGCAAAGTCATTTTAGGTCATGTAAATTGGCCAGACTTTCTGAAAGCAGTTTCATTTTGAAGAAAATCACCAATGAAGGGAAAAGCCAACGTCCAGTCTGTGCTTCTATTCATTCAGTCTTTTTCCATGTTGGGGAAACTCCTCCAGATAAGTGGGGGTGTTGTTAGATTGAGATGTAATAAATGGCTCCGAGTTTGAGTGTGAAACACTGGTCAACTTAACCATATGATCTCGTGACACACATCAGTATTTTGGTTAGAGGCCACCCTCCCATCTCTGCCTCTCATACTCTCACATGACAGGTCATCATGCTCTGTTTATACAAGGTGCTACATTCCCCAGTCTCTGCTATAGCCTCTATTATGCTCTCGTTCCCTCCCACTAAGACACACACATGCATGTCAAATGTAATTCTGTGGGCCAACTGTGAAACTTCGACAGTTCATGTCAGTTAAAGAATCATTTGGTTTGAAGTCAATCTGTTTCTGTAGCCTGTGCAAAGTATTTACCTTCTCTCGCTGACTCCCTGTGAATGTCTCTCTTAATACCACACCATCTCTGTGTCCATTCCCTGCCCCCACCCTCTCTTTTTTTTTTTTTTTTGGCCTCCGTCTGTGTGTATACAGGCTAGTGGCCAAGCCCTGTGCCCACATACTTCAGATTCAGGCGGGAGTGCCTCGGCGAGCTCAGCCCAATGCTGTCCTGGAGAGGCTCTATCAGTCCAAAGCGGTAAAGGCCTATGTCTGTTCTGCTGTCTATTAAATGTTCCTCTGCACACTGGTACACAGATGTTATTGCACTGAAATACACCGCCATGGGCATAATGATATGATCAGTAAATACCTCTTATAGTGTAACAGGTATGCCTACTCGTGATATGGTTTCATAAATAAATGCTGTGGAAAGCTAGTCGTTTGTAATTGTCATCTTTTGTCCTTAGTGTCCAGACACAAGGCAACTGGAGGGACTGTCAAAGCAGCTGGACTGGGATGTACGGAAAATACAAAGATGGTTCCGCGTCCGTCGCAACCAAGACAGGCCCAGGATGCAGAAAAAGTTCTGTGAGAGCATGTAAGTTCCTACTAAACTGTTGTGTGGTGGGAATCTCATTCAGGAGTGAAGAATCTGTACCATAGCACACGTAAAGACTATAAAACTGAGAAGAATCAATCTATTTAAGTAAAGTTAATATAAGTGGTTCTATACAACCAATTCTACTTTTTTCTTTTATTTCAGGTGGCGATTTACATTTTACCTGGGGATTTTTATCTATGCCATTCGCCACTTGTGGGTGGTGAGTTTAAAATGGCATACTGTATGCTTGTGTACAAAGTGAACTGACATAATGACCAGCTTTAGTTTTTATTGAAAGCCGAATGTGTTTGTTAATCAAATCAGAGACAGTCTTAAAGGAGTGGTCTGTCTCAAAACAATGGCAAGCTGCCCATAAGCACAATGAAACAGGTTTTGTTTTGGTGTAATAATTAAGCCCTCTTCTTCGGCAATGGGTTAACAGCACCCATCTGTAGATCTCTCCTAATAGTTAGTGCAGAATGGAAAGTCAAGTCAAGTCAAGTCAATTTTTATTTATATATCACTCAGTCACAACAGAAATTATCTCAGGTCACTGTTCATGCAGAGCAGGTCTAGAATGTACTCTTTATAATATTGATAAGAGAGACTGGCAAAATTCATTTCATTCAGTAAAAATGTGCATTACATTTGAATTGAAACATGACACATAATTTACACAAAGAAAATATTTTACTAGTAGATAATTCCCTCTGTGTTTCCTCAGGCAGTGTTTTCGACAATGAGCTTTGAAAGAGCTTGAATCACACTATTAAAAAAAACACTTGCTAAAAGGATTTTCACTAAAAGATTAAGACAGTGGACTGATTTCGTTCCCCAGCAATTATAGTGGAATGACACTAGAAATGGAGTAAGAGCCAGTATGAATGAGGAATTTTTATATCATGAATAAACTGTTAACATGTTCATATGTCACCTGACAGGAAAAATCTGCCAAGCCCTCTTTTAATCATATACACATTTGTCTGTTTTACTCAGTCACCTTGGATGTGGGACACCAGACAGTGTTGGCACAATTATCCTTTTCAGGTTTGTTTGTTTTTTTTTTTTTTTTTTAATTAACTGAACAATCATATTCAGTTGTCTGTGTTACTACTCAAATCAGTTTAGCACATGGTTTGGCATCATAATGTTTGCAGTTCAGTATGGCGGCATATTTGTTAAAGGTGTTTCTGTTTCACTCCCTCCTGAAGCCTCTGAGTCCTGGACAGTACAACCACTATGTAGCTGAGCTGGCTTTCTATTGGTCTCTGATGTTTTCCCAGTTCACAGACATTAAACGTAAGGTGAGTCAACATCAGCTTAACTAACACTATTGTGTAGCCTCTCAGTGGCCCCACTAAATACATAACACCCTTTGTGTCAGAGCTGTTTTGCCAGTTTTTCTTATTCACTTTGATTCATATCCATTTTCCTTTGTTTCTTTTACAGTGGGCTTATTGGCTTAACTTACCAGAATAGAAGAATAATGTTATGATTACGTGCTCTGGCAGAACAGGTTAGACAGTGAAATGCTGCCGGGCTATAAAGATATACACTCCTTGCGTATAGCTTAACACCAGCCATCCCTCCCAGTAAGTGTAACCAGACTAAGTGTCTTTCAGTTGCTGTTGTAACTTCCAGCCTTTGGTACAAAGACCAACAACTGAGGATTAGTCTTCAACTAACGACTTCTTCTCATTGCTCCTTTAGCTGCAAGAGTTTTTATGAGTTTGTAAATTTCCAATGGCTGAGTAAGCAGCTTGAGGGTCCTCTGTCTTTCTGTTATCTTACTTCATTTCACTGATGACAGGATTTCATCGTCATGCTTGTCCACCATCTGGCCACCATAATCCTCATCACATTCTCCTATGCCAACAACATGCTTAGAGCTGGCACTTTGGTCATGTGTGTGCACGATGCGTCCGACATCTTCCTCGAGGTAAAGAATTTAGTGATCAAAACATATTTTTTGCTGTTCCAAGAAGCCAATTTGAAGGGCTTCTGGGTTTAACTCGGCAAAGCCACACATTATTGTACAAAATGTAGGTAAACACAGTTGGGAACACATGAGCATGGAATTGATACTACTGTGCTGGGAGCTACTTCTGCCACCAGTCTGAAAAGAATAACATATTATCACCGAGTGATGAGATAACATGGAGATATCGGTTTGATATTTTATCACTGTGACTCATTAATGCCTTATTTTTTCTCAAGGCAGCCAAGCTGGCCAACTACGCCAAGTACCAGAGGCTATGCGATGCCCTGTTTGTGGTGTTCAGCATAAGCTTTTTCCTCACTCGCCTTGTCATCTATCCATTCTGGTGAGACAAAAAAGAGTTTGTTTCCATATACATACTTTTGTCAATTTCTCACATTTACCTATTGTAAGCCATTATGAACACTGGCTTAGTTTCTTAACCTGTTACTAGGAATCCCAATTTTTGTGCACGAACCCAAAAATTATGGAAGTTGATTGTTCTTTAGTCATTTTGATCACAGTCATAACCATGGTCTCATTTGGCAGGTTATTCTTTACAAGCCAAAAGGAAGAATGAGTATAAGAGTAGGCTTGTGTCTCTAGTCAATGATGTTTTCATTGAACCATTTGATGATCTTATCAAATGGCAAAAATATTGAATTGATTGACTTGAATATTACAATGTTTTTGCTGTTTTGCTTGTCTAACTCATCCCACTGTTTGCTTACTGTATTGTACCTTGTCATGTCATAAACAACTTGTAATGGCAGCATCACTTATAGCTAAAACAGATATTACAAGAATATAATCATAAATTATGAAAACCTGAAACATAGTCAGCATTTTATATGTAGGTAGAAAACTCTATGTGACTGTATGTGTGTATTTGTTGTAGGATTGTTTACAGTGTTCTGTTTGAGAGCTGGGAGATCGTTGGGCCATACCAAGCCTGGTGGCTGTTCAATGGGTTGCTGCTGGTCCTGCAGACTCTTCACATCATCTGGTTCTACCTCATCACTCGCATCGCTATCAAAGCCATATTCAAGGGAAAGGTTAGTCTAGTAATCTTCTGTGTGTAGTACAATTTTTAGCCACAGTGGTTCTAGGAATGGTATTGTCAGTCTCCACTTTAGTCCAGATTGAAATATCTCAATAACTATTTTGTACAGATTGAAATTCTGTACAAATTTATGGTCCCCAGAGAATGAAACCTGCTGACTTTGGTCATTTCCTCACTTTTACTTTCTTGCCACCATGAAGTTGACATTTTGTTTTTTAATGAAATATTTCAACAACCACTGGATGAATTGCAATAAAATTTGATGTAGATATTCATGCTACCACAGGGGATGACTTTGGTGATCTCCTAACATCTAATCAAGAGTCATCTGCAAATCCAAATGTTCACTTATCCAATAGATATCCCCACATCTGGATGATAAATACATGGCTCCCTTTGATGATCTCCTGGCAATTTCCTCAAAGCAGGTTTACATTTGTAGTTTTGAACAAAATGTCTTGGATTGCCATTTAATTTAGTAGACATTTATGCTGCCCCTTAGGATGACTTATAATAACTTTACTTTGTCCAACAGTAGTGCTAACACTTATGATGGTGACTGTGATTAACATTATCACTATTTTCAATGTTAGCATGTTAGCTAACTGACTGTCTTACAGAGCTGCTAGTGTGCCTAAAATTTTTGTTTGTTTTTTTTGTTTGTTTTAAATGTCCCCATAATTCAATATGGTAGTAAAACCGTCATGTGGATTTATTTTACAGGTGTCCAAAGACGACCGCAGTGACATCGAGAGCAGCTCAGATGAAGAGATTTATTCCAGTAGCAGTAAAAATCCCAGTCAGACAGTAAACACAAAGGACAGCGGCCACAATGGTAACTTTAATGGAGAAACTCATGACCACTGAGTACCAGGAGGAAGACACTGACTTCCAGTGTGGCTTTCATTCACCTCCTGAGTGCCTGTGAAACCTGCCTCATCACTTGACCTCCTCAAAAGACATTTTTTTTTTCTTTTCCTGAGTTGTTTAAATGGACAGAGGACTGGACACAAGGCATTTCCATGTGTGGAATCCAGACTTAGAGCACTGTGTTTCTGTTGTGTCAGGTTTACATTGTCTGAGGTTTACTCCTGACTTTACCTTACAAAAGTAGACAGAGAAGTGTGTGTGTGGTCTGTGTGTGTGTGTGTGTGTGTGTGTGTGTGTGTGTGTGTGTGTGTGTGGTCTGTCTGCACCTGTGTGTGTTTTCTCAGTTAGAAATAGCTGCAAGCACGTAACACTGCTACTGACAAGACTTTTATTGGAGAATTTGGCAATATATTTTACAGCTGTACAAGAAATCACTGCATCTGCCTCACTCAATATACTGCTTACTTTCCTGTAAGCTGAGAAATTCTGACTGCCTAACATCTCTCTTTAAAATGCCAAAGTTTTCTTAATAAACCATTACTGCATCAAATCAATGTGATACATTTGTTGAAGGACTTTTATTATGTTATAGATATTGAACTCTATAATAACTGCAATTGACAATTCTGTCCATTATTATTATATTACACAAAAGACAGAAAATCAAACAATTCTCCCTCCACAATACAACAGCTCAAACAGTATGTGATCCTAGAGCTGTCTGTGAGATGGATCAACTAATCCGCCCTCTTCAATATCTTATTTTATCACACTCGTACAACATGTTCAAAACCTCCTCACTGAAGTCGTTGTACCTCAGGCTGAAAGAGTTAGAAATAAAAGCAGTGGTTAGATTCTTGTTTAAAAGGTTTTCTAGTGCTTGGAAACTTTATGTAAACTGTAGTTTATAATTAACTGTGGTGAATCACGCTTACTTCAACTCCTGCATGTTGGGGCTGTCCTCCATGACTCGGATAAGGGCTGGGACGGAAACATCAGTCAGAGAGTTGTTTCTCAGTTCCAGGTTCTTCAAAGTCTTACTGGCTCTTACAGCAGCACACAGGTCTTCAATGCAGGCGTCCGTCAAATCAGTCATTTCAACACTGCAACAGAGATGGACAGATTCTCATGTATTGCACGCTGCAATGTGGTGATACAATAGACACATGGAGAGTGTTTGTCAACTCACTCCAGTTCCTCCAACAGACAGTTTGGATGTGCAACAGCAGCCAAAAGAGGCTTAACCCCTTGGTCTCCTACTGGGTGTATACCTACAATTAGGGACTTCAGTCGAGAATTCCCACTTCTCAGCAGTGTGCCCAGTTCCTTGAAGACAGACTGAGTTAGCTCACATCGTTTCAGCCTGCAGAGTGGAGCATTATGTGGTTTTATATGTTGTTATCTGAATTTCACCATATATTTGTGAAAGGTGGTAGTTAACCACAGAAAAGAATGCTAATACTAATACAAGTGACACTACCCCAGTTTTTCCATTGGACATCTGGGTTGACTGAGGGCTTGACAGAGCAGCAGCCCCCCCTTCTGGCCCAACTCATTCACTGACAGATCCAGCTCTGACAAGACGCAGTGCTCTGACATCAAGGACTCCATCAAATGAGGACAGCATGCACCCGTCACCTCATTATCAGACAGTCTAAGCCAAGAAATAAAAGATAAATAAAAAGTCACACATAGCTGAAAAAAATTATTTAAAAACTAAAAAAATATTTTAGTCCCAGCAGAAATCTAGCATCCCAAACACTGTTTAAGTGAGACGTGCACACAACAATAATTTAGAAATTATCTTGGATATTCTAAAAAAAAAAAGTGAAATCCATCCATACAAGATAATGTGTGGTAAAAGTACAAAACTGTTTTTTTTTTTTATTGGCCTGCAATGAAAAGCATTTTTGAATATACAATATTTAGCTGTAAATATATAAAAGACAACTTTTGTGAGTTTGAACACTTGAACATGAAAGGAAAGGCAGTGACTACGCCTTTATCATCTTGAAACACAGACTTACTTGAGGCTTTGCAGTTTACAAAGTGGGTGTTGCAGGGCCTTGCACAAAGCCCCCACTCCACTGTCACCAATACAGTTTTGTGCCAGGTCCACTTCTTTCAGCTCTGAATTGCCCGAACACAAAGCTGTTGATAAAGCTTCCATGGATGCTGCAGTCAACTCGCAGCTTTGTAACCTTTAAACAAACAAGACAAAGTCATTCAATCAAACTTTCAACCATGCTGGCAAAATACAAGACTTTTAATATAACATTACATTTTTGAAAATGCATACTTGAGCTGCTGTAGTTTGCATTGAGGACTATGCAGTGATTTGCACAGTTTCATCAAGCCCTGGTCCCCGATCTCATTAAAACTCATATCACACACGTCCAGCTGAGAGCTGCTTGAGGTCAACACAAACGCCAGGTCTTCACAGCTTGCCTCAGTCAGTGTGCAAACTCGAAGACTAGGTAAATAAAAAAGATATGAAGAACGCATTAATCTAAATGATTGTGTTGTTTTGCCTTCAAAGAAAGATCTGTTAGCATAAAGGCAATGTTAAGAGTGTCTTACTTTAAAGTGTGCAGTTTACAGTCTTTAAGTCCAACACAGAGAATTTTACACTTTTCCTCCCCGAGACGAGTGAAAGAAAGATCCAGTTCTTTGGTGACTCCTCTGCTGACAGCTGAAGCGAGATGGGGGACAGCCCCTGCACTCAAGGAGCTGTCTGACAAGCTGTGGGACACAAGAGCGAGAGTTTACATATGATGGCATAAACACCTGAACTAAATGACGTCTCAACGTATGAACTTTTACCATGACTTACAGTATCTTATGTGATAGGCTCATAGCTGGAGCTAGGACTTCTGCTTGCTCCTCTGTCAGATTTGTTGTTCTGTACAGATTCAAAAGCTTCATCTCACCGAGGCACGTGACGACATAGTTCAGAGCTACACAGTCCTGGAGGCTCAGGTCGCCATAGCTGATGCCTGTTCGCATTGGTGGTGTGATGATCTCTTTCACCAAACTCTTATTTTGAGCTTGATGAAGCAGCTGGAAGCAGCGGTGGTGTCTGTCTTTATAGAAACCCTTCAGTGTTTCCTCTGAGCTACTTTTAAACCAACTTTTGAAATTCATAATCTGATCAGGGTTAAACTCCCCCAGCAGGGTCTCCAGTGGTCTGCGCTGAATTGGCTCTGAGAGCCCTGACAAGAAGAGATCCAGAAATTTTGCATGACCGTTGTTTTCTTTCAGCACTTTCTCCACTCCCTCAGATGTTGACTTGTCCAAAAAGAGAGACATGGCCAAGATGAACTCCTGCATCATCTGGGAGGTGAAAGAGAAAACACATGCGTCTGAATCCAGATCACCGTCTACTTGCACAAAAACACCAACTGAGGTGAGAAATCGTTGAAAACCAAAGGAATCAAATTCCTCTTTGGTGCAGCTTGAGGGCTGGTTAAGAAAGCAATGAGAAGCCATCCTGCCAAGGGCCAGCACCAGTTCTCTGTTACAGGCCTCATTCAGCGAGAGTGCCCGAATCAGGTTAACCAGGACATCTATACACAGCTGAGATAAGGTTTCAGGGAGCTGTGCTCCAGCATCCATCAAGGTCTTGTAAATAGAACAGACTGTCCAACAAAATCTAGGAGAGGTGCAGAAATCATAAAAACCTAGAGTCCTTTCCATGTGTGTTTGTGCTTTATTGGCAGCAGCTGGGTCAGTGAAGAACTTGTTAAAGTAGGCCTCTCTCTGGGCCTTCAGAAACCCCAACACTTCCACCCGGGTGCCACTCAGAAACGTCAGACTTCCGGTTGGCCTGGTTGCCACCACAAAGGCAGCTCCTTTCAGGAGTGACCCATGAAGCAGACTGGCAATCAAACAGGACACTGAGACTACTTGGCCGGGGTCAGAGCAGAGGGTGTGAACTGAGGGGTCCAGGCTGTGTTTGTATCGATCCAGGTCATCAAAAACAAACAGCACGTCCTCAGGCTTCTGCACAACTAGTGGCATGGACTCAGGAGGGATATGACTGTGGTGGCGTTGCATCAAGGTCTCCAATGACAGCGTGGCTTCAAGATGATTTAACTCCCTCAGTCGGAAATAGAAGACATAAGAAAAGTTTTGAAGGTGATCACCTTTTGCCCAATCCACAACAAGCTTCTCCAGAGTAGTGGTTTTCCCTGAACCTTCTGGACCCATCAGTATCACAGTTTTGCTTTTACCAGACAGAGTGGTGAGGATGGCATGATCAAGGGAGGACAAGTTGCCATCTGCATTTTCATCTGTCTGTGGAGCTTCAGGAGTCAGCTGGGATATGTACTTATTGTTGTTTATCACACTGACAGGAGGCTCTCCACCAAGGAGTGTTGTCATACCCTTTGGCTTCAGGATATGAGTCAGCACGGTGTCTTTATCCATTGTGTAAGTACCTGTTGAGAATGTGAACACATAAAATATAATTCACAGTTATGACGAAGTGACTCCCCATGTGACAGCATGCAGGGAACATGCCAGTGATTTCTGCAGACAGATTACAGTGTAATAGACTGTAACTTCCAACTCCGAAAGCTGTCCACCCACATCTCTGAACATACTGAACAATGCACATTGTAATTTCTGAAAACAGAGGAGGAAAGTACAGTTACCTTAGACACAGCGTTGTTGGAGAACAATGCAAATGAGACAGTGTGTCGTGAAGACAACTATAGCCTTACATAGTATTCAGACTACTGGTCTAAAGGCTGGGGTGACGCCCATAGTGAGATTTCAACAGCAGCTACCCGCCGTTAAACCATGAGTGACTCACAACAGGAAGTAATATGAGACTTTCAGCCCTGAGAGCTGCCTTACAGGCACAAACAAGGCAAGCGTCTCAAACTAGTCAAATAGCCTAAGAGTCAGTTTGAATATATCCTGCAAGAAATAATACAGGGCAAAGCCATGGTGGAAAATCAATGAGTGGCTACACATAGGCCTGCTCCACTACTAGCACTGTAAACAAAGAACAACTTGTGCTTGACTTGATTAACACTTGTGTTTATCTTATTACACCACTTTAATCCACAGCTACATTTTATTAATATAAAATAGCATCAACAAACAACCTTTTATTATAGATTAAGATTCCTGGCAGGATATGGATCTGTTAAAATGAATCCCACCTTCATCAGCCACAATAGCAAAGTGATAATATACAATAATGTGCCGATAATCTCATTCTAATTATGATTCAATAACATAAACTATTTTACAATCCTTAGGAAGTGAACCATTCTGCATTAAGTACCATACTATATATTAATTCCAATAGGACTCATTTTATGTACTTTGTTTTGGTAATCAATACTTTATATACTTACTTCTACTTAAGTAAGAGATCTGAGTACTTCCTCCACCACTGAAAAAAATAACACATATCTGAGATAATGTGGTAAATGAAATGTCTTTCAAATAGTGAAATCAGAGTGACTGATGATAACCTCTCTGAATAAAAATAATATCTCAAAAATACAGAATACAATCATAATTTTTAAAGGTTCATGGGTCAGAGGTCAGGTCAGTCTGATGCTGTCAGATGCATTTGCAGGGTGCAGTCATGGATTTACATGTTGTAGTTTCGCCATGGATGTACTGAGTTGTACTCTCAGCAAGCACTGGACAGCAGGGATGTACTTTATTTTCCAAAGCCCTGGTGCTGTATCATATAACATATGATTTTTTTTTTTTTTTTTTTAAAGAGACAATTACAGCCTTTGAAAAAACAAATGATTTCTCCTTTAAATTGGAAATTAAATTATTCCTCTCTTCTGATGTAATATATAGACTTAACAGGGCAAACTGTGGCAATATAACTTTGCACTTTAGGCTGTTTGTCAATTTCCTGTGTCTTCTCTGTGCTCATAAACTACAGTCCAGACTATGAGCCAGCCAAGGTTAACAACTCTGAGGCAGGTACATGCAGACTTCTGCATTGTCTCTGGAGTGTGTCATTATCAGTATATTGTGATATTTTGAAGATTATTGTATCCTGTGTAAGAGCAAGATACAGGAGAGACAAGAAAAACAGGCAGCACGACATCATGAGAGCAATCATGCCCTGAATTCAAGGGTGTTGGCTCTGTTTGTCTGTAAAAGTCAGCACACACACTGGTTCACACCAAGGATGTAAGTGTCATCCATTAGCATCCATTCTGTATTTTTTGGTTTGTTTGGTCAGCCGTCGTGGCCAAAGTTTGCAACATGCCTTTGTTGGAATGAAGAGAGAATAACAAAATGTACTGAATTCAATGTCTATTTATTTCTTACCCAAGAAAAATGATAGATAATCATTGTAGTTACATGCATTTATGATAAATACAGAAAATGGTAAATAATGTCAAATCAGTCACAAAGGGAAATAAACAATTAACACACACATTTGGCTCATGGGTGCAGTTAGGCTTATTGTAGGTTACAAGGAGATTAAAATAAAGGTAGTTATGTGGTCACAGTGACAGTGAGTACTGCAGAGAGTTTTCTGCCTCAGTTGTATGATCTGTCATGGGTCTCCACCATCTTAATAAGAAGTGGACCTGACCTTCGCTGCTGGTGGTTGTTAATGGCTGTTAGAAACAAGATGGTAAAAAAAAGTTACACACACACAACAGACAGGATGTCAATCCCAGTCCTCAGGTCTAAAATGTGTACTTACCTTTGGTGGGTACTGTCTGGATGTTTAGAATAGAGTCCTGTCCAAGTCTGTTAATGGAAAAACAGGAAATACTCTGTAAGCACTGATGGTGATGATGATGATGATGAACATTTGTCAAAGGTGAAGCCCACTTCAAAGTCTGTTTTCAGTTGTGTGAAGTATATCTGTTGCATAGGTGAAAAAAAAGGCCTGTGAAGCCTTTTATGACTCCAGAGACAGCTGCCTCATCATAAAGACGACTGATCCTATATAAAATTTTGGGGAATGTCAAGCAGATGTTGCAGATGACTTTAAGGGTTAAGGGCTGTTAACCAGACTTAAACATGCCAAAAGAGTCAATTTTGTGGGTCCACAGTGACCTCCTATGGCCATTGAGGAAAGAAACATCAACTGCAACAACTGTTTTTCTGACCAACTGGCAGGCACCAATGGGTGTTTTCCTACATGACCACGGTGACTTATGTTAGACACAGAAACATGTTAACAAAGCACAGATTCACACAGTACAGTTATGGAAACAGACAGATATAAGAAAATGTGAAAAGAGGAGCAACTGTGCTGAGTGTGGAGGAGATTTGCTGTAGAAACTGCTGCACCTCCAAACAGGTATATGTCAACCCTCAGATTTCTTTTGGTCTTGCTTTTATTTTTATATTGAAAAAATATGCTATGTGCTTAATTGTTATGTTCTTATTATTATCTCCTATCTTTTTTTAACTGTTTTCCATAAATGCTGAATGCTGAATTAGCATGTAATCAGTGAGTCATTCAGATCAGTCACTGAGATCAACTCACCTTTCCTCCTCTCCCTCCAGCAGTTTCCTGTAGGTGGAGATCTCTATGTCCAGGGCCAGTTTGACATTCATGAGCTCCTGATACTCTCTCAGCTGGCGAGCCATGTGCTGTTTGGCCCTCTGTAGAGCCAGCTCCAGGTCCCTGATGCGAAGCTTGGCATCTTGCACGGCCACCTCCCCGCGCTGCTCTGCTTCAGCCACCTGGGCCTCTAGAATATCACGCTGAAAGAAAACAGATAGAGGCAGAGATAGATGGTGTAAGCACTCAACAAGATCCTGGGCCTTTCAAATATGACTAGAATAGACTATTCCACTGTAAAATTGTTACATCAATCATCAGTGTGGCTTGTATTAACATCTAGATCAAAACTATTAGAGGCTGCAAGACAATGATACTGTTTCATAATAATTAGGAGTCATAGTCCGGTAGCTTGACACACAAACCACTATAGAACAAAACTAGCTGATTGATAGTTTGGCTGTGATCCTAGTTTCCTTGCACAATCAGCTTTTACCAATAAATATGCCACTTGGGCATCTATAAAAATCTGTGAACAGCAACACAGTTTGCTTATCATAAGATGTCTCAGATTTGAGTATTAAACTTAAAAAGCGTTATTTTTATTCCATGTAAAGCGTTTGCTCTTTGGATTTCTCTTTGCACCTCATTCTTTGCTGATTTGTCACACTTAAGGCAGAATGCGATCAAACAGCATGTTAAGCCACCTTTGACTTTCAACATTATTAATCACTCTGTCTTTCACCTACCTGCGTCTTTACAGTCTGGATCTCGTTTTGCAGGCGGCTGATCATTCGATTGAGCTCAGATATTTCTCCCTTAGCGGTGCGCAAGTCATTTCCATACTGGTCAGCCTCAGCAGTCATCTGGTCAAACTGGTACCAGGAGGGATCCAACAGAGGAGCAAATGATTATCAGGTTTGACAAGAGTGGTTGCTGTCAAAAAGATAAGATGATCTAACACATTTTTGAGCTTTAGTTGACCCTTTTCTATTTCTAGTTCGAAACAGAAATTTGTTACCATAAATTTTATTACATCAACAGCAATGTGTGATTATTCTACTCAGGCTTGTGTATCTTAGTTCTTCACCTTGGTCTTGTACCAGCTTTCAGCTTCCTCGCGGCTGCGGGCAGCAATGTCCTCATACTGAGCCTTAACTTCAGCCACAATCTGATCCATGTTCAGGCCACGGGAGTTGTCCATCTGCACCACCACAGAGGTCTCCTTCATGCTCTCCTGCAGCTCACGCACCTCCTTTTGCAAAACAACATATACAGCAACAGTTGGAACACGATGCAAGACGATCTCACATACACTTATATGATGTATATATTGTCTTTGGTTTAATTTGATTGGAAATTTTGAGAAGATTTTCAGCAAATGGTCGTATACCGTGTCATACAGAGCCTTGAGGAAGTTGAATTCATCAGTGATAGTAGACAGGCTGTCGTCCAGATTTACCTTGGACAGATAGCCTGCATCCACATCCTGCAGGCATTAAGTAAAAAAAGGAAAAGAAAAAAAAACCCTTTTCTCAGTACATTGAATTTTGCATTTGACAAACACATACAGTTTATCTAACTTGGTGATGAGTCTTTGAACACACCATTCATCAGTGTCACACACGCTCAAACTTAGAAAAGAAATATCCATGAAAGGTTGCATATTGTACCTTTTTCAGCATGACAAACTCATTCTCTGCATCATTCCTCCTGTTGATTTCTTGTTCATACCTGAAACAAAACACAAACATCAGATTACCCCACACAGATCTTATCAGTTAGTGTGTACTTATCATATGTCTCCGGTTCTGTGTAGCACAGAAAACATGTCTTACTTTGTCTTGTAGTCGTCCACATTTTTGTGCATGACACTGTTCTCCATATCAAGTCTCTGTTTGTCATTACTGAGAAACTCCAGCTGTCTTTGCAGGTTGGCGATGTAGGACTTCAGCATTGGCTCAACATTAGAGGGGGTGGCAGTCTCTTCCTTCAGCAGCTTCCATTTGGTCTCCAGTATTTTGTTCTGTTGTTCTAGGTATCTTACCTGTGACACAAGGAGGAAGCACCGACAAAATAAAATAGATCCCAACTTCTTTTAATACAATATATATGTTTGAATGTAAGGTCAGAGTCCAATAAACATTACTTCAGAGGTTAATATTGTATATAAATATAATCAAGCTGATTTAAATCTAACAGATAATATTCATCAGCAGCAAGTTTTTTCTTACCTTATCAATGAATGAGGCAAAGCGGTTATTGAGAGTCTTGATCTGCTCTTTCTCCTTGGTGCGGACAGCTTGGACAGTGGGATCGATGTCTATCTTCAGAGGGGTGAGCAGGCTCTTGTTGATGGTCACAGGTGTAATCTGGTTCCAAGTCCCAGTGCTGATCTTGGGGATGGAGTAGGATCCCATGGATAGGCTGCTGAAGCCCCCTGATGACATATGCAGTCCTGGGCGGCTGGTGCGCTTGCTCCTCAGGCTCATGGCGTTGCTGTGTGGAGATCTCACTGCTGGAGAGGATGGAGAGGTCTTGTGGTGGTTGAGCTCTGCTGTGCACCTCTTATCTTTTGGGTGTCACTTTATAGGCAGGACTGGGTGTGGCGTGATAGTGAAGCTATGTGGTTCCCCAATGTGGGTAAACCAGTCTGACACATGCCACCTGTTCTCCCACCTACCCCTACTGCAAATGCTGCATTTTTCCTTGTTACGCTGGAATCCAGGCCTGCTCTTCGACTTCAGGCATGTCGCATTTGAACAATACATTAAATTACAATGATAAGCTCTGGGTCTATGCAGAATTAGAGAAACCAGTCAGTGGTTAGATCCAAGAAGTCACGAGGGCCCAAATTTTTTACTGATATTGAATTAGAGTATGGATGGAACCACAATGAATATTTGGAGTGACTTCAAGCCCCAATGAGATTCCAGTGTAGAAGTGTTTAGCAGTGTAGGAGTGTCATGTGAGAGCAGGTCACACTAGCTGCGAGTAGTGTGTGAGTTTAAAAAAAAAAAGCTGCTTAAGGTTAAAAAAAAAAAAAAAAGATAAAACAATGATTTTACCTACAAAATCATGGTGTCATTAAATAACATTAGAGTAACATCCGAGCTTTTCAATGTTTTCTTAAAACAGGACAGAGCCACAGGGTTTAGACAGAAAATCAAAGATGTCACAAACGTAATATAATACTTAAGTCATCTTAAGTTCACTTCTGTTCAGTGGAGTGTCACAAACCATTGTTGGTGAAAGCTGTTTGTAGCCAATAAAACTGGTCTATCCTCTTGGTCTTTGTTTTCTTTTCATAACTCTTTCCCCTCTGAGACTGATCGTCCAATCATCACCTTGCCTTAAAAAAACAGCTGGAGAGAATGAAGTTTCCCATGCAAGCGTCAAGTGTAGTTTTATTGTGGAGGTTTGGAAGCTTGTGTCCCACTGGAGCCGCGTCATTTACACAACTCCAACACAAGATTGGACGTAGGTAAACTGTTGTGTGTATTTTAAGTGATAATAAATTGTTTCAAAAATGTCTTTTTATGCAATTTTCTGTGTCTCTGCTTTTTTTCTAAGCATGAAGATCGCTTCATTCAACGTGAGGAGGTTTGGAGTGGCAAAACTCTCCAATCCAGATGTCCTTTCAATTCTGGTTAAGGTAAAACACATCTTGCTGACATTGTTGAGGTACAGTGAAGTGGTGTCTCAGGCAGCTTTGGTTTAAAACAGTCAAAGATGAGTAATAATAAGGGTTTAGTTTTGACTGAGGGGTAGAGTGATAAACAAGGCATAAATGATATTCTGTGAGAATGAAAATAATACTTTTACATTCCTCTGTAATTATCTCTTAAAATGGAAAAAAAAAGCCCTCAATGTCATGTAGCATATCACTCAAAGGGGAAAGATGTGTCCTTTCTTTCCTCTCAACTTCACACTTTTACTTTTGATTTTTTTATTTTATTTTTTTATAGATTGTGTCTCGATACGACATCATATTAATTCTGGAGGTGGTGGATGTGAGCGGAGGTTCTGTTAAAATGTTCTTGGAAGAACTGAACAAGTGAGTTTTTCAGTACGTTTTTCATTTGTGACAGAAGCAAATACTGTTGATGTTGCTTTTTACTGTGCAGTATGTAGGCTTATTTTTACTGTCCTGCACACCTCAGGGTCAGCACAACCCATCGTTATAGTCTGCAGATCAGCACCCGCCTGGGAAGGAACAGATACAAGGAGCAATTTCTGTTTCTCTACAGGTGAGATCAAATCATTTTGCCCAACTCTTTAATATAACCACTGGACAGTTGCACTTAAAGACATTCTGTCCCACTGGAAGGGAGGATGTGGTCAGGTTGATCGACTCCTATCAATATGAAGACAACCAAGTGAATGACACGGACGCCTTTGCAAGGGAGCCATATATTCTCCACTTCAAACTACACAACACAGGTAAGGCTCAGCACTTAACTGAAGCGTAAGTAGTAACAGGGTGTTACTATATCAGCATCAGTGTGTTTGTTGATCTGATCGGCTGGTGTGGTGTCTGTGGTATGTCTGAGTCAGGTCTATATATGGACCTGTTTGTTCCAAAGTGAATGGGTCTGATTTCACTTGACATGTGAATAGAAACAGGCAGCAGGTTTATCAAGTTCAGTCAGTCAACATCTTGCGTGTGCATCCACATGCTTATGTCACAATGGTGTTGTTTTACCATATTGTTTCCATTTGCAGTGATGACGGATATTGTGCTGATCCCAGTCCACACCAGACCATCAGACTCAGAGAAAGAGCTGGATGAGCTGTACGAGGTTTTCCTGGAGGTCAAAGACAAATGGAAAACTGATGTGAGCTGCCTCATTGTTCTGCTTCATTTTAGCATCATTGCTCCACGTTAAAGCAGTGCATCACTGAATTCATGCTACTCACAACTAGATTTAGAACCACATATACTTTTATTTTATACTGTCAAATCAGAATAGCACCAGTTATATTGCCTATAAATAATCATCGAACATAGTTGTAACGCGGCCACTTCTGATGCCATTTCTCTGTAATCATATATCCTAAATACGGGACATTTTATAATACTGAAATGGCTGGTTTTAAATCTTCCTCTAGAACATCATGATCCTGGGAGACTTCAATGCAGACGGTGCATATGTGACACGTAAACAAATGAAGGCGATCCGTATTCGCAGTGACAAGAATTTCCACTGGCTGATTGGTGATGAAGTGGACACAACTGCAAATACATCAAATGATCACACCTATGACAGGCATGTGCACATTAATATACTTTGAAGAACAGATGTGTTTTTGTCTTTGAGAGAAAGCAGAGAGTAGTGGAAGGATTCCCTCTGACAGGAAGAAAATGTACATATCGTGATTACATTTCGATTAATGGCATGAACTGAATGTTTCTCAAACAGGATTGTTGTGTATGGAGAAGACATGCTGGCAGCCATTGTGCCAAACTCTGCCAAGCCATTTAATTTCCACAGCAAGTTTGATTTGACAGAAGAAATGGTAGGTTAGCGTCTTTACAACACGTCAGAAATGCCCTTCATTTATGCACCTTAATAGTTTTTGACAGCCCTGGTAATATTGCTCATTCAGTATCTGCAACCTCCCACAGGCCCTGAGAGTGAGCGATCACTACCCTGTTGAGGTAGAGTTATGCAGTGCTACTCCTTTCTCGATGTCACCAAAGGTGTAACAATATTGACACTCAACAAGCATCTGTTAACAGAACTGTCACAGGTAACAAGCAAAACTGTAATTTACCCAATCCTGTCATTGACAGTCGACCTGCCTGTACGTGGTGTGGGGCTGCTTTGACATTTACAGTGTTGCCTCTGTGAAAGGCAAAGATCCAAATAATGAGAGGGAATTCTTGGAATTTGGGAGGGTTCCTTGTAAATTCTTTTAAGATGTGACTTCTCACTTTTGTGATTGATCAGCGGTTTTTAATAACTCTACTTTGAGTCATAGGGCTTAGAGATCTCCATTCTGTATTTTCCTTATTGTCTAATGATCTTGGTAAAATTGTCTGTTACCAAAGTTCATCCCAGATAGCAAAAATATTCTGGACCAATTCTGGCACAGAAAATTTTGATGTTTGTCAGCTGGTAATAGACAGTAACAGCTGGAATCAACCCAGATGTAGAAATTTTTTGGGCCAGACTTGGGCTGAGGACCAAATTGTATATTGGGCCAGAACCTTTTACTGGAAAAACCTTGCTGTTGTCTGTCCTGCAAAGTGTAAATGCAGTAACTACTGTACATATTTAATCAAACTGTTAAGATCAGAATCTGAAATTTTGTATCTGTTTAATTGTGTAAAAATGTTATGCATTTATAAAAAATACTACAGTTGAACCATTGATAAAATTTGCAAGACCTAGAAAAGGGAGCCTTACCCAAAGCTGCTTTCCCACCTTTTCTGTTTCTTGTTAGCTAACACATTTAAATCATAATGACATATATATATATTTCATAATGATAAAAATAAAAACTATGCAAACTAAAATAACTCTACTAGTGATTAGTCCGGCTACAGTGACTGACTGTAATTTGTCTTGATATCTAACGGTCTCACTGGCTAAAATAAATAAGACAAAGAATAAAAAAACATGTATAATCCTAATTGTTATATTAGGATTACAACCTTACAATTACAAACAAAGTAATTAATTAAGATACCTTTGTACCTCATTTATTTTAACCTGAAATGCCATAAGATCAATATTGTACAGTTTATGTATCTGCTATGCAGTTTAGTTAAGAGCCTTCAATTAAAACTCCTTTTCTCACCCTCACTGTTTCTTTAGTTACTGATCTCTGTCTTTGTAAGGGAATATGTTTGTTAGAACTATTAAAAACTCACTGTAGTTTAAGGCAATCACACCTACAGAGGCATGTTGTCTTAATACACTATTTACTTTTAAAAGTCTTTTAAAAGATGAAAATTAATATTTATGACCAAGAGGCATTGGTAGATGAAATAATGATTTTTATCTGGTGGTGGACAATAACAAAATACATCATCAGCCCTTAAGACAGAGTCTACTGACACAAGGTTTCCTGCTGTATTTGAGTAACCTTTTAAATGATACAATATATCTGAGCTTTTTTAACCATAAGGTGGAGGCACTACTGCATTGGCCACACCATGGTGTGAATGAATCTGACCTGCGCTCCTATTTCTGACCTATTTCTATTATTCACAAAAAAAAAATTGGCAACATGCTACAAATCTGAAATGTTATTGCATAAGTGTTTCCCCCTTTGAACCATGTTTAATTAGAGCTACTTGCTGTTTAATTAATAACATTTGAGTAGAGAACAGTTATTATGTACGGTGTCTGTTAAATTACTAATGACGTGTGTTTTGTGTGCATTTTTTTCTACTGCCAGAGAGTTTACAGATTGATGTGCTAAAACTGCAGAAGGAAAACCTCCTGCTGGTGCGAGAAAAACTTCAACTTCAGATCTCCATATTAAAACAGCGACTTGCCAAATTGCAAGAATAATTAGTAGATCTCAAAAACTTCTACTACGTTTTATTAAGCTTCTTTGGTTTTCTATTTGTAAGTACAATATATATTGCAAAAATGATTAAATAATGGTTTGGCACCATATTTTGTCCTTTAATTGCTTATAATGCTGTAAATGATACAATGTACTTAGCATGAGTATAGTTATAGTTCATTAGATTTTTAGTCTCTGTGGTTGTTTTACATGATAGTTTTGTTTTGCATCTGTTCCATTATTTTGTGTCTCTTTGTATCTTTTGTAGTTGTTTTGTATCTTTTTGTAGTCATTTTACATGTCTTTGTGATGTGTTTTGCACAAGAAGCAATATCATCACAATATCATGAGAACCACAAATAACATAAATAATATAATATGAAACTGTGGGTAAACTCAGTCATAGTCATAGCAGAAAGTGATATTTCAGTGGATGGAATTCAAATATCATCATTTAAAGCTAAATACATGCACAGATTATTATTAAAGTATTATAAACCAGATGAGATCTAGCATTGTACTCTAGCATTTATCATCATGGGAGATATATTTAAGGGTGTGAGGATTATTTTCCCTTGTAAAGACAACAGAGGGTAAAGTTTTTTTCCCAAATATCATTACAAAGTTTCCTCATTTTATAATTGAATAAGAGTGTAAATAGGATTGAATAAGATCATAAAAGCATAATCACTATCAGAAATTATAATCTATAATATAAACAGATTATAATCGTCATTTTATATTTATTTATTGTGGTAAACTGTTCATATAAACTTGCAGGAATGACGACCCAGTTTTTCTAGCTTTTGACCGGCAGTCAGACTACTGACATCTTCTGATCTGATCCTTTTAAATTAATCTGGTCCTGGGCTACGGTTGTGATCTACCTGGTTAAAAGTGAGTCTGGACATACTGTCGTTCAAAAGGCTCATACTTACTTAAACATGTAAACCAATTAAGTGCCACCTCCCATTCCCCCTAAAAACCAGTGTTTCACACAGAAGTAGAGTCTAGATGGGCATAAGGGTGCATGCTCTTTAAACAACATGGCTGCTGAACAGAAAAATGACAAATGCATTGGCCTGAAACCAGCAAAGATACTTGCGTTTTGATAGGGCCCATGATGTTGCACACTCCATTATAGTTCGTACAAAGTGGGAATTTTCTATTAGAAGATCGCTTGGCAACTGGATGTTTCATAAAGAGAGAGCTAGGGTAATACTTCCTAAAAACCACAGATCTATATCACAATGCATGGGTCTCAGAGGGTTAAAGAAGAAATGATCTTATTACACCAATGAGAGTAGTAGTAGTCTGCCCAAATTCGACATTGGTATCCAGCCACACCAGGACAACAATAGGAAATGAAGAAGAAGGTTAAGTTTGGGAAATTCACGGTGAAATGTCAGCTCTCTAAATTCTCTCTAAAACAGTTGTATTGTAATTATGATTATTATTATTATTATGATGATTATTTTTATTATTATTATGTAAAATCACTGTACTGTCTGCATGTCACATTCTCATTAAGGGCCACAATCGGCTTTTACTTTCGAAAACATACAACAGGAAAAAAACAAAAAAAAAACCAAAACAAAACACCGAAACGTAAACAAACAAACAAAAACGTTTTGTGTAACGCTGACGTGTGTCGCGTTCAGGTGAACGACGTGAGCTCCGATTTTCTTCAGTCCGGGCACTCATTCAAATGAACGTGTCCGCAGGTATGAATGCAAACGGACTGGACTCGTTGTAAAACACGGTTCAGTCGGCGGATGTTCGGATATGTAGAAGGGGCTAAATACCTTTGTGCTGCAAAGAAATACCACACCAAAAAAATCACATTTTGTGAGGGTGGGCGCCCGGATTGCCGATTTTCTGTACAGCAAGCTAAGTAGACACACCCCAGTCACGTGACCGCTGGACTCCTTCAACCAAAACACTGAGGGAGCCCAACAGAGTGTAAACAACCGTGCGGGAAAACTGCGACGACCGGCCAACTTTCTCAGCATCGACCCAGCAAACCCTGAAGCTGCACCAGCCGCCAGTCACCTGTCCCGCAGACAGGCCGCCTCAATGCATCACAGGGGACCGAAAACACCGAGGGGATCATGGATGTGCACGATCTGTTTAGTAGTTGCAGAAAGGGCGACGTTTGTAGAGTCAGGTAACGAAGTGACGCTCGACTGGCGATATGTTTTCTTTTTTATTTTTTTATTTATTTGGCTCGACTGTCTTTGCCCGCGTGTGTGTTTGAGGCTATAATGGTCGACTTTATATATTATAGTAGAGCCTCGTTAGCTTCCTTCCTCTTCCCTCGGGACCTGTTTTGCAAAACATTTACCCGGCCTGCTCTGCGGCGCCGCGGTGCGGCCCAGCGCGGCGCGGCGCGGCGCGGCGCAGCGCAACGCAACGCGGCGCGGTGGCAAGGCGAGGTGGCAACTAACATTAACATTAGCCTCGACGACCCAGCTGGTAACTTCAGCTAAGGTTTGTAGGTCAGCTCCGGGTAGCTGTCAGTGTCTGAAGGCGGCGGCATGCGGAGAATCTAGACTTGGTCTGGTGTTAGACATTTCCTCTGCTTTGGGATGGTCCCAGTGCAGTTTTTCTCCCCCTAACCAGGCTGCCCTGGATCAAAAACCAACCAACCAAACAAACAAAACACAAACCAATGTGTGCATGGCCATTAAGAAAGAGACTCCACCCATTCTCACACAGTGATGTCTAATAAGTTTGTTTGTTTGTTTGTTTGTTTGTTTGTTTGTTTTAAACCAGCTGCAAACATCCCCATTAATCCCAGCAGTGAACTACCTGTCTGGAAGTAGAAAACTGTGTCAAATGCATTCACCCAATCTATGAACACAGCAGCACAATGTCTCCTGCCTTAAACTGGAAATTCAGTCGTTCAATACTTGTGTGACAGCTAAGGTGGTGCCATGGTTATCTCTAAAGACCAGGGATAATAGGATGATGTTGAGATCAGTGATTTTACAGTGTTATAGCTACTCATGATTCTTGGATGTTTGAGACACAGGACAGATTTGAAATTGGACTAGAGGAACATAAATGTGTCTGATGAGAGAGAATGAATATGTGAGCCTTAAACTTGCATTATATCTAATGGCCATCAGGGGGCGACTCCACTGGTTGCAAGAAGAAGTTAGTTTGTATAGAAATCTATGAGAAAACGTCCCTACTTCTCACCTGATTATTAACACTGTAAACATTTTCCTTATGGGTTTGTGGTCTCAAGCGCTTGTTTCAAGTCTTGTTCAATTCAACATGATGTTCATTTTTTAAATTATGGTCCCATTTAGAGGAAAATGGTCCATAAAGCAGGGTATGCATTAGGGCGTGGCTACTGTGTGGTTGTCAGAGTTGAGAGCAGGTCAGATCCACCTTCTTCTCCAAATATGGTTTCCCCTGGTTGCAGAAAAAAACAAGATGGCAACGGCCAAATTACAAAGTAGAGGCAATAAAATCCACTTATTTTTATGCAACATTTATTAAAAATTAAAAAAAAATTTTTTTTTTTTAATGAATACAGTCATTCATTATGGAAGGGGTCCCTATGTCTATCACTTCAACTAAATTTAAGGTACTTAATTTAATTCAGTAAATTTAATTAGATTTATCAAATTTTACCCAATTTAAGTAAATTTGATTTATTGCATGAAATGTACCTAATTCATTTCAATTGAGTGAATTAAAATAAATTGATTTAATTGATTATTTTTGATTTATTAATTTCATTTTTCTTTATTTAATTAAGGTAAGACAGTTTTCATTCTCAACAGTTTTCATTCTCAATATCATTTAATTGAATTAATGTTATTAAACAGCTAGATAGAATTTTCTCTGCTTAAATCGGTTATTGTGTAATTTAATTCCATTAAATTAATATTACTCAATGTTGTTTAATTGAGTAAATTCAGTTCCAAATTAATCAAAACTCAATTTACGGTATTTTATCAATTTCACTGCACTTAATGAATTGCATAAATTCAATCTGATGTATTTCATGCAACATAATTCAATTAAGTGTTTTTAATTTATTTGATCTTATTCTGAAAGATCAATTTTTAAATAAATTTTTATTTAATTTAATCAATTTCACTCAATTTCATTTGGTAATTTTCTCACGTTATGACTGATTATAATACGTTGACTCCAGTGTAGCAATGTGAGCGCTCACTTTTTTTCTTTTCCCTCAGATACCTTGTTGAACAAAGAGACGTGGACCTCAATATAAGAGATAAATGGGACAGTACCCCTTTGTAAGTACAGTTTAGGCAAGTAGTTACATTTTTTTCGCTAACATGACATCATTATCCTGAAGTGCAATAACTCTTGCTCTTCAGGTATTATGCCTGTCTCTGTGGTCATGAGGAGCTGGTCCAGTACCTGTTGGCAAGTGGTAAGACTGGTAACACAAGTATAATGAAAATCTGAACAGTGATGGCCTCTACTATCCTATGATTTTGCTTTGAGCATTTATGCTCACTGAAGTGCACTGTACAATCCTCTGGGTTTTTTCATTTCTTTGCTTTCAGGTGCCAAATGTGAAGCCAACACGTTTGACGGTGAGAGGTGCATGTATGGCTCCTTAAATGACACTGTTCGACGCCTGCTCAAAGATTATAAGTGTGTCAGTGTCCGTGCCATGCAGCGGGATGATTTTAACTACTTTCTGCACATGTAAGGGTCAAATGCCTGAGAGTTCATTTAAATGATCTAACTTCGATACAGAGCAGTTCATTTGAGAAGAAACAGGAAAATGAGATTAATGAACTCCTCAAGCACATCACCTTCATAGAGTGCATCAATCTGATGGATGATCTCTCACAGTTAATAATCTAGTACCAATTTCTGTATGTTTTCGTCTTAGGTTACTGGAGCAGGGTCAACACAGCGATGTAAAATTCCTGGTTCATGGACAAACATTTCTGGCCCACCGCTGTGTTCTCAGTGCACGCTCTGAGTACTTCACTGAGATGTTTGAGACCAAATGGAAAGGGAAGAACTTGATAACTCTCAAACACCCTTTGGTAGATAAATTTTTCTAAATATCTGCGTGTGTCGTTTCAGCTTTGTTATTCCATTGTCATGTCTATTACACAATGCAATACAGTCATTGTATCTATGATCTCGGTATTTCTATTCATAAAAGCTGTTTTTTTTTTTATAGATCAACCCTGCAGCCTTTGGAGCCATCCTGCGATATTTCTACACAGGTTTGAATGTTTTAAGGCAGCAAATATTCAGGGTTTTATGTTGATTACAGTTTTTAAATTTGCAGAACAATTCAGTCTTTTTAATGCATCAGTAACAAAGCCCAGTTAAGTTGAAACTCATTAAGTATTGTCATCTTGACTAAACAGCTTGAAAACTAAGCAAGCTGCTTTTGTAAAACCAGACTATTGATAGAAAGCAACATATGCTAGATGTAGAACATAAAAAAGTTTCTGCTGTTCTTAACACATATGAATGTTTTTCTTTTTTCATTGATGTCACAGGACGAATGGATATTGATGTAAGTCTCGTGGAGGACTGCAGGCGACTTGCTAAACAGTGCAAGATGACAGATTTCATGGAGGAGCTGGAGAATAAATGCAAACAGGTGTATGACTTTGGTAAGTCAGTATTCTTGGTTCACATTTACACTGGGAATATGTGTGTTATCTCTTTAAGAGAGATTTTAAAATAGCAACTGTAATTGTTATGTCTTATTAAACTAACTTGGATTGACTTTTTCCATATGAATGATCTCTTTCTGTCTCCCTCTCATTCTTTTCCTCATACTTAAGTGTCCAACAAGCCAGGAATCTGTGTGAAGGTCCTGAGCCTGGATCCTCACAGCTGTCAGCTTCAGGAGGAGATGGCTCAGTTAGCAGACTGTGCACTGCCCATTGAACTAAGAGTAAGGACAAGTTGCAAAAGGTATATGACGCACTATAGCTGCTAGTATTTGACAGTTTTAATGATTATGTGGTTCATTCTCCTAGGTTGGATTTGGAGAACTTCCCTTTAACAGAATCGATCGCTTCCCTACTTATCCTGACATCTGCTTCAGAGTTGATGGTTACAATTTCTTATGTCACAAGGTGCGAACTACAAAGTTCACACAACATTCCTCAGTCGTATTACTAACCCTCACACCTTGGCAAAATCGTTTCACTTAAACAATGATCATTAGGGTTTTGTTGTGTGTGTCTGTTTGTGTGTCTCAAGGTGTTTTTCTGCGGACGTAGTGATTACTTTAAAGCCTTACTGGAGGACCACTTCAGTGAGGGAGAGCAGCTACAGTCCCAGCCCAGCACCCCAGTGATAACTTTACACAACATTGCCCATGAAATCTTTATCCACGTCATGTATTACATCTACACCAATGACACAGAGGTAAGTGCACAATTTCCGTCTGAAGCGATTATTTTGTGGAGTTGTGTATCAGGGATACAGACTTGTCATTCAGTGAGAAAATTAGAAACACGTGCTTGTCAGGCTACTGGGAGAGAAATTCTTTTTTTGGTCGGCTATTGGTGGTAATGTTACGTGTAATTACTTACTCCACCCATCCATTCATCCTTTTCCTTTTCTATGTGACATTGATAATGTCTATTAAAGTCTTACATTTAATCCAGGAAACTCTCACTCACACCCAACATGTTTACATCATTGACATACCAAATCATTTAAACTGTACACATTTAATATTAGTATAATATATAGGTATAATATCATCTATGTGACTTTTGCCTGTGTAACCAGAGATTGTAGACATAAACAAACCTGTGTAGTGGAGCCGTTCTGGTGATAATGTACTGGAAAGTTCTTTTTTTTTTCCCAGCTTACAACGGAAAATGTGTTTGACGTGCTGTGTGTGGCTGACATGTATCTGCTGCCGGGGCTAAAGCGTCTGTGTGGGAAGACACTTGCTAAGACTATATGTGAAGACAATGTTCTGTACATGTGGAAGACGGCCAAGCTTTTCCGCCTCTCTCGGCTGGAGGATCAGTGCACAGAGTTCATGGCCAAGAACATTGAGCGGGTGGGTGTCTGCCTCTGTATTGACACTAATACTGAGTGTCTGGGAGATTTAATTGTTGCCCCAAGATCACACAAGACTTCAAACCCATGCCTATTTTATTGAATATGTACAATTATTGATTTTTATAGCTTGGGTAGCAACATTGAAGCACATAAACGAATCTCAGACTTTTCAGACAGAAAAGAAGAGTTCAGCCTAACTAAGCTTAATACCACTCTCACATCGGTCCATTAAATATGAAGCCAGAGCCAGCAGGTGATTAGCTTAGCTTATTTATAGAAAGATGGGTGCAGGGAAATGATTACTATATGTGGACAAGAATACCTTGTTTGGCTGGTAACTCATACATACATAACATATAATATGTATATCTCCATGTAGACCCAAGGATATGCTGATTACTATTTGGTGTTCAAAGGGTAAAGGTTCGACTCAAAAATATATTTGCTAATTATTACAAAATAGACTTGATACCTTTTTATTACATCTTTCAAAATCTATAAAAGGTATAAAGGCTGGGACAGACATGGATACATTCAACCGTGAGGCTGTATTTCCAGTTTCTATGCATGCTGCTGTTCTTGTATTTAATACTTAAGCTAATATAGAAAATTCTTTGCCTTTATATTTAATTTTGAATACAATTTTAACACATATAAGACCAAAATATTTCTCTCAGTATCCTTATTCATACCAGCCCAGATCAGAAGTTTTCTAAAGTAAAAATATTACAATACCACGAATAAGAATAGAATTACAACAAACACTTAAAGGCAATGCTTGTGTTAAATTTAATGCTTTACTTTCATTTGTTTACCACTCTTCTTGTACATCCAGTGTTATTACCATTATCCCAGACATCACATTCAAGACACCTCTGAGACCATGTTATGATATTTTTTTCTTATTGCATTTGGTAGCTATATGTGCTAAATCCCAGTTTTCACAATATAACAGCTGAACTTGAATATCTGGATTTTCTTGTCAGCACACCTAGTTCATATATTCAGACCTGTCTACCTGTTGTACCTGTCTGTCGCAGCTGGTGGAGCAGACCGAGTTTGCCGAGATCATCAAAGAGGATGCTGCGTCGTTGGAGGAGCGGCACGAGACCGACTCCGTCCCCCTGGTGGACGACATCCGCTACCACATTGCCAGCAATGTGCAGACTTACAGTGCAATCGAGGAGGCCAATCAGAAGCTGGAGGCCTTAGAGGAGCTGCTGTCCAGCATTAATATTGACTGTTGAAGGGTCGGTAGGTTGTGGTTTGTGGTTGCAGCTGCTGCAGTGTTTGAGGTTTGGATGCTTGGCAGGGGACATACAGTAGCCTCTGTAGAGAGCAAATTAAAACAGTGACAGGTGAAAAGAAAAACATATGCTTCTGTATGTTTGTAGGCTTTATTTTGTTCACACTATATTGTACAGAATATATATTTTAAAAGGAGCAGGTTCTGATATTGCAGAGGTATATTCAGAGGTATATTCAGATGTTTATGTTGGGCGTTAAAAGTTTGTTTTGTTGAGACACAACAAATGTGAGAAAACATATTTGGTCTAAAGTGTGAATGTGAATTTGTTATTAACTAGATGGAATTGGATGAAATTGTGTATTATATATCTGCAACAGAATATCTTTGAATTGCACATGCAGGAATTTATTCTAGACATTATTTGTATCTGCTAGAATTTAGACTAGCTGCTTATTTAGCTGTTTTAAAATATAATTTGACCCCAACAAAGTTCTGTACCAGCGCTTATGAGGATTTTTTTTAAGATAGCAGAATGGGACAGTGCTATCAGTATAAAGAAGTGTGTGTTCACTTAATTTATCCAGAAAATATTTCTAAAATATAACTAATTTTGAACTCTTTTAAGTTACATAGAATATAATTTTATGATGTATTTCATGCACAGAAGCAGTTTAGGTGTTGTTGACCTGCCTGCAGATTTTATTTTATATTTGATTGCATTTGGCAGCTGTAGATCACCTCACTATTCAACCAATGATTACAAGAAATACATTCTTCTACCGCAAACACTTACACTTACCCCAATGTACTTTTGCACTTTGTGTATATTTATAATGATACATCTATGTCCTGCTTCCCTTTATTACAGCATACCTCTCTTGTCCAGTGTGTGCACCAGGAAATAAAAAGTTTAGAAAGTGTTTGCATGTCAAACTCACCATCAACACAGCAAAACACTGTAATATTTGATTTCATTATGTCATCCCTCTCTCAGCCTGAACCTGCTGTTTGAATCATGGATAAACAAGTGCTTTTGGTCTTTGACAATTAAACATTGTATAGCAAGCATGAATAGTGTTTCATTCAGCATATGTCATGAATGTTGAAGTATGTCATAGTGGCTTCATTTGAAATCATTACGACATTCGGTCACATTAGCAGCATTGTAGCAGCACAGTCGCATGATCAGCCACTTTGGTCCAGACTGAAATATCTCAACAGCTGTTATACTATTGGGGCCTTTGTAACTTTCAGACTTCCAGAGGGACATTTTTGCTGTTGATTAATGTGCAGTCAACAATGACGTCTCCTATGACAGCTGACAGGTTAGATAAATAACATTGATTATCTTGTTACCGTGCCATCTGTCAGTGAATGGGATATAATTGGCAGCAAATGAACATTGTGTCCTTGAAGTTGATGAGTTGGAGGCAGGAAAAATGGGCAAAAGTAAGGATGTGAGCCACTTTGAAAAGGGCCAAATTGTGATGGCTAGACAACTGGCTCAGAGCATCTCCAAAACTGCAGCTCTTGTGGGATGTTCCTGGTCTGCAGTGGTCAGTACCTAACATGGAATTAAAACTGGTGAACCAGTAGCAGGGTCATGCATATCCATGAGCCTTGGCCTGGCTCATGGATATGCATGGATGAGCACATGCTGGCCTGCATGGTCCGTTCCAACAAAAGAGCTACTGTAGCTCAAACTGCTACTTCTAAAAGGTGTCTAAACACACAGTGCATCACAGTTTGCTGTGTATGGGGCTGTGTAGTAGCAGACTTGTCAGGGTGTCCATGCTGACCTCTATCCACCACTGAAAGTACCTACAATGGACACTGGAGCATCTGGACATGGAGGAATGGAGCAAGGTAGCCTGGTCCTATAGTTCACGCTTTCTTTTACATCATGTGGATGGCTGGGTGCGTATGCATCTCTTACCTGGGGAAGACATGGCACTAAGATACGCTATGAGAGGCAAGCTAGTGGAGGCAGTGTGATGCTTTGGACAATGTTCTGCTTGGAAACCTTGGGCCCTGTGGATGTTACTTTGACATGTACCACCTACCTAAACATTGTTTAAACATGAGTAAACCCATAAGGGCAGTGGCCTCTTTCAGCAGGATCATGCTTCCTGCCTCACTGGTTCACAGGGTGGCGCACAAGGTGTTGACTTGGCCTCCAAATTCTCAATCCAGTCCAGCATCTGTGGGCTGCCTGATTCATGGAGGCCCCACCTCGCAACTGACAAAATTTAAAGGATGTGCTGCTAATGTCATGGTGCCTGATGCCACAGCTCACCTTCAGAGGTCTGTTGGAGTTCATATCTCGATGGGTCAGGGCTGTTTTAGCGGCAAAAGGGGGGTCTATAATATATCTACAATATTAGTCAGGTGGTGATAATGTTATGGCAGATTGGTTTAGTTTATGCTGTTAAAACTGTGTCATTAATTATCTGTTTATATAATTTATTCCTCTCATGGCGCATGTCCACAGGAAGCCTTCTAATCTGATGTGTTATAAGTCATTAAATAAATGCTAATACTTCTTATAAATTAACAGTGTGGTTAGAGTGTCACTACTATGCTTTCTAGTTAGTGTTTGTCTTTAGCAAATTAGCATGCTAACATGGTGAACATGTTAAATTCAGGTTTGTTTTTCCCTGATAAAGCCACAAGACAACAACAACAAAAGTTTCAATACAGTATTCATTAAGCATTTCAAGTACTCAAAGTGTAATGAATGTTTGAATGTTTTCCTTTCATTTGTTTCCCTCTTTCATTAAAAAAAAAAAAAAAATTGTGTAAATCTAGGTAAAGAATTTCTATGACTCCATGCTCGAAGATCAAGTTTGGAGAGCCACCTAAAGATGGTGCCGTTTCTCAGCTTATCACCGCTGTGGCTGTAGCGAGTTGCCTGTCACAGAAAGGCAGTTTCTTGGAGGAAAGGCAGCTTTGCATGCATCGTGGGAAACAAATCATTCATCCAGGGCTCTGAAGTCATGGGAACTCTTTCTGAATGGGGACATTTTATAAATCACTCATTCATCACAGGTTGGTAAAGGTGCGCTGAAGGTCAGTAAACAGTGAGCGACAGTTACGTGTTAGCAGTGATTTAAATATGTGCATATGTATGCACTGTAGTTTATAATGGCATCCCCGTGGGCTCCATCACTTTCATTTCAGAGTCTTGGAGGCGAAGACGAGTTGTATGTCACCGTAATGGAGCCCTGAACAGCGGGTGAGCTCAAATTCCAGTGGGGAGGACGCTGTGGAGCAGAGCTGCTGTTTGAGCACATTAAAGTGCAGTTCAACCAAAACACTGAGGCCATCCGTTAGATAACAAAACCTTTGGCCTCCAGCCCAGCTTCTTCAAGGCTTACATGTTGAAAAAAGACAAGCATAAACAACACAATTAGTTATTACCCCAGCAAGCTATCTTTACAAATGTTTTATGGTTGTTGCTAAGTAACACAGTGTGGTTTTGGTCTTGGGTGGGAAAGTTCAGTTTATCGGGCTTCAGACTAGACAAATAGATATTTATGCAATGTACAGGAATCCTGTATTTCTCGTCATTTTATTGAATTTCCACAGAATTGTGTTAACGGCCGCTCATTGACAAAAGTTCAGTGAACCAGTTAGTACCTGTCCATCACCTCTATGCTTCTGCACTTGCCCCAAGTCAGAGTGAAGCCTGAAAACCGTCAGACTTGATTTAATTGAAACCAACATTTTACATAGATTAATATATTTAATTAATATCATTATTATTAATAGCTTTTATTAATATATTTCAACAACTATCCCATGGGCTGCCAATGAGAGATGATGAAGAGGATGAACCCGATTGACTTTGATGATCCCCTGATTTTTAATCTGACGCCAACAGTAGGTCAAATCCTTCACTTGTGATGTGATATGTCTCTTTGGTTAATCGCTAAGCACCTGCAAAATTAACATTTCCATCATCCGCAGCTGTAGTTTATGTTTACTTCAAATTTGTAAATGTTATCCCACTAACATGCTAAATTGAGATGTGTTGAAACATCACCCTTGCTTCTATCATGGCTGTAGACTCAGTCTCGCTTTCTTCACCTTTATTACACAACTCTTCTGTTTTCAGTGAAGTTACACCCAACTCATTTCTTAGGACAAAACATTCTTTGATACCTGCCAAATAATGACTCAGATTGCCCTTTTTGCCTATGTGACAGTAATTTGTGTAGTTTGCAATGGTTCCTCCTAATGAAGCAATTGTCTTGTAATGTCACCTGAAAAGAGCCAGTTGCTCAGGGCGTGTGCATCATCTGGTCAATGACACCAAATGATCAAATTTTAATGTGGCCCGTGTGTGTTTATCAAATGCATATTTTAACACTTCTAATTGTGTTTCCAATATCAATCCATTCTCAATTTCCATTTTAAACGAATGGCACCATACTGGTGGACAGTTTGAATATTAATAATATAATATTTGCAGTCTCCTTTAAAAAGACACTGACTTGTACAGATATGCCTTATTTCCTCTGTCCAAGTTATGACTCATGTTTGTCATGTCCTGTATAGTCCTTAAAGAACTTTTTTTTTATTTTTTATTTTTTTTCACTGATGATTTCCATGTGTTCCAAAAAGTCTTGAAGGGAGCACAAAAGGGTAAGATTTCTTGCCTCTTGACTCATGCTATCGTGTGACTCACTGAGACTTCAATGTGACACTTCATACAGGAATCTGCAATGGTGGAAATCTACCAGACAGAAGAGCAGCTCTTTCCTCCAATTAAGGTATTATCTGCCTGGCTGTTAATGAAAATATTGAGTTACTGGTATTAAAGATCAGAAATAGAAGGTTTGGTTCATGATGACATGTTAAGAATAGCACCAAAATTTAGCTGTTTTCTCTTTCTCTGGTCTTCTCTTTGGTCATCCATGCTGATTTGTTCTGGTGATTTCTGCACTGCATCAAAATTCACCTCAGGTGCTCCATGGCTGACGTGCACAGAACATGCAGAGTTGTGTTGTTCATACCATCTGTGCTCACGCTTTTCTAGGAACAGACATTCTCTCTCTCTCAACCATGATGTTCTGCTATATGTGGCTCACATGTAGGATTCATTATATTTGCAGCAGATGGAGATGGCTGTAGGTGGTCGGACATAAAACTAATATCATGAACTTATATATATATATATATATATATATATAGAGAGAGAGAGAGAG
>CM076651.1:10294374-10371626 GCA_038496675.1 Rachycentron canadum
TAAGAGACAGAGAGAGAGAGAGAGAGAGAGAGAGAGAGAGAGAGAGAGAGAGAGAGAGAGATGCACATTTGTGACCTTGTCCCTGAGTATTGATACTGTATGTCCTCTTAGGAAGACATAACTCACTGCTGCTGTCACTGTCAATATCCTAATTTGCTATTAGTTAGGGATTACCACCAAAGAGAGTGAGGGAGAGATAGTGGTAAGCCCATACTTAGCCAGAGACTGACCTGAAAAGTGCTGGCTCGCTCTCCCACTCTCTTACACACCACTCTTTTATATTTCCATCTCTGAATATGCAAAGAAGAAAGAAAATAGAGACACATAACATAGAAATAGAGTATAATACTGTAGTTTTGATCTACTTTGGCAAAGAGGAAGCTTGTGTTTAAATTTCATTAGACAGTTTTAGGACTTCGGCCAGTGTAGTGCAGACGCAGCCAGCCATTATGTAAGAAATGGCACAGTAAAGACAACTCACTCACTAAATTAAAAGACGGGTTCCCGCCAAGAAGATCTCTTTATAGGATTGTCTTTAAACGAGAGGGGTTCAGAGGCCAGCCACTTTCCCCCAGATTTCTACCATCATGTCATGCAAGTTCCAGGCTGACGATGCTTATAAAGTTCACTAAACACAGATTTCTCCTCAACCTTATCAACCAGGAATTCTGTTTATGCTCCTGCTTTGCATGGAGGCTTGTTTTGGAAGTGTGTGACAGTTGGATGTTTACACTTAACATAGCCACGGTAATATGGGATTAAGCCTCATATGCTCCCTTGAAGTATTAGCAGCCAGAACACAGATAAGCGAGTGAGCAGTGGTCTTATTAGTCAGCTTTGACAAAGACAGCAGGCAAAAGTGTTTGACCAGCTTTCTATTAGAAATATGAGTAAATACAGTATGTCTGACCCTTGGTTACACAAATCACAAAAACAAAGTGTCCCAAGATGCGGCACATGTAATCTTGGTGGGTTTTTTATCAGATAAACGTCTTAGTGTTCATTTTATCCATCATTGTGTGTCAATAAAATGCTCCACCTGGGGTGAGTCACAAGGTTGTGAGTAAAGAACACAGGCAGCTCTGCAGAGAGATACAAGCAGCGTCTGCATGTGAGACGGGATTAAACTGTTACCATGTGACTGGTCTGCCCTTAGACAGACCTCTAACAAAAGACAGGCTAAATCTATCCAGGACAACAACCTCTGGCCCTGAACTCTTTAGTGTAAACAATCAGACGGTCTTCTGTGAGTAGATGTAGAAAACCTGCTGCGAGAGCGACAAATCATGACCTTGGAGTTATGAGTGTCTGTCTCTGCACACATCAACACCGTGATTTCCACTGACAGATAAGTAAAGTTTTACTAACAATGCAGATCAAAACAATGTATAAGAAACATGTAAAAAAAATATTTTCTTCTCCGATCCAAAAATTACCCACTTCTGTTTTTTTTTTTTTTTTGCCTGGACAAAGCTGTAAGGTTGTCATTGTCAGTAATACATTCTTGCCATTGTGTATCTGCTGCCAGAGGGGAAGCACAATAATCAAGGCCCTGTACATCTGCAGCCTCAGTAACCCCCCCCCACCACCACCACCACCACCACCACACACACACACACTTATAACATATGCATTTAAAGTGAATATTAGTATTTATAAAACAACAAACACAAGGAATTCTGCACAATCTGAAAACTCAATGTTTCTCAGTCCTCTTTTCTCAACATAATGTAATGACTGTATAAAGCTTTCATCTCAAGGTCTCACAACAGTATAGAACATTATTTCTCTTTTATTATCTTTTATTATATTATTATCTCTCACAGGAATCATACTCTGGCCCCGACACTGAGGAATGACATATTCCACATTATTTGTATTTCATAATAAAAAACCTAATTGGAATCATTTTTCTTTACAGAGTTAAGGTGAATTAATTTCACAACCAATACTAGCCCAGTCTGATTTTGTTTTCTAATTATAATAAACCAAAGTCAAAATAAATCAAAACCAGACTCCAAACATAATTGCTGGCTGTGAGAGTTGTAAAAACTAATGTTATTAGTTTGGTTATAAACTGTTAGGATTTGGTTCTGTCAGCCTTATTTTCCTTGTTCACTTTCCTCGTGTTTTTCCCTGGCTTTGGACCGTTTGGTAATTCTTACCATACCCTGCTACCTGGCACACTCAGCCCAGTCCAGTTTTGCCTATTTGGATTTTTGATATTAGGTCTGCCTGCTCTGCTCTGTGGATTCCTGTTTGTTCGCCTCACCTGCTCTGCTCTGTGGATTCCTGTTTGTTCGCCTCACCTGCTCTGCTCTGTGGATTCCTGTTTGTTCGCCTCACCTGCCTGTCCTGCTCTGTGGATTCCCCCCATAGCCATCACCGGCCCAGTTCCTCTTCATTTTTCATAATTTTAAATAAAAGATTTGCTTTCACTTCCACTCTGTGTTCTGCCTTGAAGGTCCTTAACACTACAAAACCTCACATAAACATAACCTCATGATAATGAGGCAGTTTTCCCTGCAGTCATGCCTGCTATTGTGATTCTATACAAGTTAGTCAAAGCTCTCTCTCCCCTGTGTGTGTTCAGTTACTTTAGATTCAAGGATGTTTTTCGCACAGTTACAAACAGTGAGCGTCCAAACTTGCATTCTTTTTTTTTCATTCACTTGTTTCCTGGCCATTTCGCCCTCAGGCGTCAGAGAGCAGTTGTCCTGCCGACAGAGCTTTTGTCCTCTGCAGGGTGAAACCATCACTGAAACTCTTAGTGGACTTGTGGACAACTGACACAAACTGTTGCGCCTAAAGCTAATGAGAAAATATGCAAGTAAAAGCATGTGCAGTGTTAAAGTGAAAAACAAAAACAATCTTTTCTCACTTTTAATTTGATTTGAGTGCATTTCCTTCATAAAATTGCACAATACTTTGCTTAAACTCTCGTTCAGTATGTAAAAAACAACTCCCTTGGTTTGGTATTTCTCAACATTACAATTCTTCACTTCCTGTTTTTGAAGAGTTTATCTTGTAGGTTTTTTCTCTCAAAGTGACTCACTCATCACTCATGATGACTTTTAATGGACACGCTGCGCATCTTGGTGCACCTAGAGGTGATGCACAAACACGTGGCTGAGTCACCTGTTTGGCATATCTGATGCTCTGGATTAAGACAATACTGAACTACAGTGAACTACATGCACAGGTCTTGCAGACATGTGCCCCATTTGCATAGTTTAGAAATATTTAATGAAAGATGATCATGACATAAACTGTTATTAAGACTGGCTTCTGATTTCCCAGGTTGTCAAAACACAGTCCGACCATTCTTGTGAATGCAATAACAGATTTGGTATAAATATTCACTTTGATCCAAAGATGAACTGAACAGATTTTCATGGTCAGAGGTCAAGGTGATGAATGATTAGTGAGCTGTGAAGTATTATGAAATGAATTACTGATTATTAATAAAGCCATTGAATAAAGACACTTTTTAGTAAGACACCATTTAGTTCCAAACCATTAATACATTAGTACTCACTGGTGTGAGGAACCCATTGAAATAGTTCTGTTTGTTCTTCGTATTTTTCAGAAATAGGAATTACCTTTTGAGCGCCTGAACATACTTTTAACTAAAAAAAAATTTTTTCTGTTGCACATGAGTGTGGGGAAAAGGCTCAATAGCAGCCCCTAGAAAATTAAAAAAAAAAAACAAACAAACAGCCACTTGTCTGAGTTTCATTCATTTACATGTATGAAATTTGGTATGGAAACGTAACATGCCAATATTATTGTATATATTCCCTAAATCCAACAGGGACTCAACCATTATGAATTGTTTTCTGCAATACTAGTGCGATTATCATGAACTACAGGCTTTGTACTTCTTGTACAGAATTGATCAGATCAACACCGTATCTGGTCGCTCTAATTTAAAGACTTGTGAAGCTAAATTGTGAAGCTTTTGAGTTTTCTTTTTAATTTATAAAAAATAAAGTTTCTCCATGAAACAGGAAGTAGTTCTAACTCAAGTACACATTGTCTAAGCTTGCCCAAGCATTATATTTCTCATCAGAGTCTGAAGCCTGATGACATCTACGTACTAGTATTCATTAGTCAAAGTGTACACTCCTGGCAGCAGAAGATGTTAAATAGTTTGTTTTACTACTAGTCTGAGCAAGTTGACCCCACCACTGAGTAAAAACCTGTGTCAGTGTTTCGATGTGGTAATAATGACAGAATTATTGTTGGTTAACCATTAATACCCACTTCTGGTTTTATACTTTGTATAAAACTTAATTACTTTCTAAAATGTCTGGTTTGTAGTTATGTTATATGGATCTCATAAATGAGCCATCAGCAAAAGTTAGTTATTCACCTGCAATTGACCTATATATTGAAGTGACTGGAGGGTGTTGTCACTTTGACTATTGAGGATTTCAGGAGCAAAGACTTATTGTATGTTAGCATTCATGTTCTGGATGTTGATTTACTAATGTTGTTTAAGGTTTAATGTTGTGGATGTTTTTATTTATGGTTGTGCGAGAGATAGCTGTCCATTTTTAATGTGGTTACAAGTGTGTTAAATTGTAGTTAGTAGTTGGCCACATTGACTGAAACTACTGTATTGAGCAATAACATCCACCAAACGTTTTAGCTCAGTGTTAAGTTCTCCATGCTAGTTAAAATGCATAGCCTGTAGATGTGCTGTGTATTAGGGCACAGATATTGCAATTCAGATCTCTGCCTTACAGTATTTCTTCCACGCCCCGCTAGCCACAGTATGTTCATGAAAAGTCTGTAGTTGTTAAAGAAAAGCTATTTAAAAATTGATTTTGCACGAGCACTTTTGAAATGGCAGGTGGTCAAACAAGCCGGAGGAGTATCCATTTGAATTAAAGAGAGACAAGGAGGATTGTCCACAATAAGACAAAGTTGGTCTTATTAATAACTGATTATAAACATTAACCATTAATCCATTGATTACCGCTTATAACCTCTTTTATACACTGTGCTTATTTAGAAAATGGCACCATGCTTATCTGATTATAACGAGTTTTGCCAGTAAGCTGTTTCAGACATTCACACAGGTGAGAAATGTCTCCCGTGCTTTTTGCATATCGCTGCAAACATGTAAATGTCTGCGGGGCACAGTGAGAGAGCCTATTGATTTGTGTAACTATCAGTCAGGAGCTGTGGGAGAATCAGGTGTAGGGTGGACTGAGGGCGGCTGTCGCTTTAAGAAGCTGTTGCACGGAGAAGCTGGTGATTTTCCACTAAACTGATATAAAAACGCGCACCAGCTCATAGAAACAATGATCTCAGAAAAATAGATGAGCTTGTTTAACTCAAGAGCAGGGAACAACAGGCTGCTTAGTAAAAACTAAGAGCACAGGTAAACCGGCTTCTTCTTTACACATCACGCCTGTAAATAATGATGTTTTTTTTTATTTTATTTTATTATTTTAAAACTGTGATAGAAAAACTATAATATGACCTTTTAAACTGTGGTTTTAAGGTGGTTGGTTTTAATTTTACCTTATACTAATATGTCGGTTGTCACTGTATTTTTAACGTTGTTCCGCAAATGAAAATGAATTTTATTCTGATATATACTGGCCACACTTGCTGTTTTCTTCCTGATAACATGATGCTGTGTCCTAATTGTTTCCTCGGTGCTTCCGCTATATCGAGAGAAGGATCCTGCGTTTAACCCCGCTTTAAAAACAACTTGAGTAAAGACTCTCGGGTATTAAAAAAAAACAAAAAACAGCTTTGGCCTTTGAACCCCGCCGTTTACTGTGTTTAGAACTGATAAGACCCTGTTTCTGTTTGATTTTTTTTTTTTTTTTTTTTTTTTTTTTTTTTTTTTTAGGAGGGCTGTGGTGATGCGTTCATGCGCACCCGGGCTTTACAGTGACATGTGAGGTATCAGGGGAAAAAAAATTTGTTCTCTTCTCAACAGTCTCACAACTCCTGCAGACTCAATGTTCACGTGCCATTGAATGAATGAGTGGATGAGTGGGTGACTGAATGAATGTCTGTTATGCACTGTAGGCCTACAGAGGAGAGTCTGCAGAAGTAGGTCTGATGAACTAAGATGTTTACTGGCTTATATCTTGTGCTTACTGGCACATACTTAACCTACTTCCTCTGTCTCCGCTTTGCACAGTGTATGATTGATTGACGTGTGTCCTTTAATAACCCCAATCTGCCCTCTCAGCTCGATCAAAGCTGAGGTCCACATCGGCCTTTGTAGCTGCTAGAGGTGAAAATAAGTTTCCAAACTGGGTCTATGAGGAGGTTTATCAATATTCACAACAATTTACCTAGTATTGCTTGTGAAAATGTGACTTTCCCAGTCAATTGTTTAATATTTTCATGTAAATTTTCATTATTTACAGCTTATCTATTCATCACAATGGATCGATTTTAAAGCCAAGGCTGATGATGAAGTTGTATCTACAATTTGCAAAAATAACGCCCCTGTCTGACAGTAACACACAAGGTTCACAGGGTTCCTCTGAGTTATATAAGTTATAAGCAAAACAAATACAATGCATTCATTTTATTAAAGGGAACTATTTCTACCTCCTGCAGTGTCCGTGTCAAGACTTCAAAACCAAAATAGTACAGAGACCAACCAAAATATGGTAGTGCAAAGTTAAGAGGTGTGAAAGGTGAGTGTGTGTGTAGCTTGTAATCAGATCCTTGTCCTTCATTTCACTGTGTAAATCCTGCAGAGGAATTTATTGGTTTTTAATTGACTCTTGAATGTTAGACTTTGGGCCATTGTGAGGGCTCAGAGTAGTGAATAGTGTCTAAACAAACTATAGACAAGCGCAGGAGACATGCTACCTTATTAGGCATTGTTATAAGCTGATACTGTACTGGTTTATATTTCCCAGATAACAAACCACATGTCACAAGAGAACGGAGGACAGTGATTCACAGTGTCCTGCATACCAGAAATTATCACAGCATACTTGTGAATAAAAATAGTTTTCACACAAAGATGCTTGGAAGTGGCGTGGTGATGCTATGAGGGGCTTGTTATGAAACCATGCTTCATGTTTTAGCGCTGTTTAAGTGTGTGAAAAACAAAAGGCAATACAACTCTCTATTCTGCCTTCAGTTCATCCATTTGTATCAGATCATAATTCAAGACCAACCCCCAGTAATGGGCCAGCCCAGTCTTTCTCTTTCACTGATTTGTCCTCTGTGTCTCCAACATGAATAAGGAGTGTTGTGAGCTTGTATGACACACTCATCCCTGCCACTTGGCTGTGTGTGTGTTTGTAGGCTGGGAGTAGTGGGAAGTGGAAATTTACAGTCTCCCACGTTGGTACCTGAGTTGTCTGTCACAGCGAAGCTGCGTCCAATCTCCACTTTGGATTTAATTGTCTTTAGCCAGGGGGCGGGCCCTGCTGTCAGCTCCACTTCTTGTGACCCGTGTCGGCATAAAGGCATTCAGTACAGAGGAATGGTGACAGCTGAGAGACAGGAACGCTATACATAGTCGCAGCCATGAAGGAAATGTAAGTTTTCTGAATTACTTTGCCTGAAAAGAGAATTGATTTTAATGTTTGGTTTTTCTGCATACATTTTTTTTAAATGGTCAAATCCCAGCCAGATTAGTGTTTCCGCTGATATTGCAGAACTTTGTATGTTAAAAGGTTAAATAAATAGAGAAAGAGCTACAAGTAGATTTTTTTGTTGTCTTTGTGATTTGTATTGATAAGAAGAAAGAAAGAAAGAAAAAAAGATTCAGTCATTCTAATTGAACACCAGTGAGGATTTAAGGACAAATGATGTGCTTTATAAGGTTAAGGAATCTATGTTGAGGTTTGTCTGGGTTATATCCCAAGGACAGTTTGCATTAAATCCTATCTGACGGGCAGGCAGTCTCCTAACACCATGCAGTCAGGTGAAAGCATACGCTGAGCAGACAGAGGGGAGAGAGGGGATAAAGAGAGAGAGAGAAACAGGATGAGGAACAGAGTGGGCAAGAACTGATCCAGTTATGTAAGGAGGAGGTTTGAGAATGGAAAGTGGTTCAAGTTGACTTGTCATGCATAACAGGAAGAGAGAAATTCTAGAAAATGATGGGACGCTGTGTGCACACAGGGGGATGGAGGAGTTGTTGTTCAAGCATTGATTAAGTGAGGAGACACATAGTTCCCAGTAGGAATGTGAGCAGTGTCAGAGTCGTCTTCATCATGTAGTTGTTGGCAGAAATGCCCATTCCTGAGAGGTGAAAGCTGCTGTTATCACTGTGATGATGTTTTTTATTCTTGGGTTCTTATTACTACCCATTTTTTAAATCTTCCACTTCTTCTTGACAGTTTTACACTTTTCAACAAAAACAAAACTTGGGTTAATATATCGGAGGCTTGACACATTTCTGTATAAACTACTGTAATATGAACCTCAGACTTTATTTTGCGGCTCGCAAGTGTTAACGGGAAGTAACTTGTTGACAGCTTCTCCTCTTAAAAAAAGAGGAAACTTTTTTGTGTAGTGTCATAAATATCATAGTGTGCAATTAAGTATAGCTTTCTTATTGTTCCTCTTTTGTTCTTTATTGTATGCCTTAAGTTTTGACATGTTTTACATAGTTGTGTCCTGTCCTACGGTTTCTTCTCTGGTCTTTGGCTCACGTGGGGCAATAGGAAAACTTGGTCTGTAATAACAAATCCTGTCTTTCTTAGAAAGACGGTTTACAGTGTAAATACTCTGTGAACTTAAGCTGTTGTATCATCCTGAGAGTACCCAGGGCTTTGGGAATGCAGTGGGATATCTTCTTGTCTAAATTTGGATAAATCTGGGCTGACTCATTGCTGATACAGTAGTATAAGAGAAAATCAAAAGAGAAATATTTCTTTCAGGTTCAGGCAAGGTCTTAAGGTGTATATTGCCTCCAAACACTCCCTTCCTCTTCCTTCAGTGACAATGTGCCCCCCTCTGAGTACTCTGAGGCACAGAGTAGAGTTGGGCAACAGGACTATATTTACAGCTTTAAAAAAACAAAACAAAACAAACAAAAAAAAAAAAAACGTGAATGTGCATTTGCTGCCACCAGGTGATTTACTTGCTGTTTTGGTTCTGAAGTTGTACAATTTTCAGCAATATATAAATATATATTTTACTTCAAAGCAAAACATTCTGTATAACATCTATAGACTGAATGATTGAGGCAGATAAAGAAACACAGTGGGTATAAACCCCCGTTTGATTACTTTTGTATACTTGTATATTTCGCAAACTGTGTGAAGACTGCTTTGTAATTTATCGTCAGCTTCCATTGCACTAGGCCTTATACATACGTTTTCATATATTTTGCATTTTGTAATTAGATTTTGCTCCATGTGTCAGTGTAAATCAGCTCCCCCAACATTTCTCTAGTCTAAATGACCTCCATGCTTCAGTCGCTCAGATTAGCAAGATTAGCAACATAGTACTGTATATCATGTACTCACATAGCACGGTATAACGCAATCAGGAGACAGCATTAGCTCCCTAATGCTCCTCTCTATCTGTGTCTTATCCCTCTCACCTCTGTCTCGCTCTCTCTCAATCAATGTGTCCTTTTCCTTTTTGCCATCCACAGCATGGCACAGAAAGAGAAGCTCCAATGCCTGAAGGACTTTCACAAGGACACCCTGAAACCTTCACCAGGGAAGAGCCCAGGCACGCGGCCCGAGGATGAGGCCGAAGGCAAAGTCCCTCAGAGGGAGAAGTGGGCTAGTAAGCTCGACTTTGTCCTGTCTGTGGCCGGAGGCTTTGTCGGATTAGGAAACGTCTGGCGGTTCCCTTACCTTTGTTATAAAAATGGTGGAGGTAGGCAGGCCACAACAGATGCCAGAGTCAAAACATGTTGAGGCGATTGCAGCAAGAAGTATTAAATCCCGTGTCTGTCTTCCAGGTGCGTTTCTCATCCCTTACTTCATCTTCCTGTTTGGGGGTGGCCTGCCCGTGTTCTTCCTGGAAGTTGCGCTGGGCCAGTACACCTCTGAAGGAGGGATCACCTGCTGGGCCAAGCTGTGCCCCATCTTTACTGGTGGGTCAAAACACATAGACAACTGCACATACTCACACACAGTCACAAAAATAGAGGTTGTGTATCACAGCATGAATCTCCCTTGACAAGATAATTTAATATTTAATGCTGAGTAAAAGTTTCATTTGTCAGAATGAGGATCCTGCCCTGATTTTCTTCCTGTTCCAGTTTAATATTCATCATTCAGATTATTTTTATATTGGACTGAAGCCAACAACAATAACAACAAGCTATGACCCCACCCCACCCCCACTGAAATTGGACCAGTCTTACTTCATTAGGCTGGTTTGTGTCGTGTAAATGTCATTAAGCAGCAAAGCGAAGCTGAATGCTGAGGGTACTGGAAACCATGGAGGGTGAAAAGTATCAGTATACTTGAATACACAGTGACCCTGAGGTGGAACATATATGTACATACATGCAGAAAACATTTACATATACATAAACATACGACTGCTCAAACCACATGCTTGAACACATAAACTCATACATAATGTCATCCTTGGATTGCAGATCTAGGGTGAATAATGGATTGACGAGTTCTTGGCTGCCATGGAAACAAAACTGCAAAAAATAAAAAAATAAATCAAGTTGCCTAGCAATAGATATAGTCTAATGCTGCAGGTCTGTATGAAAATACCATGATCATCTTTGTTGATGTGGAGCTGCAGTGTGGATCCACTTGTTTTGTTTAAGCTTACAGGATATTATAAATATTTTATGTCCTTGGTGACAGTGTTGTCAGGGTGGGGCTCTCTCATCGGCCTCATGACTTGAGATCACTGTAAGCAACTGATATTCTAAGGCAATCCAAGGGCCTTGCTTTGCTGTTTAGTGCATCCCCCGCTACCTTTGAGTGACAGCTGTAGACAAGCACTAAGGCACTGCTACCTCAGCAGCTGCCGTGAGGCCCTTACTCATGTTCACGCGAGTGCTGTCACATGAAAAGAGAGGAAACTGCGCTGCAACCGATCTCTTGCAGCTGCCCACGGTTTCCGCTATTCAAGGCACACTGAGGCTGCCGTCCGTCCATCTGGCGGAGTGTCTGGCACAGCAGAGTAAGTCTGCAAGTGGCTGCAAAACTGGCCAATCGCAAATCTCCTTATTGCCCCCCACACACACACTTGGTTTTATCACACAGTGAATGCATGTCTTTACTCAACAGACACTGTAGATTACACATGCGCACACATGCACATGCACACACACACACACACACACACACACACACACACACACACACACACACACACACACACACACATACACACCTGTCAGAGCATTGAGTTTGTCTATCAGTTTGCATTTGGTATGCAGGAATGAAGGGGTGGGGGCGACAGAGATGATGAGTTTATAAATACTCTGAGGCAGTGAAGGAGAACTGGGGATTTCTGTGTTCAGGTTCGTGGCAAAGTCATCTAAAAATAGCAAACAACACTAAGGACATTACAACAGTAGATAGTAGAGTCAAGCTTGGGAGGTTAATTAAGAGTTATTGGTTATAGCCTCCTTTAAAAGTTGCTCAGCAGCAACTCCTCATTTCACTTAAGTAATTATAATATAGTAATTTAGCTTTATAATGTAATATAATATCTTATACTGCATCTACAACCTCACCTAATGTCACAGTGTACCGACACACCCTATAGCATAAACACAATATTTTTAGCTGCTGTTAAAGCGACTATAATCAATATAGATGCTACTGTAGACGAATATGTTACCGCATCAACCCAAGAGGTGATAATACTAGCGCTGTGTTCACCCCTTGTTTTTGCTGCCCCCAACTGGTGAAATAAAAATCTGATGTTGTAAACTAAGGTGACACACAAGCAAAACCTTACATTGTTTTTAAAAGATTAGAAATCATATTGCTCTGTTGGCAGATACCTCAAGCCGATGTTACAATCTGCCCTCTCTCTCTCCCTCATGTCTCTATAGGTATTGGCTACGCCTCTATCGTGATCGTATCTCTACTAAACATCTACTACATCGTGATCTTGGCCTGGGGTCTGTACTACCTGTTTCAGTGCTTTCAGCCAGAGCTGCCCTGGGCAAAGTGCAAGCAGCCGTGGAACACAGAGCACTGTGTGGAGGACACAGTCCGCAAGAACAAGACCCTCTGGCTGGCAGCCAATGTTACCAACTTTACCTCCCCTGTCACCGAGTTCTGGGAGTGAGTATCCTCTGACAACATGCTTAATACACACACGCACACATGGATACACTAAAGTAACACACGTGCACAAATGGATACACTAATGTAACGGTGCCTCTTTATCTTGCTTGCGTAAGTGTGTTTGTACGGGCACAATTCCTGCAAAAGCCAGTTTACTTTTGTAAATGTGCTGTTAGCTCTCCGCTAGTTTATTATAAACTGTATTTGTGCTGCAACTTTATAGTTACATGTGGCTCAAAGTTTTCTCATTTGAACTGAAATACCCCCAGGAAGTGTTTTTCATTCTCATTTGCTTTGTCATACGTTTAAATTTGATGACAATTCTTCACAACAAATGACACTGTATTAGAAGCGTTAAATGTTTATGCAGTGTCAGACACGTAAAAACTCAGGCTTCAAAACCTTTCCAAATGAATGTCCTGAGCATTTTACTGTGGTGTATTCAGACTGTAGACAAGCAAGACCAATTCATGTGCCTGTGATTTCCACTTTTATTGCCCCCTAACTAGTCTGTTGTGTCATGGTTTGTGGTTGTCCCATGACCTGCTTCTTTGGGTGCATTACAAAGATATGCGGGATAACTGCCACAGATTCAGAAACTGCCATTAACCTTTGCCTCTGTATTCTCTGCAGACACAATGTTCTGAGCATCTCCTCTGGGATTGAGGACATAGGGCCCCTGAAGTGGGACTTGGCCCTGTGTCTCCTAGCAGTGTGGGTTATCTGCTTCTTCTGCATCTGGAAAGGAGTCAAGTCCACTGGGAAAGTGAGTGCTGAGGCGTATACACATCCTGTAGTTATTGTGTTGCCTGGATGCTGTTTGGCCTTTACTCTTTACCCCAACAAGTTAGTGACAAAACACTGTTGCTCAGAGAAAACCCCCAGGCTTGGAAACAAGGTTGATTTAGTTGATTTAGAGACACAAGCCTCTGTGCTGTCCTGAAAGCTACTTCTTGGCCAGACTTTCTGTCGGCTGTAAACAGTTGACTGCCACTCCTTAGCTCTCTCTCTCTCTCCCCCTGTTTCTGTTAGAGGGACAGAAACTGGACCTGAGCCAGCAGGAGGGACTATGTGAGGAAAATGATTAACCCTATTAAGAACTATTTGTGGGATTGGTTCCATATTAAACACAGGGTCCATTGCTGTAAAAAGTGTACCTTACAAGGCTCATCACACATAATATTTAACCAGATAGCAGTTCAGAAAATTAAGTGTAACTGCTTCATGCTTTACTGCACATGCACGCCATCTCAAACCCCTATCATCTGTGCGCAGTCTGTTCACAGATCAGGGCATAACAAGAACAATGTTTCTTTTGTGCAGCATTTGGGAAAATATGAGTAAGAGATGAGAGAAGTAGTGTTTATTCCATTATATCTCAAGGTTGATGAGTCATAAGTCTATAACTTTTGTTTAGTTATTATGGCTAATAATCCCTTCGTCCTGTCAAGGTGGTGTACATAACAGCCACTTTTCCCTTTGTGATGCTGATTGTGCTGTTGGTTCGTGGCGTTACCCTGCCCGGGGCAACTGAAGGAATCAAGTTCTACCTTTATCCCGACCTGACCCGCTTACAGGATCCAGAGGTACGATCTAAAACTCTTCTCCGGTTTTCATTGTTAAAGCTGTGATAGTATACACTTAATACCTTTCATCAAATTCTGCCAGTTCTTCAGTACATATATGAGTCTGGACAAGGCTATAAACTGTAACTTGATTGGTTGAGGGAGATATATGGATAATTCTATCACTCTCATGAGGGATTAAGTTATCACTCACAATAATGTTGTGTTCAAAACTTGTTTCTGCTCCTTCCAAGTAGCTAAAAGAGTCAGTTATGGCTTAATCAAATGTTGCCTGTTTCAGCAATTAGCTCTGATTAGCTGAAAGCAAGGAGCAGATGATGACATTTCAAAAACACGTCTCATAAGAGATCGATACCATCTTCTTCCCTTCAGGTGTGGATTGATGCAGGAACCCAGATTTTCTTCTCCTATGCCATTTGCTTGGGAGCTATGACTTCTCTGGGGAGCTACAACAAATACAAATACAACTGCTACAGGTGAGTTGTGTTTCCGCTGGGGGGAGTGGGACTGTGGTAGTGACAGCAACTTGTGTCAGAGACGGTTGCGTGAAAAAAAGAAAAGAAAAAAAAATGGGAACTTTGGTTCCGCCTGTGTTCATTAACAACCTCCATGACATATGTGTGACATAGGGACTGTTTGCTGCTGGGAGGCCTCAACAGCGGTACCAGTTTTGTGTCTGGCTTCGCAATATTTTCCGTCCTGGGCTTCATGGCACAAGAACAAGGGGTGGACATTGCCGATGTGGCAGAGTCAGGTACGAGGGTCCAAGGTGATGGCAGCAGTGATGGTGGGCGCTGTTGCCAAAAAAAAAAAAAAAAAAAGCCAATTGGAAACGTAACAGCAAAATTTAAATGATGGGAAAAAAAAGTATTTATTTAAGTCTCGGAAACGATGATGCTGAAATGTAGAGGTATCGGCAATTGCACACTCCTTGAATAAAAGCATCAAAGAAACAGAATTGTAACTTCAGTGTGAAATACAGTTTGTTCCACCTTTTTGAGGATAGATTACATTGCGTTAGTGATGTAATCTGAAGTGCTGTGTGGTTTAACTATATATTGAATTGCGGTGTTGCAGAGCTCTTGTTCTGGGCCATCATCATTATTAAAGGAGCTCAATGGCACCAGGTGTTCTCATGTGGCACATTCAACCTGCTCATGCAATTTAGTAGCTTTACATCTTTTTGACCAGGAGACATTTCAAAGAAGATTGGCACCCTTTTGTATGTACTCTACTGCATGTGCACTGGCACCTTGGAGTGAGATTTCTACACTGCACTGTAAGCCCAGTTCTGTTAACAAGCTGTGGATCTCCTGAGCGAGGTGGACGTCACCGGTTCTGTTTCTGCCTTCCTTTATACTCTATGTGGACTTTGAAGGAGATGCATCTTCTTTCAGCATGCTCGCTCTGTTCAGTTAAAATGAAACTCTTGCTTTTGAGACTGCAACTTGAAAATAATCTCATTACCCCAAACTACATTTGTATGACAATGACAGTATTTCTATGATGGACGCAGAGATACACGTTGAATGTACATATGTATTTCATCATATATGAAAACACAGAACCAAAATTTCTGAATTCAAACACATTTCTTTCACTTTTTTCTGCAGCTGTTTAATTGAATTTATGACAATTGACTTTGTGTCTCGTGCTCTCATTGTATCCTGTATCCTGGTCTGTCTGCTTTTTTTAGATTTGACTAAATTAGACTAGATTAGATTGAGTTCCACTTAATTATTATTGCACACAGGTAGAACCAGTACAACAAAATACAATTTAATGTAACTGAAATACAGTTACAAGACTGTAACAACAAGCAAAAGTGCACTGAAAGACAAATAAAGATGACCCTAATGTACAGATTGAATAATAGGCCAATAGTGTAGTTTAGGAAAAAGGGATGTAACTGTAATAAATACAAAACAATATACAAAGTGTTGAGCAGCTATAGTCCTGTATGTGCAGCATGAACAGAACTTATTGAATATAGTGGTCTATGGTTATGTTGTAGACAATATTACCTTTAAGCAGGTATGTAATGTGTACAGTTGCTGTTGATATTTGTCCTGTAAACACATGGACAGGACACCTGTAACCACGAGAAAGCCCTCTAACCAACGAATCAACACTCAGTCCAGTTAAATTTATCACATCTTTTAACCGTCTGCCAAATTGGATCATATTTCCTGTAAATTATTGGCAGCGTCAGACCCTCCTGAGCCTCTCTAGCTCAGTCTTTACATGATTTTTTCCCGATCCGCTTACAGTATATCGTCCAAGCTGGAATCAGATAGAAATGTTAATTCTGTCCTCTGCCCCCTTGTCCCTATCCCCACTCTGTTCTCCTTCCAGGTCCCGGCTTGGCCTTCATTGCCTACCCTAAAGCTGTGTCGATGATGCCACTGCCAACGCTCTGGGCCATCCTCTTCTTTATCATGCTGCTGCTTCTGGGCCTCGACAGCCAGGTCAGTATTGTCACAATGACTCTGCTGTCAGGCTGTTTGGTTTAGTGCCCATTGATTTCACACAGACACCTCCCAGGTCCCCCGGGTTAGTTGGCCCCTGCCACTTTCAATGTGTAAAACACATTAAGTGTCTTCTCTGATCCATATCTCTTGTCTCCAAGGTATCAGATAACTGACAGACAAGAAATGCAGCCTGTTCCCACAAAGGCATTTTACTACCACTGTGTGAGGATTATAGCCCTTTTAAAGCTCTGTAATGCTGCAAATTAAGCTTTTAGAATTTGATAGACTTTTGCCAAACATTTAGTTTGAGAAAGTCATTACAATAGCTTGCAAACTATTATCGTGTTTTGATAGAAGACAGAGTTTTGAGACAAGGCAAGATAATCTAAGTAGACAAAACAGAAGCGTACACTAGGGGGATTCTCCAGCTGTATCACATTTCCTGCCTCCAAGTGTAATTCTACTCTTGTGCTAACTCAGTCTTACACATGGCTGGCAACTCGTTTCAGTGGATGCAGTACTCTAAATTTGAGCACATGTAAATAGTTGTGCAAGTGTGTCTGTTTGAAAATGTTGCCAGTGACAGTGTCTGTGTATGTGTGGGTGGGTGGGTGGGTGGATGGTTGCATTTTATGACCATGAATTTCATGCAGATTTGTAGCCCTGAATGCTATATATTGTTAACATCGCTCACACACATGCCACTGTTATGTAAGGAGTTTTTGTTTGGTGTTTATAATACAAAGGAGACAAATGTCCTTGGTGCATAAAGACACTGTGATTTGACAAATGTTTAACAAAACAGTTTTATAATTTACAGTAATTTTTCTTAATCAATGTGTCATGACATTTTGGAGCTTATGAGGTGACACAGGGGAGAAAGTGAGAGCCACAGACAGGGAGAAAGTGATTTCACTGTCGTTTTGTTTCTGTTGTGTCTTGGTAGCAACAAACAAGTGTTGCAGAGAAGCCTTGTTTAAATTCTCATTACTGCCCAACAAAGACAGCTCTCATTCTCTAATCACTGCTCTAATCACGGGAGGGGGGGCATGCATACAGGAAGACACTGATTGTTTTTTTTTTTTTTTTTTTTGCTCTGAGAACTTAATAGTTGCTTTTGTCCCCACAGTTTGTTGAAGTGGAAGGACAGATCACCTCCATAGTGGATCTGTATCCGTCTCTCCTCAGGAAGGGTTACCGGCGAGAGATCTTTATAGCTGTGATGTGTTTCATGAGCTATCTCCTGGGACTCGCCATGGTAACAAAAGTAAGTTCACCAACAGTCTCATTTGTCAAGCCTCTGTGCTCTTACTTCTGCAGCTCATCCTGTTTAGAAAAGGAAAAGAGACTCTGTGTATTCGGATCGACAGCAGAGATAACGCCACAGACTTTCCACTTGCCTCTCGGCTGCTGCATTGTTACAACCAAATATGGCTTCCTACCACATTCAGCACTCACATCCTGTGTGTCTGAATGGAACAAGCTGGAATGCTGTTTTCCACTTAGCAGTTAACGGTGCTTCAATGACGTCTTAGCACCTGTTCAACTCTGCCTCTATTGGTGGAGTGCCAGCATTCTTGTGTACTGCTTTCAACGCCCCCACTCTACTTTAATGCCCCCTTCTAGCTCTATGACTCTCTTTCTTTCCACACACACACCAGAGAGATAATTAATTCAGTTTTCTGTCTTTTCTTTTTCCAGGGTGGCATGTATGTGTTTCAACTCTTTGACTACTATGCAGCCAGTGGTGTGTGCCTTTTGTGGGTTGCATTCTTTGAATGCATTGCTGTAGCCTGGGTTTATGGTAAGTGGAAACAAGTCAGTGTGATAGGTTTCTGTAGTGTCGTTTTTCAAAGTAATAGAGTTGGGGGGAAAAGCACAAATGATCTCTATGGTGGTAAACAAAGGTGTCCTTGTGGTCTTTTCCACATCAGTACTAAATTACTTTAACTGCATACAGGGTTGTGGTGAGGTGGTTGGGGCCGTTTACTGGATTGTGATTGGCTTGTCCTGGTTTCCTACCACCATTTTTCACCCTACAGTTATTAATGAAGGAAGAATATTCAGCCTAATGAGAGAAAGCTAATTGGAATGAAATCTTCCAATAATAAGTCATTAGGTTAGTTAACATGTTACTATTTGCATGAATTGATGCTTTTATGTGGTGACAGTAGCACCTCTTCACAGTCGCCTTGCCAAAGCTTGTGCCCTAAACAAAGTGGTTCTCAGTCTGGGAGTTGAGACCCCTCAAGAGGTTTTAAGATAAATATAAGTATCTTGAAAAAATATTTCTCTCAATCAACTTCTCACTGTGAGAGATGGGCCACAAGTATACAAGATTTGAGACTTTACAACAGTTTGGGATATTTTACAAAATAGATTCATGTATTTTCGTTGGTCTCTGCTCTTCTCACCAGATTGAAATGATGGTATATCAGTTGTAGGTTAACTTTGTTTCCAGGACACTGGAATGATAACTAGTAATGTTATTTTTATTTCTTTTACTTTAAATGTTGGTTATATTTTATTTAACGTGAAAGAAAAGACTAACCAAAATAAGATATTTCTTGAGACTTGTCTTATTTCTAGTGAAATAAAGGCTGTAAAAATGATATGAGATTAGAAAGCCACTCTGGTTGAAGTGCTCACTGCCCGTAGACATTTGCAACTTATGACAAAGTGAAAAGGGTCACAGAATCAGCAGACCAAGCTCAGCTGCTAGCTAGTTTAAATTAGTTTATTTTTAGTTTATTAATAAGCATTAAATGAGGCACGGGTAGCCTAGCAGATTAATTTTCATCTGTAGTCCCTGATCAGATGTTAAAAGACAGTAAAAACTGAATAAAATAACATATTGATAACATGTATATAGGAGCATAAAAACAGCATCAGGCACATGCAAAGTACAAAAAAAACACGACCCACTAAACAGTGCAATACAATGAATAGAACCACAAATAATGACCCAGAAAGGCAGTTTTAACTGACAAAGCCAACACTGTTTGTAGTATAGAGCATATGTTATGTGACCCAGTGGAAATATTTGCTGCAGTTTATGGCAGACACCACTGATAAAGTCAGGTCAAGTTTATTTATATAGAACTACTTAGTCACAAGGCAATCAAAAGTACTTTAAAGGTCTCATAAACCTGCTAATTTCCAGTGTTAGATGTAAAGGTCATTTTTACAACAATGGCAAGGAATAGAAGAAACTGAAACTGATAATAACTTATCCTACAGTAAACATAACGCTCATGTAATTCTTTATTCTCTTTGCGTTGGGTAGGCGTTGATAATTTCTATGACGGAGTTGAGGATATGATTGGCTACAGACCAAACGCATGGATGAAATGGAGCTGGACCATAATCACTCCTGTCCTCTGCATGGTGAGAGATCAGAGATACTTTCACTATAGACATGTGACAAATGTTGATAGTTGAACTTTCAAGGTCACAGGGAGGCGTACAACTTGTACTAAAAGCAGCTCATGTTTGTTTCCCTAGGGGTGCTTTGTCTTCTCCCTGGTGAAATACAAGCCCTTGACCTATAACAAGGTGTATGAGTACCCTGACTGGGCCATCGGTCTGGGCTGGTGTTTGGCTCTGGCCTCCATGATCTGCATCCCAATGGTGATGGTCATCAAGATCTTACAGTCTGAGGGACCCCTGATTGAGGTGAGCTGACACAACCCTTCAGGACTTTTAAAGGAATAGTTTGGCATTTTGGGAAATATGCTTAGGATATTTGTTTCCTTGCTGAGAGTTAGGTAAGACGAGTCACACCATTCTCATTTACTACATTTATTTACTGATAGCTGTGCAATGATTTGCCCCTCTGGGATAATAAAGATCACCTTGAGCCTTAAACCTCATGTCTGTTTGCTCAATATAAAACTAGAGCCCGAAGATCTTTACCTTAGCATCCCTTGAAACAGGGAGAAACACCGAGCCTGGCTCTGTTCAGACATAAAATAAATCACCTACTATTACCTTTAAAGTTCACTATAAGGAGTGACTATAATTTGCTTCATAGCATAGAGACGTGTGAACTATGACTTTCCTCATCAAGAAATAAGTGTTACCCAACTGCTTCAAGTCGTTATGATAAATTAGGATAATCTGCTAACACAGGAGCTAGAGCCTGGCTATCTGTTTCCCCCTGCTTCCAGTTTTAATGCTAAAATAAATGCTGTTGGCTACAGATATGATATATTGAAATATGTTACTCAGTTTCAAATGATAAATTCTTCTGTTATGTAACATGTTCACAAAAACAGATGTTGGGTTCTGATGTCTGCCACTTCAGATTTGCTAACTGCTTCATAAATTACCGATGAACATTAGCCTAATCTCTGATCTCCTTCCCTCAGAGGATCAAAGCAGTGGCAGCCCCGGCGAAGTCAGGCGTGAGCTCTCGCCCAAAAGAGTACAACTTGAAGGGCAGTGAGCTGACACAGCCCCTGGACCCAAATGGGAACAATGGCTTGATCAAGCCCACTCACACCATTGTAGAAACAATGATGTGAGCGCTCTCTGTGAGAGGAATAAGATTGATGTGCTTTTTGTGTTATTATCATATTTGCTAACTTTGATAATGGTAGGTTTACATTGTCCAATATATTCACATTAGAGATATTCTGGTTCGATTTCTATGAAGAGAGTTATATATTATTGTTGTAATTTTTTTCTCTTGTAATTTTTTTTTTATTTTTTACTATATCAATATTGTTGATGTTACAATTGTCGTTGCTGTAGTTGGCACTGATCTCAGTTTAGGCAGTATTTTGAGATAGAACATGTTCAATGTTTACTACCTTTCTGTTGATTCCTGGAGAGATGAGGAATTGTCTTTTTTTTTTTTGGTGTAATAGAAGAAAAGATGAAATTTCACTTCTCAAATTTTAAACACTTAATTAACCATACAAAAGGTAGAAAACATCTAAATACCCTCAACTGATTACAGCAGTCTCAATGCCCAAGATAACTGCTAATCTATTGCTGTTATTGTTTATCCCACAGTGAAATTGAATGTACCTCCGCTAGCCGCGGAAGTCAGCCACCCAAATCTCTCAGAGAACATATACATAACATGTTAAGTAGCAAAACACATTGTATAAAGTTAATTTAGCTTGACATCCTTTAAGTTACAAGCTCAACAAGGCCTTGGCCAAATACGGTGAGAAATGCATCCATAAGAAGAAACAACTGAGACAGAAACAGTAAAGAAGAAAAGAGGAAAAGAAGGAAGGAGAAATGGGAAGTGGCATTTTTAGAGTATTTGTACACTGCCTGTGTGACTACCATAGTCAGTCCCAGTGCATTTATTGAAACCTCTCTTTGCACTTTATATGTTGTTTCACCTTTATTGTAGTATTTGTTATTATTGTTGCAGGGTATTGCATTTACATTTGCAACACATTTCAGGAGGAAATATTTTTAGCTTCTAACTTTTTGATATTGTAAACTTTGATATACAGTATCTAGTTGTCTCCATGCTAAGACAGTGAGGAGTAGAAATCTGACATTAAATATTCTGATTCATAATAGTAGTAGGACCTGTGAGAACATTACTAAAAGTAAAAATATGACTTTTTTTCTACACACCCTGACAGCTCTCTCCATCATGCTCATTTCAGTAGCAAAACTACCACTGGATTATAGTTTCTAATGTTCACTTTAGACATTTGTATGTAGAATTTGAATTGTTTGTAAATCACATATGCCTTTTTGTAACAATTTTATACTGTACATCATATGAACAGCATCACTGATTAATTATTTTACTGAAAACTCAGTCATTTCTTTTCTAAATATTGATTAGATTGTGAGCCTGGATTACATTTTTCAGTGTGCAATATTCATTGAAGCAATGGCATTCTCAGCTCATTCAAATGCATCAACAAATTCAAACAACACGTACAGTTAAATCAATGGAAAGTCAGAAGGTTTCGTTATCCTGAAGCATGTGCAGGAGTCACCACGGTACTGTGCTGCTTTGTCCATAAAAATCATGTGCTACTTGGAAACTCAAGTGTACCAAAGTATTTTTGTCTCACAGTTGTCCCCATTGAGATGCACATTGCATCATTCTATAGAGATTATAAATAAACATCTTTTTCTTTGGATTTATTTGTGTTAATAATTCTTGTCCTCTGTAAAATAACATTTACACATAATCATGCTAGTAATCATTCAAGTAATGCTTTCCAATACTATTGTTCTTCCATTAAGTTGAATTTTATTATGCCTGTTTAATTAAGGTGTTAACTACATATTTTAGCACCGAGGAAGTATCACTGCACATGCATTATTCTGACATTTGTAACCCTTTTTTGTGAAGCATCTTTTTTGTGTGTTCTTCAGTGACACAGTGGGAAATATTATCACATCCCCATGTTCATCAGTAATGACCAAGTTTAATCATTTATATTCATTATGAATAAAGGCGTAATCTTTTTTCTCCCATCACAATAAACACAGACTGAAATATAATGTTGCATGCAGTCAGCTTGTACAATTTGTTTTTTCTAACTTTGGAAATAATGACGCATAGACCGATGGTTCTAACAATGTGTTTGATGCCCGACCCTTCTTGATATTAACAAGTGAGGAATGCGTTATCCAGAATTTGAAAACAATGGTGTCTTGGTACGAGTCAGGTCATATGGGAGTAACAACAGGAGTGAAGTAAGCCCACACTCAAAATCAGGAACATAAAAATGTATGTAAAACTGAGACAGTTCAGTTTGCTCCCTGGGGACCTGAGCGATTTGATTGTACTTTTTAACTTGGTAAAATTTATTTCACATTGAACTCAGAAGACTGTTTTCACTTATTTGAGCCTACAAATCTTGAGGTTTAGGATCTGAACCCATTTGGTCCGGTTGAAAATTTCCATTTCAGTTTTAAGAGATTTTCACAAACCCCCTTTCATTACCTTACTGTGCCCCTGTAGTTTTGATTACATATTTAGTTGTTTTTTGGCTTTCTCCCACTGTACTTCCATTTAAGAATCAGTTGAAACCATTAAGTACCTGATTAATACCACAGAATTATCCTGAAAATTGTGGGCCACATTAAGTATCACAAAAAGAGTTTATTCTAATCATTATAGTCATGCCTGCATATTCAAAGCACTGTTGCAAAATGGAGACTGAATTCCAGTGCACTAACATTGTATCTGTCTTTACAGATGTCCAGCTCAGTCATTCCTGCAGTGCCTGTGCGTGGCTCTTAATTTTCAAAAAGACAGTTAACTACACATGCCTGCTAATGCATGTACAGCTACTTCAATAAAATTGTTTGCCCACTAATCAAAGAGTGTTTCCACTTCCAGCCTACATCAATATTGTCTGTTTAGAGTAGGCACCATTTGCACAAATCACAATACATCTTAATTCCACCCTTGAAATAGCTGTCTATATTTATTTGAACATCCTCCATTCAAAGCCACTGATGAATTCCTGACTCCCACCTCTCACTGCTCATTGACACTTGTCCTAAATTTTTCAGGGTGCCTGTCTCACCATCAATCTAACGCCTCCCAGCAGGTGGGAACTGCATTGACATCTTACTTACAAAGATGGGACTGGCTTATTTGGGCATGTATCTGGTGTCCCACTGTCCTTCCTATGTCCTTGAAACACTGAACCCCTAAAACTAATTTATGTCACCTGCTTTATCAACGTCAGGGCAGGAGGATACAAGAGCTCCATATGTGTCATTGAAGTGAGACAACACATTACCTCGTGCAGATGCACTTTGATGCTCACTTGCTTAATGTAGTTTTCTCAGACTATTTAGTAAAAACAAATGATCAATTATGTTTATATTTAAAATTATGACTAATGCAAATGTGTGTTAAGATTTTATTTTGATGTAAAGACAAATAATTTCATGACATCAGTAGTTTTCTCCAAGTTGGAGATATGGTCAAGGCTAATATGAACGGATCTTCCCACTTGACTGCTTCAAATTGAGGTTCAAACAATGGCATTTAGCATTTTCCATCTTAGTTTAGTATGTTAACATGCTAACAGTAACACAAAACACTGAGTTTCTGATCCACTTTACTTAAAGTATCTCATATGCACAAATTAAAATGTTCAGTTGATCAAAACACCTCCAAGCCATTAGAATTTCCCAACAATCCGTGGGCTTTATCATTTGGAGATAAAAAAAAAAAAAAGTAAATAAAATTTCATCCATCTTTGCATGACCTACCAAGTGTTGACACACCTGGAGTCAGTGTGTATAATCTCTGTGGGGAGAGCCAAATTAAACAACACACAGACAGTCAAATCATCTATGGTTTCATAATTTTATTCTCATAAAAAGAAATACATTTCTTAGTTAATAAATTAAATAACAAAAATAAAAGAATATCCAATAAATCTTTCAAGTCCCTTTGAACTGATTTGACATAATCTGGGAAGATGTGGAAATCAACATTCAGCATCACATCCTACATGAAGATACTACGCTGCATGTGCATGTAAATAAAAATAAAGCACTGCATACCATTATACATTATACGGTAAAATAAGGTACAATACAGCAAATTAATATAAAACCTTAAAAATAGGCCTCAGTATACAACATGACACTTAATAAAAGACATGAGTCAGAAATGTGACTGAAAAAAGTTACCGGCCCAAGGATGAATCAGTCTCTAAGGCTGCTCTGAATAAGACAGTGCAACTATCTCACAGCATGTTCACATTGACCAAGACATGAAACAAATGTTTCTTATTTTCAGAGAGGCAGCTTGTTAAACGGCCAGATTTGTTACACAAATGCTTTATAAAAACACAATTCCATGATAAAAAAGGGAACACTCTCACTCACAAAGATCCAGTTGGAGCAAACGGACATTTCTCAAGAATTTTTTTAGCAACAAAGAGGAGCTACTTGCTGAGCCACTCGCATGCTGAACATGCTTATAGATACTGGTAGGAGAAATATCTACTACAGAAAGAAAGACAGTGGTGATCAATCCAGTCAGATGTAGAGTGAACTCATCACTGAAAAATTGAAAGGCCTTTCCTCCTCTGTTTGGGTAAAGGATGTGATTTAACAAAGCATCAGTGATAGACCAATGAATAAACCGACCAATAGATCGTTTAGGTGCAATTCCACATACAGAGACTCACGGTGAATGTGAAAGGTAATTAAGTGAAAGGGAGAATTGAACTCTTAGATTATAATAGAGAAATACGGGTTATGTGCAAATGCAAAGAAACGTGAAAAATGTGAAACTGAAAACAACATCCTTGTAAACATGTTTGAATCATCAGGACTGTGACAAGAAAGAAAAGGGAAAAAAAGCATCCAAAATGCAACATTATCTTTCAAGAGCAGAGTTTCTCTGGAATCACTTAGAAACAATTTATCCCTCAAGGGACACCCACTTAAAAACAGAAGGGTAGAGTGTCTTCACAAGCATTTGTGGTATTCAGATATAAGGGGCTTTAAAATATAGTTAATGATACTTGGCGAGTAGAGAGCATTCTGTCTATTTGGAGGCTCTGTCCCTTCTCTAGGGCAGGCAGTGTGGAGGAGAGACTGGGAATGAGGGCAGTAAGCCAAGATGGGGCTGAAATAACTCATCCACTTACACCCTATGTGTCAGTGTGTGTGTTTCATAAGCATATAAAGCACTGCATGTGAGTCTTTTGTGTATATCATAAATGAGAAAAATCTACTTCATACAACAGGATTGATGTTCTTTCAATGAGAACATGAATCCCATTAAAGCAAAAGATTGTAAATTTATGCAGTGCATGTGTGCAGTGTTGGTCTCTCTCCAGAGTGGAGACGTGTGTGTTGACATCCTGGCTCTGTCAGAAGCTATGACTCCCCTGTTATATAACTCTACATGTGGCTTTGCCTCTGGAAAGGGAAGGGATGTGATGGGGGTGGGGTGGGGATCTGCCCTGAAGCCAGAGCCTCCTCTGAACTGCATCATGTAAACACAGTGACCAAAACAGGCAAGAGTGAGCACATGCACTTGTAACTTTGTGAGTGAGAGATGCTTTCAGGCAGTGGAGAGTGGCTGTTTGTGTTTGTCCATGTGAGAGGATGCTCTACGTGCTGAACATGAGTGTGAAGGTCTCTCCGAGAGGTACAATGTGACAAACTTAACTGTGCGTGACGTGCATGTGTGTGTGTGTATGTGTGTGTGAGAGAGAGAGAGAGAGCGAGAGAGAGAGAGAGATAGGTCCCTGCGCTACAGTGTTTAAAAAGCTAGTGCCTGTCTTTGTGGTCACAGGGCGATGCTGTTGGTCCTGTGTTCGGGAAAGCAAAAAAGAGAGTTTGAGGGGTCGTCACAGTTGTCGGGCATCCCGGTGTCTGCTGCTGCCAGTGGATTCCTGCTAATGACCAAGTCCAGGCTGTCCCCAGCCTCCATAATTAGGGGCACAGTCAGACAACAGTCCAAGTCCCTGGTCCTCACTCGGTTCACCTGAAAGATTTGAATCAATCAAAACCATCATTCAACATGCTATTACATTCACATTATAATAGTTCGTTATTATGCTATTGGCAAGAATAAAAATTTTTTTTAAGCAGAAAGAACAACAGAGCAATGAATGTGCTATATTATTTATCTGATGGCAAACAATTGAATAATCTCACAATGCTTCCTTATGATGATAGCACAGAAGCCATACACTCGCCGTTTCTCAGGCTCTAGTCTTTTATTACTTACAGAGACAGGCTACCTATTTTTCATATTTTCAGTCTTTATGCTAAAATAACCTAACCTTGCCCTGCTTCCTGCTTCATACTGAACAGACAGACACTACAGTGATTTTGAAGCAAGAAAGCAAATAAAACTATTTCCCAAAATGTTAAACTGGTCCTTTAAATATGAGATTTATAACCAAAAGCAGTACCTGAAGAATGCGGTCAAAAGGCTTTAAACCTGCAAGGTCAGCTGGGCCATCTGGGCGTATCATGTTGACATAAACCCCTTTCTCCAGGAGCCCATCAGATACACTGAAACCAAAGTCATGGCTCTCAAGGTCTTTCCTTATTGTCACCTGCAAACACAGGATACCTCAAATTTACACAAAGATTGCACAGCACTGCACATTATCATGAGTATCTAGAGGCACAGATTTTAGACATTGAGACCACTGAAACTTACTAAGAATGTAAATCAATAGCATCTCATTAGATCCTGCTCCCTCCTAAATGCCTGCAACTTTCGAACTCTGCAGCTGTAATTTCTAAACAGGCTATACATTAAAAGTCTTCATCACACGGTGGGAGAGGCCGACAAAGCTCCCTCCAATGTCTCGAAGGATGTTACACAACTATTTTCACAGGTTCAGCAGTACGCACCATGACCACTGAGCAGATTTTGATGTGTAAAATAGTATATCAATAAAAATGATACAGATCCATTTATATTACAACAGAACACAGAGGGCTGAAACACCATGATGTAAACAACACTAAAAATTATGTTTTTAGTGTATTAAGTGTACTTGAACAAAACAATTTCACATTTGGGGAAATATGTTTGCAGACTTTCTTGCCCTGTACATCAAATACAAAGATATAGCCATGATATGGTTAGCTTAGCATAAAAGAGTGAAAACAGCTCGGCTCCATCCAAAGGAAACAATTCAACTACTGGTAACTCTAAGGTTCAATAACAAGGTATAGCTTGTTGTTCTTGTGTGCTGTGACATCCTACAGCAGATTTTGCTACACTGGACAGAGCCCGTTTCCTTTATGCTAAGCTAAGCTAGCTGTCTACAGCTTCACAAACATGCAGATATGATCATGGTATCAATCTTTTACGTTACGTTTTTGCAAGAAAGTGGAATGTTGAACTATTCCTTTAATCTAGTGGTCAGATGAAAACACTGGAGGTGGACATAAAGTAAAATAAGGTGCACCACTACCAATTGTACTGTACTTTGTACTGTATTTCCTTTCAACAAACAGGTGTCTTTTATTATCCACCTCATATATCCACAACCACATGACCTGTATTATTTGTTTCACTTTGCATTTGGAGCCTCACCAGGAAACAACTTTGATGACATTCATGAGTCAAATCAAGCTCAGGTGACTTTCCATGATATCATAAGATGTGTCAACTGAAAATATTTTTAATTTCCACACCGTAGGACTGTGATCTGCTCTGTTATTACTGACCCAGTGTCACCCCAGACAGTCAAACACAGCGTGATAAGATGCCTGGATAACACCTAACAGTACACTGACACAGACTGGGTTCACAGCATGTGCACCTGCTCAGGTAATATTTTATAATGAGTGTTGTTGTGTTTTTGTCATACACACAGTACAAGTCCTGACTGGCCAGGTATCCACTGGGTCCCTTTATAAAGGTACTGACAGGTGCAGGGAGTTGAGTGGAGGAAGCACGCAGGTATAAACCTGGGCAAGTTGCCTCATGACACTATTATTTGTACCTTGTTCACAAAGATGAGAGTGCATCTGACTGGTCGGTCAATAATAATATAGACGATTCAGTAATGCTTTGGATACTGTAATCTTGCAAATTACAGTAGAATATATAATAAAGAAATCTAAGGTACCTATAAAATAAACATTATATTGTAAAACATATTGTCCTAGGATCACACCATGGACAGATACACTTATATTCTTATATTCTCTAGTTTTGAGATTCAATCAATCTGATGATCATCTGAAATTAACTACTTTTGTTGTGGTATGCATTACGAAGTAAATACAGATACAAACAGTGTATGGATTCATTGAATTTAGCTCAACTGATTATATTCATGTTGATAGTGGATTTTATTTTTAATGTTCTAGCAGTGTTTTTTTTTTTCCTCTGGGCTGCTTGTAATTATGGCTTAGGTTATCGTGAGTGGAATGTGGCAAAAACCTGTCGGTCCTGTCTTTATCCTGTAATTTCCTGAATTATTTCCTACATATGAATTTTTGTTTTTAAAAATCATTCTGATAAGAAATGTTTAAAGCCACTCCCTAACTACCTTGTGCAGTGCCAAAGTTGTGGGGGACAAAATATCGCAGGGATCCTCTTTGCCCCTGGCTGATACCTCTCTGGCTCCGGTTGACATATTCAGGTTGCTTTTGTTCTCAGACTCGGCATGGTTTCCCTCCCTCTTAATGGGACTAATTTCAGACTGAAACATCAAGTCTTCATTGGTCTTGGTCTCCTCTAGGTACAGACTAAGTGCACTACCTGTCATGGATGCCTGAAAGAGCACAAAATGAAAGGATTATTAAATCATCATGCATTAAAAAAAGAAAAAAAAAGACTCACACATATATAAACAATGTGTGTTTAAAGGCAGAGGCATTGGGCAGATGTCTTCCTTAGTCAGTATGGCAGCAGGTGCCCAGCCTGTCTTGTCAGATTTAATAACAGATTACACACTCTGGCGATTATCATAATGCTTCATCTGGCATGATCATTTAGGCCGACACCAATCTATGAATACATGAGTAGGACAAAGCAGATGGTAGTGGAGTGGAAATGGGAGGAGGAGGGGTCGCCCTACCTCCAGCTCCCTGAGAATCTCTGACTGGCCACAGGTCTTGAGGTCCTGCAGAGCCTGGGACCAGAAGCTGTCTTCCTGGTTCAGGGTGCCATGGCAACGAGGGGGGCTGACGAATCTATGACAATGCAGGAACCAGAACATGAGAGCAGCCCTGCAGTCTGGAGGCTGGTACTGCGTACAAAGGCAGCATGGGAAATGCAGTTTTTGGGCTGCACGCTGGAGAGTCCCTTTGAAAATCTCTCAGGACCTCAGTGAGGGTTTATTGTAAATTCTCTCACTTGTGGCAGCTCAAATGCCGAGGGGTCCGCTAGATTAGATAAGAGTTCAAGTTTACAGAACTAACGTCACCCCCACAAAAAAAAAAAAAAAAAGGCAGGAAATTGAAAGCATGTGACACAAAAGTTCAGGGGGAAAAAAAAGTCAAGTGTGAAGAGACAGATATGGCTGATGTATCCTTGGGCGCTTAGGGTGCTTTTTCTGAGGAAACGTTTTTGGTGTGGACAAAGGGCGACAGAAAAAGATGTATCTATGTAACACCAAAGAGCTCGTGGGCAGTTAGTAAAGCAGATGAGAGAGAGAATACCTGAGAAAGAAGAGAAAAGGACAGTTTGGAAAAGCACAAAATGTGAAAGCATACAACACAAAATGAAGAGAAAATAAATCAAAGTGCAGTTTGCTTTAGTCAATGATTTAAAAAAAAAAAAAAAAAAAAGAAAAAAGAAAAAAAAATACTCAGATCAATTAAAGTTCCAATACAGCAACATAAAAATATTGCATTACAAGTAAAAGTCCTGCATTCAAGCACCTTCATTAAAAGTGCAGATTTATTACCAGCTAAACACATTTAAAAGTAGTCGTAGTCATTCTGCAGAAAGAAAGCCTCTATTTAATACCAATGCAACAATATACAAGCAGGTTTTCACTGCTGTTTCTAGTCGAGTCAAGTTAGTCAAAGGGTCAACAGATAAATCTGTGGTGTCATGAGATGATTAATGGGAGAGGAAAAGGTTTTCTGTGCAAAAGAGAATCTGGTTTTTTTTTTATATTGTGCTGTATTTTATAAAATGATGGGGTTTTTTTTATGTAAAATCTCAATGAAGAAAGGCTATCACATAAATATAGTTGAGTAAAAGCACAACATTGCCCTCTGGCATATTGTGTGGTAGAAGTATAAAGTAGCTTAAAATACATTTTACAGTTAAGCAAAGTTTCTGGGTAAATGTATGTAAAACTTTCCACCACTGCACTTTTGCTGTACATTAAATAAGATGTTATTTGCTGTGAAATCAAACACATTTAAAGCTGCACTGACATAAAACAAGATGTTGATGTGAAGGAAAACTACGCTTACCCAGGTATTTTGTCCCACTCATCTTCAGTGAATCTCCCATCATATAGTGCCGTGTGGTGGACTAAACCTGCCGAGCTTGAACTGGTTTGACTCCTGTGCTTTGAGCGCCTCCACTCATTTGGATTAAGCAATATGTCAGACGCTTTGTGAAGATATGTCCCTGAAAAAAAAAAAAAAAAAAAAAAAAAAAAAAGTCATCTCATTATATGTGAGAAAAGAAAATCGGTCATTTTTAGACAGCAAGTGTCCCGTGGGCCTCACCTTGGCTACTGTAGCCTGCGTCGAACCCTGAGCTATCCCAGGAGCTCATGGCAGAGTCTATACTTGGAACAGTGGCAGAGTATACCTCTGAATGTTTACTGGTCTTCTGGGAGCCTGTTAGTTCGTCCTCTGTGTCACTTAGAAACCCAGCTTCCCTGTCTAGATGCTGTCGGCCATCAGACTCTGGGAATGAACAAAGTCTCAAGTAAATCTTAAACTAGGAAGAAGTGCACTTTGACATTACTACAACACTTGTCTCTTTTTCTCTATAAGTAAGTAAAAGTACCACAAAGTAAATCAAGAAATTATTTGTCCTATATGCTCAAAAAGTGAACAATGTATGGTATCATTGTTCACTCATTCTGCAGGGATGATCTTCCATAGGAGAATTAATAAAAACAAAACTATGGACAAGAGCATGTGAATAAAAAAGTGAATGTTAATGTTGTGTCATAATGTAACTTGTGAATCCATTTGCCCTCATTGCTCTCTCAAATTTTATCTATTATTTAAATTAATTTTTTGCTTTCTTCTCTTGTATTTTTGTTTTTACTTTAACTCGTTGCTGTAAATACATCTGAAATATCATGTCTGTAAACTGCTAAGAGAAATTAAAAATGAATGAATAATCAGTTAAGAAACCCAAAAGCATACGCTCAGCTTGTTTCTTGATCTTTAGGGTGACAGACTCCCCGGCCATCTGCAGGAGGTGGATGGCCTCACTCAGTGGTTTTCCTTTCAAACTGACACCATTGATGGCCAGGACTCTGTCCCCTATATGGATGGCACCAGTCCTGCAGGGTGAGGAGAGCAGAGGAGACAGAGATACCAGAGTATACCAGACAGTACCGACGGGCAGGCCAGGAAACCTGCCAGGCTGCCAGCATGCTGACTCAGATGGAGACAAAGAGGCTTCTTGTTATAGAAAAAGACGAGACAGCCATTGTTTACTGTCCGTTTTTTTTTTTTTTTTTTTTTTCCAAAAACAGTTTTCAACGGGGAGCCACTACAGCTTGACTACTCTAAGCCTTAGTGTCACCATGTCAACTGTCACCATCTTCTCGAATAACTACTTTGACCCCCCCACCTTTCATTCCCCCACTCTCAACCCATGCTCCTCTCACCTCTCCGCCAGGCCTTTCTTGGTGAGGCCAGAAATGACGATGGGGTCAAAGGGCTCCTCTGTGCCAGAAATCGTGATGCCCAGTGGTCCGTTGTATCTCTTCAGCTCGACTGTGTAGATTATAGAGCCTGACATCTCCAACTCATCTAGTGCATGAAAACAACAGTGGATACCATCCATAAGGTTAAGATTTCATGACCAAATTTGTGCAAATGGACAAATACAAGAGCTACTTAAGAGAATACTCCTTTGTTTCTTACTTTATTCTCACTGAACTGCTTTCAAACATTTGACAGCCTATGTAAAACTGTTTCAAGAAAGTTATTTTAGATAGACAGATAGATAGATAGCAGAAGTATTCAGGCTCTTTACTTACAGCAAAATACAACAATTTAAAAATAATTAAAAGCAGAGGTAGAGATCATTAAAATGGATATAATCAATGCAGAAACAGCATTTTACTTTTATAGCTAGTCAATGTGTAGCAAGTTTTACTACTTTATGTACAGTAATAATTTCTTTGTGCAAAAATGTCAGAATTTTACTATGTCCAGCTTCTGGGATGTGATTATATGTAGTTTTTGTAGGTTATCTTGGGGACTTGTGATGGAGATTTGCCATTTTCTGATATGTAAATGGACCTAACAATTCAGCAACAATCATTTGAGAAATTAGAAGTCAGAACATTAACGGTTTAAAGAGGGGGAATCTGTCTTTGGTGGGACTCACAAACCAAAAAAGATTGGGAACCACTGGTATAATCCTCAACAATGCATTTTATTTTACAACTATCAAATCTTTAATGTAAAACCTTAATCTGAAAAAAAAACTAACTACCAACTAAAATATAAAATCTCCTGCTAGAATAAGAATAATTTATATTTAATATAAAACATTGTCAAATTATGCTTAAATACAGTACTTGAATAAATGCACTTGGTCACTTTCCTCTACTGTTCATATACTTGGGCTGATGTGTATTAAAGTCATTGATGTACCAATGTTGTCCTCATCCTTCTGGATTCGCAGTTTGACCATGTCCTCGGCCTGCTGCAGGACGTGCATGGCATCCTCCATGGTGCAGTTCTCCAGACGAACACTGTCGATGGCCAGCAGCCTGTCTCCAGGCTCCAGGGTGCCTGTTCTACCAGACATAAAAGCAAGAGGATCACAGCTATTAATTGGGACCAGAGAGCCACTGCCCCTGACTCACTGTCACAATCCTATTACTCTGGTGTCTCAGTGGGATCCTTGGGGGTGACCGTAACCTCACCCTCAACCTAATCAACACTGAGCCCTTCCGAAATGCAGCTGCTCTGCCCTACTGATCCAGTTTTGATAGCTCAATCCAATTACGATTGTATTACACAGTGTATTCACAAAATTTTATTTTGTTCACAAATAATCCCACATAAGCCTTGAAAAGTTCACCCTGAGCTGTAAAGTGTCATTGTCACAGGACGTTTCCGTATTTATAAGAAAATGTGACTTAATGTTGTAAGCGGTGGAGCATTCAGGTAACATTAGCTCTGTGTGATGTCAGGACATACCTGTGTGCTATGCTTCCTTTTCTGATGTCAGAGATGATGAGGGGCTTGCCAGGTTTTTTACTTGCTGGTTAAACAGAGAGAGAACAAAAAAGCGAGAAAAAAAAACAAAAAACAATCAGTGTTTTTATTTCTGGAAAAATGATCTGAAGATAAAACCACCACCTGGGTGGTTGGCTGGGTTGGGTGGCGCTAAATATTTTAGATTAGTGAACCTTCTTCTCTCTTAGTTGTTTTGGTCCATAGTTGGCTTCCTGTGTGCATTTTTTTCCCCTCAGCTAGTTAGAGCAGAAAGGGTAATGATGAATGCTGGCACAGCCTAGTATTATTCAGAGGTAATGAGGTATGTGCCCTCATGCTTTTGCAAGCCTGGGTTTTATGGATCAGAGAACATTGATTCAAAGGAGGTGCACTGAATGCAGGTCTGTGGGGTATTATTGAGCAGCACTGCCCCCTGCCGTATGTTTGGTTACCAAGAAACTCACCACTGATGGTGATTCCCAGCTCCACGCCTCTCCTCTTGGGCAGTTTAACATGGAAGGTGCCGCTGCTGGGAACTACTGACTCTAAGTGAGATTTAAAGGGAAGAGGTGAGCAGGAAGGCACAAATAAACACATTCTTAAAAACAAGAAATAGTTGAATGAATGAATTACATGCACTATTCAGTACCTGCAACATCAAACTCAATCTCTACTGTGACCTTATTGGCTAGAGCAGAGTCTCTGAGCAGCTGATGGGCTTCCTCTAAGGTGCCATCTTCAGTTGGGATCCCATTAATGGACAACAGTCTATCTCCAACTTGTAGCAGCCCACACCTTAACACAAAAAATACACAAACACAACCCAGTCTTGAAAATCAGAAAAGAGCCCTTGGGGGGTGTTTACAATTTACTAAGTTAGTTTAGCTTTATTTATTTACCTTTATCCATTATCTTTATTTATTCAGGTGATCAAGAGGCATGAGAACAAAACATACACTCAACAGTTGGAAATTAATTTATTGACTGGTAATTAATTGGCAGAGTAATGTTTCAGTGCATCAGCAGGGTTTTGAATGTAGACTATTAATGAAATGGTTCAGTTCTTTAACTTTGATGCCACATGTAGGCTGAAAGTTATCTATAATGTGTTTCTATATACGTACATACTTATAGCCTCTGGGCTTCACATAAGCATATTTCAAACTGACCTTTTTGAACCTGAAAAATGCCTCAGCACACAAAGGGAGAAAAAAAAAATACACATACCACACATTTATTCATAGGCCTTATAGTGAAGCACTGTCAACTGATGTTAATTCACTAACGGCCACTGCTCATTAACCTTGTGTGGAGGCTGAGACACCAGCATTGCAATTGGATGCTGTACTTGAGTCACTCTTGTCCAACTGCTCCTGGACTAATCCTGTTACAAGACCCAGGGGAGTTAGCTCTGCATTGTCGGCACAGACGCCATCATTAATCTTGCAAGACAAGGACAGATACTGTGCACCGGCCTGACAAAAGTTGGGTGTTAATTGGACTTCAACATGTACCCTTAATCAATACAATACATATAAATATTGAACTATTTAAAAATCTACGACTGGTAGTGGAATGGCTCTAGAGTTAAAGTCAGAATAGGCTTCATCCTCTGGACTTCAGTCTAGAGTAAGGTGGTGTACTCATTGAACAAGCAACAGACCCACACTGCTATCCCTAGAGCCAAGAGGCTATAAAAAGCTTAAACTTTAGATGAAAAAAATAAGTATGACTTTATGTAACAGTATGTTTTTGAGCTTTTAATCATCTCGTGACTCCTCTAATCAGATTTGTGGCCTACTCTGCGGGTCTGGACCTCCTGTTTGGGACCCACTGCTGCATTAGACAAATGCAGTTTCCCAGCCCTCAGATAAAATACTCATTGAGACACCAGGCTAAAATTAGCTTCTTTTTTTTTTTTTCCAACATGTGGCGTTTCATTGCCAGGCTGAATGATTAGAGCTAAGGCCCTCTAGTTCAAGGTGACTCTCTATATGACATTTGTTTACTCGTTAGGTGTCTCAGCCCGTTACCTCTCAGCTGGACTGTCGGGCTCAATAAAGCGGATGACTGGGGGAGCGGACAGGGTTTCTGTGGCAAAGACACCCCCCTGCAGCTGGATCCCAAAACCTGTGAGCGGGTCCCCCCTCAGGACGACCTCGCTTGTTTCCACATGAAATATTTGGCCCCCTGGGCCGACAGAACTGGACGCCAGAGATACTGTAAGACAGAGGGGAGGGGACGCATCAAAGAGAGATATTAGTGGAGAAGTGGCAGATAAATGGAGCAAGAGCAGGATTATGGGGGACAAAAAAAAAAAAAAAAAACACGAGGGTAAGGGGAAGAGACATGCACCCACAGAGACAACATGGGAATGGAAAGGAAATGAGTCACTTATCAGAGTTTACGTCATTCATGTTTACGTCAGCGATCAGTCAAATCTGTTCACGCAGTGAGGGGGCGAACCAGGAGGGAAAGGTGTTTTAAGAGCTTTGCAGCAACATCAAGGGTCAGCTCATTGAAATTACAAAAAAAAAAAAAAAAAAAAAAAGCTATGGTAAGAGCTCTGGGAGGCCTTGTAATGGTGTTTTGGCCTAGATGCTAAAACCAGTATGCTTACATGCTGATGTTAAATAAGTATACCATGTTTACCATCTTTGTTTTAATCTTTGTTCACCTTCATGTTCATTTTGGAGGATTTGGTTTATGGTGTCAACATAGAGGTATTTCTGTTATACAGGTGGGTATTAGATTTGATTGCGTGTGCCAAATAAACAGGCAAATTAATAAATATATCACATCAGGAGATAAAAACCGAGACTGTGTGAACTATACTACTACATCCTAATGGGGAATCTGTTTGAACTGAATCTTTAATGTGGGGGGAAAAAAAGGAGGCAGAGGGTCTGTCATACATGAGCTCTTATGATCCTTCTTCCTGTTCCTCCTCTTGCCAGTCGAGCTGCGGGGACTGGTTGGAGCGATCGGAGGGATGGGGCAGGGCAGCGTGTTGCTACCCTGGCTGCTGAAGCCTGAGGTGGCCGTGGAGGATGGAGAGAAGCCACCACTCACTAGAGCTGAAAGGAGACATAGCATTACACATGTCAAAAGGCTGGTACAGTGGGAGTAACATCGCAGTGACTGTTTATTCACATCTGTCCACTGCAGCAGCAGCAGCTACATACACTCATACAACATGCAACAACAGAAAGAAATGTGGAAACAGTGTTGGAGTAAATCCCACAGAAAAAGATTTAACAAACGTGCAGAAGAAAAGGCTCCTGCTATGGTGTCTTGCCAGCAGCAGTGCTGTCACTAGTGATAACTTACATTTGCAGTGGTCCTGCTGGTTGTGTGGGTGGCTTGGGCTGCTCCATGTCTTGCTGTGGCTGGCATGTGGGGGATGGCAGTAGTTGCTGCTTTGGTCCCAGTGATGATGGTTGCTCTTCTGCACTTTTACTGCATCACCAAGGAATCAAGTAAAGACCCATTAAGTAAAGCAGATCCATTCCTCTAGATCTGTTGTGCACTACATTTTACCCATGAAATCATGCTTTCACTCCCATATCTAAATCTGTAACACACCACACAGTGCCTGAAGGATAATTCAGAGCATAGTAATTGATATTTAATGTTTTCGTCACGGCACGCTAGATTAAATCCTGTGGTTGAATGTATTTTGATGAGCATCTGAGATTCAGTTTGGCACAGGGAGCTGAATAGGAAAGTCATGCAGGGTCTGAATTTAAAAAAAATAAAAAATAAAAAAAAAATCTTACTTTTACTAGCAAGCTTCCGAAAAGCTGAATGCAAATTTGAGATCATTTTTATAATCTCATTTTCAAAGGAACCCAAAGGTAATGTTGACCGCTTGGCATATTAAGGAGAAGACACAGGCTGTTCAGAGGCATGTGGCTTTGCCTTGATTGAGCACAGCTGAACACTTGATTGTTGATGAAGCAGAATGTCTCTGCATCCGATTGGGAGGCAGCTCCGAGCGTGACTTAACTTAATCTATAGCTAGTTTTTGTTTTTAATTCTGTTGACTTTTCCAGTTTTGAACCAAAAGAAGAGCAGTGATTGTTGTTAACTCTGAGAGGCGCTTATCCCTCTTGTCAAAGCCTGTGTAACAAAGTGCATTCAGTCAAACAGCATTTATGAAGCATGCAAAAGGAAAATGCTGGTCTACTGTATGACACACCTCAATAATTAACTTTCCTTTACAGATTCATGCTGCTAAATTTGTCGCTGAAAGTTACACATGACAGTAATCCTTGCTGCTTCATTTGCAGGGGTCTAATCTTTGACAACTCGCTCACATGGATGGAGGATTTGCTGGAAACATGGATGACTACAGTAGTGCATGGGGCACTTGCCACACATTCAGGGGACCTGGTTAAATCCAACTGTATATAATCAGAATGCATGCAGGAGAACCTCCGGCCCTTCTCAGAGAAGCAGTTTCTTTTGGTCTCAATCAAACCTGTAAAGCTCTCTGCCGGATTACGTTAAGCCCACCTAGGGGAAGCTCTCCAAGAACTGGTGTTTTCAATCTATGCCAGTGGAAGGAAACATTAACTCCTAATCTCTAAGTGGCCATATCAGTCTTATTAAATCCCCAGAGGAGATTAGACAAATTGCATCTTATAATTGTGCCTTATCCTGGGGGGGGGGGGATCTTAAGGCCCTTTTCAAGAACTGAATCAATATTGAATTGAGGTTTTAAATGGTACATTCCTGTAATTTTATAGAGAAGTGATACCACTGCTGCTGTTTGAATTGAGATATTTTAATAGTCAAAATGAGCAACAGGACGTCAGATATTTTGGTGAGCAGGTTTGGAGAGTTTTAAATTGACATCATTAGTGAACAGTTCATAAGGAAGGAAAGGAAGGATATATTGTATTTTTTAAAACACACTGCTTATTTAACAGCTATTAGTATATCTCACAATGGCCTTTTGGGTACTTTTAACACTGTAAGTACATTTTCCCAACTATACTTGGATACTTTTACTTCAAAAGTACTTAAACTTTTTAACTTTTTTTAATTTTTAATCAAGAATTTTTAGATTGTGGCCAATCCTGATCTTTAGAGGATTTAACTTTGTATACATTTCAGAAAATAATCAAAATATCAAAAATACGCAAGTGAATAAGGGTAAACGACAGATGAAAGTTGTGTTGCTTGCACACTGGACCCGGAAAATAACTGAGCAAAAAAAAAATGTAGAGAAAGGATTCAGTGATCCCAGAAAACACTTCACTCCAGCTTTGTCATGTTGTATGATTCTTCCCGCGCTCACATGTTAACTTCCCCCTGCAGCTGCTGACCCAGAAATAAGTCTGTAGAACATGGCACGGACATGATCTCTAACAGAGAAAGTGTGTGTGTGTGTGTGTGTGTACTATTTGTGTGTAGCCTGTTGGTATGCATAAGAGGCCAAATACGAAGGCAGCAAATTTTGGCCGCCGGCGTGCACACACATTCACAGGGGCTGATTCAGAGCACATGGATGAGGGCAGCTGGGAGGTGGCCTGGCTCTTTGCAGCTGTAGGTAAAACAGTCACAATACATATGACGAAGACAACATGCTGGAGCTACAGTCGGTTTTCTGTACATTACTCTGCACACAGAACCACTTCAAAAGATTTAAATGATGTAGTGTTAAATTAGTCACTTAGTCAACATTTCCCCCTCTAAATCCTTTGCGTTATACTGCACACTTACATATTTGCACCGGAGCCTGTAATAAATTGTATCGTTATGTCACAAATAATTGTGACATATGTACATTTTCACATTTTTATGAGAAAAGCTTCACAGCCAACCAGCTAAATATGAAGCTTGTGCTTTACTGTGTCACGTAGACTAGGTCTGCACAATTAATGGAAATATAATCGAAATCACAATATGATAAAGTATATCCAAATCACATCAGCTGCAAAGAAATCACAGAGGTTGACATTTGTAGTGCTACAGAGATGCCCCAGCCTCTACATCATATTCTCCATATGTAAAGGAACACTCTTGTGTGGTACATGGAAAAAACACATTGCATCGTTATAATTTTTTTTTTCTCCGAAAGTAAAACGCAATAACGACCATTCCAACTGAAATCACATATCAAAATTATGTATCAAATGTATCAAAACATCAAAATGTATTTCTTGTGTGTGACATGTTGGATAATTTATCATGCTTTGGTTTTAAACTCTTACTTAAATTAAACCAACTGATGCTCACAACCTATACACATCTGAAATGTGACATGGGGTTGGAAACCATTGGTTCAGTGCATTGTATTTATGAGCTTATCACATTTATTGCAAAATTTTTAAGCAGTAAAGTGAGTAATCACTAAAAAAAGATCTATTGATAAGTCAAATAGACTAATTGCTGGTTGCAGTCTTAACACATTGTTGGCCAATGTGCCACTTGCTTTGACTCAGATTTTCCCCTGCTGAGTCTTATGTCTCTTAGGCTGTGTATTTTGTATCACCTGCAGGACATACCTGTGTCTTGTGGCCTTATAGGAAGTCTGCTCTGACTGGCTGGAAGAATCTCTAGTTTGACAATATCTGAGGTGCTGGCAAGTAGCTGTGTGGCCTCCATCAGGGAACAGTGCTCTGTGCTGGTCCCGTCTATTGACAAGAGGATGTCACCTGCGTGCAGTGCTCCACACCTGACAGAGTGAGACATGGTCAGCCTATTTCAGTAAAAGTTTCTGTCAGGAAACTGTCTGAGGAGCTGTGAAATATAGGAGATTGATTTCACCTTTCCACCACACTAGCTGCCTTTATCTTGTCAATAATAACGACTTGTTTGCTTCTGTATATTGTTGTGGTGAGGCTGATCCCCAGGCCTGCAGAGGGACCCTTCACTATCTCCACCAGCAGAGGGCCCGAGGCCTGCTGCACTGCCTCTGAAACACACAATTCACACAGAGATGATAGAGTCCAGCGAAAGTACTGGATGTATTCGTGGCCATGAACATAACACAATCTTTACAACTGTTACAATCAAAAACGACAATATGAAATCTGTCACAGAAAAGCACAATGTGATATGATTTACATTGTTATAGTTTTTCTCTTTTGCTGTGGCCAAATATTCCAAATGAAAGTAATGCAATACAGTTCTCATTTCCTCAGAAAATAATTAACTTTTTCTTGTTGCTGGACTCTTTCATATATTGACTCTGCCATGGCAAACCAAATGGCAATTCTTTTCTAATGCTTGGTCAAGAAGTACATTTATCAACAAGCTCATTGTGTAAATTCTCACATTGAAAATATTGCACACAACCATCATAACCATACAAATATAAGTGTTTCATTTTTTCATCAATCTGATATTGCATGGATGGATTACCTAACAGGCCCCTGACCCCATGGGCCCGGTGCCCGACAGACAGACTGAGCCCACAAAATGTTACTGAGAGAAACAAACCAACTCTGAAGAGGTGTTTAAAAAAAAAAGAACAAACAAAGAAGATGTTAGTAAGGGCAGAGATGCAAAATGACTAAATAAAATGAGGCAACCATTAAGAGACTCAAAACTACTACAAAATTATCAAACATGATCACAAATGTAAAATGCACAGAATCACTAGATAAGATAAAAGTTGTGCAAAACTAGAAGCAAAACAACTACAAAATGTGAAAAAACTAAAAACAGGCACTAAATAACCATGAAGAGGTGCATAATGATCCCTAAGATGCCTAAACTGACCACAAAAAGGGCTGCAAGACAAGCAGAAGAAGATGCAAGGCATCCAAAAATACATAGTTCTAAAATACACATTTGTTATAATTGTGAACCCTCTGACTGGTTCAGGCTGAAGGCAGGAGGTCTGAATCCTAAATTCCCACACACAGCGAGATAATGTGTGTCAACTGTCCTTGGTGACCTGCCCTACTTTGCACAGGCTGGTGCAAAGTGTGCGATCTTGAGAATTAGTCTCTATGACCAAACTGAGCTAATAATAAGGATTTTAGTCATGTAGTGAGCTCCTGCGTTTAGTGCCATACTTCACTTTGACCAAAGGTTGAGGGTGTTGTGATTTGATTCACTCTGTGATATCACAGTCCCACTGGCTCAGTGTTGGCTGAAAGAATTGGCTACAGAATGATTTATTGTTGCTGCAGTAGGTGGAAATAGGAATTCCAGTTATTCAAATAAATTAGTCCCTGAAGCATATAAACAAAAATTATTTTAGTTATGTATGACTCTATATTCATTCTTAAGATTCCATTAATATTATTTTTATTGCAATAGCTTCTCCTTTCCACTGCAGCCGCTTAGTAATTGATTGCAGATGTTGTTTTTCTCTCTGTGTTGGGTCTGTTCAGATTGTATGTATTTTGGACTAGGTCTAATTATCCTTGGGTCTAATCATGTCCGGTCTGTCCTTATCTATCTATCTATCTATCTATCTATCTATCTATCTATCTATCTATCTTTTTTTTTTTTTAATCAATTTATGTATAAAAAGGATTTAGGGAGGAGTCTACAGATCTATTTTGCGCTGAGTGAAGACTCTAGTCACTACTCCAGCCTGTGAAAACAGTTGTATAATGGCTTTGGTGCTTTTTCAAGTCTGAGAAAGTGACCCTGACGCTGTCATACTGATATCATCAGGGTTACCTTGGCCTCAGCACGGGGACTGTGTTTCAAACTGGGGAATGGGACTTTACCTGGTTAATGAAAAATATGCAAGCAAGCCGCATTATGGGAACTTTAGGATCCAACATTCTTGAAAATTGACTCAACAACTTTACAGAAGTGCATGAGTAAATCGCTGGATTTTCTCTTAAATAAACAGATTTAAAAGTTTTTCATATTTTCCCAAAAATATGCAACATCATCAGGGCTTGGAGGACAGACCAACCTATGTTTCTTTGAGGTGTGATGTTTATAAAATCCTTGTAAACTGTTCCTGTGTGACTGAGTGTGAAAAATAAATAACGTAGAAATGTTATCTACCTTTTAAATAAATGAGATTAAACCTGCTTTGATTCAGGAGAAAAGAGGGACCCACGCATTATGATAAAACATTGAATATCATCTACCCTTTCCCTGTTGAAGTGTGCTTTCGGGCCCAAGTGACTCCCCTGGTGGCGTCTCTAGCACCAACACTCACTCACATCCATGCAGCCAAACGGCCACATTATTTACCCTCAGAGCAATGCTGCCCTACCATGCCTCCACATATTCTGTGTGTGTGTGTGCTCACCCATGACAGAGACGTCATACTCAATCAGGAACAGAGCTTCCTGGCCGCTCTGCATCAGCATCGTCAGAGCGTCAGCGTGCTTCTCTCTGTTTAAAGGCATCCCATCTATGCTCAATACTCGGTCTCCGGCCTTCAAAGTGCCCTCTCTGGAGACACAGAGAAGGAGAAAGAAAAAAAATTAAACATGGGCGACCTGCACAAGATGCTCATACAAGCGTTTAAGCACCAGTCACAGTAAATCATTAAAGAGTTCCACATGAGTGTTCCTTCCCAGGTGAGATGAAGGATAAATGAGATAAATGGCCGTAAAAGTCTTTGATGGTGAATTATGTTTGCTCATGTGTTTTGGTAGCCACAGTTTTCATGGGGAAAAGTGCAGTGCTGCATTAGCCTGAGGATGAGCAGTGCCCTTTCTGCTTTGAAGATAACATAGTCTATATGTGTCACAGACACAGTTTCATGCAGGGGCCTGAACAAACACTAACGCAAATGACATGATCATGTACACATGAAAATATTGTGTATTTCAAATCCTTTAGATGCACTATTCTTAAAAATATAAATTCATATAGGTGGCAGACATATTTTCATTGCAAACTAAGATGAGGCAATTAGTAAAACACATACCCATTAGTCTAGCCATCCACATACACACGCATGCATGCACACATACAATCATCTGAATAGGCTCATTCATGCACGATCATATCATAAAATGTATACAAGCCATTTACTTAAATGGCAAAGGGGTCTCAGACTTTTGGACACTACTGTATATATACAAACATTGACTAAATGTCCTCACCTGTCAGCAGGACCCCCAGGTCTGACGTAGGTAATTACCAGAGGACGAGACCTGCGCCAGTCTTCATGGAAGCCACCTAAAAACCAAACCATAGAGATGAAATCAGCACAAAAAGAAAGTGCTATTTATCTTTTACAGAATCGTTTATTAAAAAAACATTTCCATCTACATACCTCTCATGACAAACCCAAAGCTGTTTCCCTCTTTGTGTAAACACACCTCTATAGTTTTGGTTATGACTCCTGATGGGGCCTGGACTAAAGAAAAATAGAAAATGGCAAATTATTGTTGTAAAGCTACAAATTAAAATTAGAAATGTAAAACGTTATCTGTGTCTGAGTGTCTGAAGTCTAAGTGTTGAATCATGAGAATGAACAGAGCATTGTGAAAATATGTTTAATTAATCCCAGTGGAGAAATTAATTCTCTGCATTTAATCCATGTTAACAATTTAAGATTTAATGAAATCCAATAAGTATCGGTTTGGTGATTAAAACTGTGCTAAATATAGTTTACAATTTTGAAGATGTCTTGCTTATAACTGTGGTTTTAACACAACTGAACTGTCTACTTTCCAATGTGAATCAGGTGTGCTTCACACACACACACACACACACACACACACACACACACACACACACACACACACACACACACACACACACACACACACACACACGTTATGTATTAAACACGTTTCAGTGGCAGTCTAATTTGTCTTTTTTCTTCATGTGGTTCCTCTATCTGCTGAGACTTACAGGCAGAGTATTCATCTTGCACCTACCGAATGGCGGCAGCTCGTACTCCACCTCCAGCACGACCCGCTCCCCAATGTTCTTCAGCAGGCTGATAATCTCATCGTGGCGAAGCTTTGACAGGTTGATGCCATTCACTGACTTGATGTAGTCTCCTACATTTAGCTGGTCACTCCTGTGCAAAGTGACAGAGTCACAGATTCATTGAGTGTCAACTGGTTTTTCAAATTGCGAGTTTGTGCAAATTTGCAGTACTAAAGTGCAATATCAGCTACCAGCTCAATTCTGCATTATTGCCTTAGTTTATTATCATTTCTTATGTGGTTCATAATGGTGAAACCACTGATATTTATCAACTGCTTTTAACGGTTCAGACAGGGACATATGTCAAGGAATTAACTATTTAGCATAGCAAATGGTTATACAGTTTAATTTAGCAGAAAAGGCTCTTTTGTTTGAGGGGGCTCTTAATGAATCTCTGCAGCAATGAGGATTCTGCTGAGAGAGCTAATCCGTCTGAATACTAATGAACACCTACATGACCATAATTCTTAGTCAAACCAACAACACACAAAACCACAAGTGGAGGAGGCTGGGGTGTTAGAGGAGGCTCTGTCAGAAAACGGCATTGGCATGAGCACAGCCATCTGAGCAGTAAGTGTGGTACACCTGCCTGGTTTTAATTGGATATTACCTGCCACACAGCTGTGATTAAGCCAGTCATTGTGACGCATACCGAGTCATCCTTTAGTCCTTTGTCTGAGCTAATGTTGTGCTTAACCTCTAATTCAATCAGTGTTTTGGTTTTAAGAGCCATAACTTTTACTTTCAGTGTTTTTGTTTAGATCTTTTTAATAAGTTTTGGTTTTGTTACATAGCCAATGTTTGCATCAATAGCTGTTTACTTACTCTGTCTAAGAGAAATGTCGCCAGTTCAGTATCAAACTACTTTGCATTGCTCGTCATGAAGTTGTAGGAAAACAACCTTCTTGTTCCTATTTCTATCTTCTCTTTTTTTCTACTGAAGTGAGCATGCTTGCTTGTAAACACAGCAATGGCTGAAGCTCTTGGCTAAGTAAGCAGCTGTCAATGCGAACATTGGCTACGTAACCTAATAGGTCCTTTAAACTCTCTACAAGCTTTCATTTTGTACAGTCAGGCCTAACAACATCATCACCCAAACAAGTTGATCTGATCCTGATCAAAACAAAGTGTAACCATCTAATCTGAATAAATGTTTCTTTGTACTGCCCGATCATGCAGTAATAGAACTATGCATTGAATATTTACAGAGGTAATTGTGATTGATTGTATTCATTTGTGTTCAAAGATGTGGTAGGTTAATTAACACGCAGAGGCAGCAGTGCAGAACAGTGAGAGGAGGCTATTATTGAGTGGGATGGCTGAGAGCCTCTCCTTTTCAGACACTGACAAAGATGACTGTACACGGTGTCTCACATATGACATTCTGAGTCAACATGCTGCTCATTGGAGAACTAATTAATTAAATAGATGTTCTGCCCTGATCGCCCCTCTCCCCTTTAGGCAAGTGCCAATCAGAACTGACAGCAGACAGACAGACAGACGTCTTAACCAGTAGAGCTGTCTGGCCTGTCATCTGGTCCAGTCTCATCACACAGAGTCTCTGCCCATCTCTCCTGTCTGCCTGCATGTCTCTCCACCCAGTAAATTAGCTACCACTTCCACACAAGCATGAAGTCAGCTGTGGGAAGACAAGCTGCTTGGAAGAATTAGCACAGTGTCTGTCTTTAAACCTCCTTGGACTTGACAAGTGATGGCATATTGGGCCAAGACATTTTCAGAGGGGCTGTGTCATTCTTACAAAACTCTGTGTGTGTGTGTGTGTGTGTGTGTGTGTGTGTGTGTGTGTGTGTGTGTGTGTGTGTGTGTGTGTGTGTGTGTCTGTGTGTGTGTGTGTGTTTCTTCAGTCACACGCTGCTTAATCATCATGAAATGTGAGTCTTCCGCTGAATTTTTTCTGAGGGTTGGTGTTGAGGGAAATGATTTTAATGTCGTTGACTATAGGGAAAAGAAGTTTAATTGAGTAATTAAGCCATATTTGAAGTTTCACAAATGAGCTATTTTGAAAAATGACCACGCTGCACTGAAGAGAAGTGACAAAAGAAAGAAACATAATTAATTTACAGGCACATCCTATATAGTTTCCTGGGATTTTACTTAAAAACAAGCACCCTGTTGGGGTGTTACTGTGTGGGTTGGCATCAAGCTGATGTAACACAACGCCTGCAGTGCAGCAGTTAAGGTGAGCTGGTGTAACTTTGCAACACGTGCATGTTTGTGGGAGCAGAATAACATGTGCGGACAGCTCAGTGTGGTTGCCAAGTTTTAATCGCATCACAGAGCTGAGATCTCACCTGGCAGCTAGCCCACCTGGCCGTAGGTTTGACACTCTGGGCTTGCCGTCCTTGTCAGACCCTCCGGAGATGGTGAGGCCAAGGCTGCTACCTTCCTTTTTCATCAGGTCCACTGTGGTCACTCCTCTGTACTCTTCTGCTGACAGATACAGAGAACAGCACAGATTCACTGTCAGCATTAGCGGCTGCTTGACAGAATCACCCTGTCTGAGAGGCAACGAAAGACCCTTCTTTCTTCTTCTTTCTTTCCTGAAACCCCGCTAAAATGCTCTCTGACACACAACCACATACTTTATTTTCTCACTTTCCTGTCTTTTTCTTGTTCCTTCAAATCTCTCAGTTTGACTGAATCTTTGTGATGGCCTCAGCGGGAGGAGGAGGAAAAGTGGTGTTTTATTAAAACCATTCTAAATACTATTAATGGTAAGGAAATGAATACTAATTGAAAATTACAGCAGAGTCATTAGTTCATAAATTGATATCCAATTGTATTCTTTAATGAATGAAAATTAGTTTGACATTAACTCTGATGGATTTGTGGTTATACAGCGTCATCAGAGGACTCATTCTGTCTTGTGGTCCCCATTGTGCTGTGCTGTTAAATCATTCTATGTGAAGTCTACCAAGTGCAGTTTAGTACCAATGACAGGTATGCCACACAAGCATTTTTTTCACCTTATCTAAGCATTCAAAACAACGCAACATCAACCAAAATACAGCAGACATGTGACTCTATATGCACACAGACAGAAAATCTCAGAAAATACAGCATGACTCCTTTTCCTCTTCTTTTTCAGGACGCAGGTGAATTAGGTGCAGTAGCGTGAATCAGACAACACACAGAAAGCGAAATGATGTAAAGTCAGGTTTGACTGTATTATACCTGAAAGGCTGCGCCTCCTGGATGAATGTGATTGGTCAGTTACCCCGGACTCCTTGCTCCCCTTTGAGTATGGTCCTTCATCTGAGGAGACAGCAGGAAGGTTTGAAACACCGTAATTATATGTAGGGAAACTCTACGGCAGAAGGCTAAATGAACACAGCCAACTATTGCACATCATGACAGCTGCCCACACTTTAATGCCTTGAACTGCACCTTGAGTAACAATGGGGGCTCTGGGAGGGAAACATCATTGAGCCAACAGTCACAGCCATCCATCAGGCATTAGCTGAAACAAAGTGATCAGCCTAGAATGAGGAACCTAGAATGTCATTCCACTTTGTGAATCCTGTAAAGGGTTCAATGGTTTAAAATAGCTCCTCTCTGTCTGCAGCACAGACCCTTGAAAACCATTAATTTAACACAAGAATACATTTGCGGCAAGCTTGATGTATGCGACCATTAAAGCATGGGAATTTTCCTGAAGGAACAGCATGCGGTTAATGGACTGTTCAGGCACGGAGAGAAAATCATAATTTTTATGTCATTTACAGCAGCTGCTATGGAAAGCAGGGACATGTTCAATCTGCACTGCAGGGTGAATGTATCTCTTTTTATTTTTTTTTTACCGATAGTGGGACCCATTTCTGACACAGCACTGGGCTGGCCTCAGATTAGCAGAGCCACTGCCTGGCCTTCTGAGCCTGAATGCAGCCATACAAGCATGTCAGCAGTCGCAGTGATGAGGAAACTGACTTGGCACTTCTGTAATCCTGTCCACTGTGGATTACCTTTTCAGATGTCCGGCACAGTGATTGAACATCATATTATAAACTTAAGCAAGCGCTGTGCCAAGTCTTCTTTTAAAGAGCGGAGGGGGCGTGATAGTGCTCAACCTTACAGACATCAAACTTAAGTCTCCAGTGACTGAGGTTGATACTACACAGTACAGACATTGAATAAAATTTTTGAACACCACTTAGTCAGAAACTGTGCAACCAGAGGTTTTCAAACTTGTAGTTGGTCTGTTCAACACAGGCAGTGCTTACAAGCAGCAGCAGTGGCTGTGACCTACAGCTCCTAGAGGCAACTGAAGTACTTCAAAACCCTTAGTGCCCAATTACTGCAGTTTGCATCAAAAACGCTACTCCTTCTCAGTCATAACTCAGTCAAATCTGAACTGAGTCTGAAGGATACAATTATCTCCAACATCCACCGGAATGAATATACATAAATCTGTTAAGAAAAAAAAGATGCTCCTTATCTGTAAAACTTGCCTGAGAATAACAGCATTTTTGAGCTTTCTTCAGAGTCACATTAATCCAATATAATAGCTGTGTGTACATCCATGAGTACATGGCAAACTAGAATTAATAGCAAATTTGGCATAGTCTTTATTTTGTCAATTCGCTAAAATGAAACAAATATAGCATAAAAATTTGGGGCTGAAGTTGTAGTCCACAGCACAACTCCCCCTGAATCCAGCATTATACTTTTTAATTTACTACCTCCAAAACTATGGCTCTGATCAGTGTAATGCCACGTGACAAAATTTGACGTTAACAGATTATTATTATCATGGGCATTGTTCTTTGTCTCATTTCTTTTTGGTATCTTATAGGCCTGTATAATGTATAGGGGTCTGTTATCATTTAAAAGGTGACATCTTGACATGACAAGACATTTCAGTTACTCTGACATGTCTTTCTCTTTTATGTGTGCTGATTTGTAGAGACGGAACTGGGGGAGGCAAGTGCTGGGAGGGCATCCAACCTACTGCCTTCTCTCTGTCCACATCAAATTTCCACATGTGCCCAACTGAGGATGAAGCCTTCAGACAGCTGAGAGGCATGGATCTTTTGTCAAACCTTCCCTGACCTGAAACCTTTGGGCAAGCGCTGGATATAAGGAGAAAAGAAGAAAATTCAGCCTTCTTAAGCTGCATGAGTCAGACCTGAACTACAGATATATTTCTCCCGGGCTTGCATATTTTAGTGATGTATAGAACATACAGTGCATATGTATGATATGGTATATACACTAATTTACACACATCCTTGCACAAACATCCTGTCCAGTAGCTGTGAGGCACAAACACACATACGCAAAGTGAGTGACACATCATAAACACATTAATCTAGGCAAAAGCCTTGTAACCATGCAGGCTCCTTAGGGCCCCTGACAGTCCAGCAGCTGTCATTGCAGTCAAAAGGCAACATTAGCTCTGGGTTACACAGACCCAACGCGCTGCACGTGACTGAATGCTACTGTACCGTCAAACCAACCCCCAGCCATCTTCCTCGAGCTTACAACAACCATCACTCACCCTCACGGGCAGAATTAGGATCAGGATGAAGCTGATTGATAAACAGCCCCAACAATGAACACACACAAAAAAAATCATCTCTGTTGTCTTTGTAAAGGAAATTAGTTACCGGCACAAGGAAATGATTTGCCAGAGAAGCTGAATGTAAAGGAGCTTGGAGCATCGCACTGACTAAAATAAAATTCTTCATATAAATACGTGGTGAGTTAATTAACTCCTGATGTAATTCAGGGCACTGTACACCATCCCTCCCATATCCAATCAGGATGTAGGTTAAATATGGGGGCAGCACTGACAATGACAATGAAATCATAATGCTATTTTAAGAAGTAAAACTTTATTTATAAACTGGGCCCGGCCAGACCCAGTTTACATTGCTATATCTGCCCCAAATACACATGGCAGGATGGTATGAAGAGCTGGTGGTCGAGCCTAATGACATTTGAATCTCTTGCAATATCACTGCCATAACACATGCAGTGTAATATCTAATTAATAAATAAACATATTTGCATTAACATTAAATGGGTGATCAACTTGTTGTGGATGCCTCTCAGTTGAATACATTTAAGACATAAGCAGCTCTTTACAGGCTAGTAAATAATCCAGGGGATCACTCACCCCCTAAAATCCTCTACTACAACACACAAGCAGACCCTCCACACGATCAAAGTGTGGTGCTCTTACCAATGCTGTTCTTGGTGTCTCTCCTCAGACCACACAGCATGGCTGTAGTTAAGTCAGCACAGCCACCCTCGGGAAGTAAACCCTGCTGATCTTCAGTACTGGCCAGAGAACTAAGGCTCCACCTGAAGTAAAAGCAGGCGAGAGACAGAGTCTCAGCCGCTCACATAAAACAAAAACACCATCTTCCTTTCATCATTCTTTTTTCCTCCAGTCCAACATTTGCTTGACCCTTGTCCTTGTTTTTAAAGCCCAGTGAAGTCTGGAGCTCCAGAGGGCAATTTATGATCCTCAAAGATCCTCAAGTTCCCTCTTCTTTTTAAACTTGGTGAGAAAAAGATGTCAGGGTCAAATGATTCTCCTCAATCTTCAAAAATATGCATCTGCTAAACTCTGTCTTTCTATAAAATCCAAAGCAAGGAGAGAAATGGTTTACGTCCTTTTCTTGTCATCTTGCTGTGGCTCTGTTTTTGAGCCACTCTTACTAATCGTTGGTCCTTTTTCCAGAGGATTTATCATCCCTTGTTCGTACACTCACATGAGCTCACACATAACATTTCTCTCTTGCATACAGAGCTTGAGTGAGTGTGCTTTGCTCACTCTCTCTTTCTCTCTCTCCCTCTGCCAGAGGGGTTCAGTGAGGCAGCCACACACGATAGTCACTCCCTCCCCCAGCACACACACACACACACACACACACACACACACACACACACACACACACACACACACACACACTCACTCACTCACTCACTCACTCACTCTTTATCCATTTCCCACTAAGTCAAACACATCCTCAAACCCACCCACTCACACACGCATACACACAGTGAGATTAGGCATAACAAAACTGCACAATCCCCACACATTCAACTCCCGGCACAATTAACACCACCTGCACATTCAATGTCAGACTGAGCCTTGCACAGTGTCACGTTATTCACACACACACGCACACACATACACACACATACACACAGCGGCAAATCACATAGCAAATGAAAATTTCTGTGCAGCTGCCTGTTTGAGAACATGTCTAACAGCTGCAATTCATTCAAAATATTGTCTAGTTGTTGAGCTCAGGACAGGTTTGAATTGTAAACGTGAAAATAAATGAATCGCAGATGAAAAAGGGGGGGAACGCTTAGAATCCAGGCAATTATGGGCCTGAAAATTAAATGCGTGCGCTGAAGGCCTAACGTTCTTGCTGTCTGAACCGTCGCCACACCTGTCTGACCATTTGTCACGCACACAAGCCTTGACGCCTGCTACTTCCTGACCCCCACTGAAAGCAATACCACCGCTCACTGGCAGCCGCTCTTCTCTTTGCCTGCTTTATTTGTACTGGCCACTACATACAAATAGATGTCAATCACTGAGACTTTGGAGGCAGATAAATGGGATTAAAAAAAAACAAAAAAAAAACACAGCACACAAAAATTTTGAATTTCACAATGTGAAACTACTCTCCCTGTTCAACAACTGTTAATTTAACAGGTGAAGAAAGTGATTACAAACAAACACATCCATGTTTCAACCCGCTGTTGCATGAAGCCTAATTAGTCAGCTGTACCAGTGGACACAATACTCTTCGGTGTAGATAATTTCCTCTGAGAATTTTGTCCTTAATACCCCATTTACAATGTGAGCAAGCACAGTCTTTCAGAGCGAGACTAATTAATTTCCAGCAGAATAAAGAGAAGCAGGAGACGGAGCAGTGTGCTGGACTGATAAAAAACCTCTGGGAACAGGGTGGCAAACGTTGGGATATAATAAAAATTGACTCTTCTACACTTCCTCTAGAAATCAGCATTATTGATGCAGAGGGAGGGATAATGTCATGATTAGATTAGGAAAGTAGGAGGGAACGAAGAACGGCAGTGTATGAAAAGGTTATTAAGGTGTCAGAAGACGACAATGGCATGCAGCTTTATATTAGTTCCTGGTAGTGGTGGATTGTACTTTTTTTTAAATCCTCTTGAAAACATCATGATTTTCATGCCATATAGTCAGGGTGGGTGGCCTGAAACACAACCTCCTCATCGATCAAATTGACCACACTGCCATCTTATGGTGATTGGCTCCAGTTGCATGTGAAAATCTGAAGAGCAAAATCACTAATTCACTTGTCGGCCAAGAAAACAGAGGATGTGTCAGACATACTCATGCTTCAGTGGTCACCTTTAAACACGTCCAAAAGAGCAGGCAAATGTTCGGTTTGGCAGTCCTGCTGCAAACAGGCACACATTTGTTCTCTGTTTTTAAAATGACTTCAGATGATGTAAGTAATTTGGTGACTCTCTCGTGACCCATTTGCATTAATATTACCCTATTTAGTATTTATAAGCAGTATAGAAACATTTATTCAGTTGCTCATAATGTTGTATAATGCTGTACACAGCTTTTTCATATGAAGCCATTTCCTATTTTATTGTGTTTTTACAATATCGCCATTCATGAGCTGTTTATTCAGCAGCCTCCACTTATGGGGATCCACAGGAGTTATAGTTGACAACTGCATCAATAAACACACAAATCTGAAACTACATTGAGGTGTGTCATAACCATTATTTAACTTTTATACACTGCTTATAAATGCTTAACAGGGGATTACAGTAAAGTGTTGTCCTCCTGTTTTTTAAAACTACAAAACTGGTGAATAAAACATATCTGTCCTTACAATGTTAAAGGCATGAACTGAACATATCTCCATTTCCAGGAGGTTTTACCTTTGGTTCTCCCTCTGATGATGCCCAGTCGACATCGGAGAGAAAAAGAGAACATCCTCCTCTTTCCTCCTGAAGACCGGCTGCCTTTCCTCAGGGAATCTGACTGAGGGAAGGCAAAGGAGAGCTGCTTGGGAGTGAGGCGCCCCTTTCCAAACACTACCCTCGCTGACATGTTCATTTTCTAAACAGTGACTGGGAAAAAATAGATTGTGTCCTCTTCCTGACACTCTCACCATCTCTCAGACATTGCGGTCTCTGTCCGTCCCGCTGCTCTTCTGTTCTCCTGGAGAACGTCCAGTCCTCGCAGGTGAGTCCTACAAGACCACTCCAGAAACAGGTGCAGGTTTTAAAAAAGAGGAAAGAGGATTGAGGTTCAACACTGTGCCTCTTCCCCCCCCAACCACCATTGGAAGCTCACTTCCACATCCAAACAGCCACAAGCTGACTGGCTGAATAAATGTTATGTTTTAGCATCTCTGGCAATGTCTGTTTTACAGGAACAGATGGCAGAGGGCTCAGGGCTGTGGGGCACAGCTTGCCTGCCAGAATGCAATGGAAACTTTCTCTGCAGGGATCCAGCTCTGAACATGGCAAAACAATGTATATTCAGGGCTGGTTATTTCAAAGCAACCACTTTTGATAATGTTCTATTTAATTTATTAATTGAGCAATTACACAAGCACGTCAGGCGAGGTATTGTTGGGAGCATGTTGATACGTGGTGCCGAACTGTCTCTTTGCCATGAGCCCAAAACCTGAGGAGACAGTGAGCTCGCATCTTCACAGTTGCCAAGGACTCCCAGTATGAACCAATTCTTGGCTTATTCTCTTTTAACCTTTTATATGGAGTCTGTGTAGACTAGGATCTGAGAGATCCAGCAGGTTAGCGGTAGAGACTAGGCCAAGCAGGTGTAGTCTCACTGACACCCAGGTAAAGCTGGATCAATGGATTTGTAGTAGCTTCAGTCTAATGTCATTCCGTTAAAATGTAATTTGGCACATTTCAGTGTTTATGTAACTATAGATATTTTCAAGAGAAGTGGAGAAAAATAACCCTCCATGAAGTTGTTTGACTGAGACGTTTAGACTCATGGGGCTGAAAACATCTGAGGTGTCATGAAATGCTGATCATGTCCTTAATTGATTGATTAGAGTTACATTATGTAGGAAGCCACAGCTACAACAGGATGTTGAAACTTCAAAGGGTTTGAAGTTTCAAGCTCAAGTTTTTCCATTCATACCATGGGCTAGAGGTCAAACAGTACATCTCAATCTCAACTTCATTGGTTTTGACCATTTACTTGCCATTTTCCACTATATTAAGAAGAAACCCAAAATCCTCAAACTGTTGCAGGACATGCTCCTGGCTAAATTACAATACTATTTGGTCTCTAAATCAAGCACATTGAGTGTTTATCAAACTTGCTTGAAGATTGCTTTTCAATTTTTAACTTTTTTTAATCCCATTTACGTGTCCAAGAGGCCTGGAGTAAATCCAGATGAAGTTAAATAAAAAAATAAAACTGAATTGAGTTCATAACATTCTTTGACAGCGAAAAGCTTTACAAACTGTAAAAGCATGTTCTCTTTCATAAGCTACCCTAAATCACATCTTGGAGGCAAAACTGTGTTTACACAAAGTTACGAAGCTTCTTCCATTTATAATATGGGTCAACACCGTTCTTCGGGCATCTTGCCCCTTTTGTTCTGTTCTAGCATCCAGTCATCTGGAAGGAGGTGAGGAATAACCCCATCAACCCCAGGGGCAATAAAACCAGCTCTGCAGCCAGCCGACTTGTGAGCGTTTCCTTACCATTTTGACGCCTGTGCAACATACAAAAATAGCTCATCTCTGAAGTATTAGTCTACAAACGAACTAACTATTTATAACTCCTTAGTGACTCCAACGCCTGTTGATGAGACATTTTTGAAATTAGATTTTATTACGAGTTTAAAATAGGAAACTTGTTGTAAAGATATTAACTGGGTTAACATTGTCACTTAGCAGTCACTTCAGGCATACAATGACTGAACCGCTGACTGAAAACCAATTATAAACTACGCTGCATCTTAACTTGTATTCTTTAACTTTCTCCTCAGACCAATATTTCCCCAAACGCTTGGGTACAATTTCAAGTGTGGCTATTTAAACTGCTCCAACCATCTCAGCCACCTAATGACCAACTTCATTTTAAATCTTCTCATCCATTAAATTGGTATCAAAATTGAACTTAATTTTCCTACATGAAAACTTACAACTACCCTGCTTAATAATAATAATAATCCTTGAGCCAGTTTCAATTTTTAAGCATTTATTGTTAATAACCAGTTTATTCGTTCTCCTCGCTCCTGAGCCTGGCGTTGGGGTTGGTGATCTTGATGGCCAACTGAGCCGCCCTCTCCACAATCAGCTTCCTGTTCTTGGAGGAGACGTTGTGGGCGATCTCAGCACAGTGAGTCCTACAGGAAAGAAAGACATGGGACTGTTAGATAACTGCAAGACATTAAAATTAACACTTTCAAAGTGACAGTTGTGTTGAGTTCACATTGTTAGAATTATTGTCAATTCAAAATGTATAACAAAGCAAGTAATAAGTCAAGTATAATATAATAAAACTATCAAATAAAGACTTTGTAGCTTAGAATATTTTAACAAGTCACCTTGTAAAATTAGCTCAAGTGAAGAAACAATTTTGGTCTTAAGTCGCCCGATGTTTTATGATTTTGAATGACAGTTTCTGTGCAACATTCATATTTTAAATACATGATCATTCAAGCCATAATTGCAGTTTTTTCTGCATAGGATAAACAATCACATGTAAATGTTCATAGTTTGTTAAACATGTTCAGTGAGTCATGACAGTGTCACTAAAAACACCACATTCAAGTATCACAGGGTGAAAACACTCAACCTAACCTAAGTAATGAAAACAAAGGAAGAGGCCACTAAATGTGACTGAAACTTCAGAGGGAGGGGAATATTACAGAGCCAATCCATAATTTTATTTATGGCTTTATGCTTTCAGAGTAACAAGATGTCATATTTGAAAAAATTTGGTTTCTTCCAGTAACAGTCTGTTAGACTTTTCTACAGGATCAACATGAAAGGCAGAAAAGCAAACGATCATTAACACATAACCACTTTCACTGAACTATTGATTCACCACTGATCATTTTCTAAAATAAGTTCAGCTTGTCTCAAACAAAATGTCTCAAAATATAGGGTCAGATATGTAAAAAAAGGTAAATAGATTAATAGATTACATTCAGAAAACAGCTTAGTAAGATGAATGTCAGCTTGGCTTTCCTCCAACTTGAAGATTTGCTTATGAAGCCTCATATCCTCCTCAACCTAAACCACCATTTGCATTCTGGAAATCACCAAACATCTCCCTTGAAACACAGATGATGATTAAATTTGGCTATAGGAGGCTACTGAGCTTATCCATAGTTTGCTTGTTCCTTAATAGGTGGAGTGTAAATACTGTGAGCAGGGTTTGAGCCATTTACTTCTGAAGACAGTTTTGTTAGCCAGCTAAAAACAATTGCAAACATAAAATTATATATTATATAATCAATTATCCTTTTCTCTCTCTTTGACAGCAAAGCATGCAGTATCCCTCCTGGTGTGCTGTTGAATTCTTCTAACATGCAGTTACAAACTATCGACTCTTCGATCAGCAGATCAACTCATTAATCTCCCCTTTGAAATTTGCTGAACAGTGGGAGTTCAGTAATTTGTAGGCCAGTCACTCAAACCTACTGGCACTGCCAAGATAAATAATATGGGATCAATGATCAATTTGTGACCACTATAACAATTTTGTACATTCTTTACTGAAATTACAGTAAAGAATGGATCTACAGATGTTGTGACTGCTGTATCACACAGGTTTATGCTTTGATCTATGGTCAAGGTAGCCTGCTTTCTACCTGATTGGCCCACCGCAGCTCCATTGCTATGCATATTTTCATTTCCTGGTTTAAAAAAAAAAACAAAACAAACCCAGACTCCAAGCTTTATCCTACAGGTACACAAGTAATATTAATGGTTTTATGTCATCTATAATGGACAATGGCCTTGCTGTTACAAACTTCCCCCTTAAACGCTTTGATCTGGACACAGGAACTCTGCTTTAACTCAGCAACGTACCTCATGTCAATTTTAAATTATTTAACAATATGTGCATGCACAACTTACTTGTTACTCATCATCAGGACCTCGAGTTCCTTGACATTATGTACCAGGAACTTCTTGAAGCCAGTTGGCAGCATGTACTTGGTCTTCTTGTTGCTACCATAACCGATGTTGGGCATCAACATCTGACCCTTGAACCGCCTGCGGACCCTGTTGTCAATACCTCTGGGCTTACGCCAGTTTTTCTGTAACATAGAACAAAGATATACGAGAATGAATTGTTTGCAAATCCACCTTAAAGAGTAAAAGCAGTGGTTCAACCCTGATGAGCATATTATATGTGATGACTTACCGCAATCTTAACATATCTGTCAGACTGATGGCGAATGAACTTCTTGGTTCGTTTCTTGACAATCTTGGGCTTTGTGAGGGGCCTGAGGGCTGCCATGGTGACTGAGAGCAGAAAACAATCAAAACTTAGGTATACAACCAATTTAATGCAGTTGTGTCAGCTTCGTTGTTACAACATGCTCTTCACTGCAAGGACTATAGCTGCAGTTTCTAGGTAGGCAAACGCAGGAATAGTTCTCAGCTACAAAACTTTAGCCATGGTGTGAATGATGTTGCTGATAACTCATAAGACACATTTATGAACGATAGCTCCCAGTTAGCGTGGGACTAACAGCAGTTTACCATATATCCGTACACTTCTCAGTGTAGTGAGCTTGAGGGTAAACGTGTTGACTAGCGTAAGCTAGCTATCGTCCTCCGTGCAGTGTATTTAGCTAACTCGCTAGCTTGCCATACTACTTCAAGAAGGAAAAGCTTCCACAGTTTAGACAAATTAAAAAACAAACAACAAAATCACACATGCTTAGTACTGTTTACACTTCGCTGTTATTTCATAATGCTTTTCTGGCAGCGTTTGCTGTATGCGACTACCCCATTTTACGGGGCGAGCGCCGGCAGCGTCTTTAGCAGCAGCACCTCGCTTCAGAACGACAGATACAGACGATATAAACCGATAAAACGGTGAATATCACCCGACATGTGTGGAGTTTATGTCTAAGATTGACGAACCACACCTGGATGGTCAAATTATGCCCTAAAATGCGTGGATTATCACAGATTGCATCGACTCACCCGCCGATGTAAATCCAAAAGGGACTTCAGCGACGGCGGAAGGAAAGAAAAAGGACTTCCGAGAGTGCTGCAATGGCTTATGGGTAAAGTAGTTTATCGGGAGTACCTTCTCACAGCGCCTGCGCCCCACTTTAATTTACACCTTTTCCCCAAAAACGAAAGAAAGTGAAGCAATGTGTCGTCGTGCGTTTTGTCATGAACTAAATGTTATGTGATCAAGTCTGAAACTGAGCACATATTTTCGCCCGCCTTTCAAATTTGTTTAGTGCCGTTAAAAGGTTAGTGCGCAACTTCCTGAAGAGATGAGGCTGGTTTTTTTTGGGGGGGGGGCAGCGGGCTGGACTTCTGCCTTCATGTGAACTAAGGGAGTTGGACATCCCACGGAAGACCCAGTCAAAAAACCGAGACCGCAAATAAATTAATAAAATAAGTTTTGTTCCTGTTTTTACCGTCAGGGGAGCGGGGGAGTCAGCTGACTGCCAGTTGCAGGAAACGAGGGTGGGGTGTGATAAAAGGTAAATGATCTTTTTTTCTTTCTTTTTTTTTTTACAAAAATAAATCACATGTTAGTCACTGATAGACTGCGTGTGTGCGCGCGAGTAATGCTTGAGGATTTGTACCTGTTTCATTTTGTCGTTTAGTTGTTTTCCAGAGCCTGAATGGAAAAACAGCCTATTATGAAGTGAGTGTCTCCCGTTATTCAGTGGTTTGCTTGACGTCGCTCTCTGTATCTTTCATCTCATTAATCTAACTTTCGTTTCCCGTTACTTACAGCCACCAGAACAGAAACTACGGAATAGCTAATCCCGGCTATGTCCCGGCAGCACAGGGGGGGCCCGGTAAGACCCACTGACCTCTAATACTTAAAGTTTTTTTTTTTTTTTTGCACTGAATGTAAAGCCATGTTGTCATGACATGGACTGAAAGTTACTCAGTTGTGTTACAAGTTCAGCGCACACCTTGACGTGACGTCATTCTCAGCCTGCAGGTTATTTGAGGTTGGTTGCGCCCAGGTAGCTGAAGGAGTCACATGTCGTACGTTTAAGAGTCTGGGGGGGGTTGACAGACGGTATAGGTTTTGTGTAGGAGTCAAATCATGCTTGTGAGCGTTTTAGTGTAGTTGTGTAACCTCTCAGAATGGATCCCAACGCGGGTAAGTCACGTACTCACTTCTGTTTCTTATGGTGTTGACACAGAGAAACGTGTTACAGCTTGGAAGTCCAAGACTTTCTCAAAGTGTCAAGAGATCTGGGACTTGAGGACTTGAGCGCCGTCTCACGCAGTCCTATGGTCTACTTGTCTGTGTGATGCACGAGAACTGTACTAGAAAGAAAATTCAACTTTATCACATTTTGAAGGTCGACATTTGTGGAAATCACTGAACTGGTTCTTCTGGTTTTAACAGCAATGTTTGCCCCGCCCGCTGCAGAGGGCCCCAGCGCTCCTCCGGCCAGCATGTTTGACAGCATGCCTGGCTATGAAGGAACAGTGGCAGGTGGAGGTACAGTATGCTGCATGCGCTCTTTCGTAGCCCTGTTTCATCCCTGATTGTAATGAAACATTAAAGACACACTCTCTAGCTACTTTAGTAGTTGCACAGTTGGTAGGTAGGCTGTTCTAGGAATTTTGCAGAACTTGCCACAGTACTATATGCAATCTAAAGCAACAGTGATACTACATATTACACCTTAGTAGAATTAGTTACAACTCTCAATATAATGCAGTCCAATTCAACACCACTACATACCTCACTTCCATTAAACATGTCAAATGATCAGTCAAAACAAAGATAACAAACATTGTTATCTTTGTAAGGTTGAGCCATTTTACTTGATTAGAGTGATTGCTCTTAGGATAACTAAATGGAAAAGTACAAAAATTGTCAATATATCCTGTAGGTGGATTTCTGCCCCCTCCCATGCCTGCTTACCCAGTTCCTCAGCCAGAGCCTGGACCTGAACAACCACAATGGAAGTAAGGCTCAACATGACAGCTAAGGGGAAGGATTGTTCATAATGTGGTTTAAAAAAGAAAGTGTCACTTCCTCCTAAAATATTTTGCTTTATAACATTCTATATGTCATTCCTTCACGGCTAACAGTATCCCATCTATAACTGAAGACACTGCTCGGGAGGCATTTATCCTTTTTGCCTCCAGCAAGTGCTGCTACAGTACAGCACCCGCAAAGGATGGTGTGATCACCAACATGGAGGCATTCAATACATACAGGGTAAGAAGATGTCTATACATGTGAGTGTTTGGAAAATCTACTAGAATGAAAATAAATAGAAGTATAATAGTTCATATGGTAGTTTTGGCTCTTCAATTCATGACCAAGCAAAAAAATGTCAGTAGACTGTATAATCATGTCTAAAGTTTGTTGACTCCACCCTATGCTTTGTTTCAGTACCGCCTGGAAACATTTACTGAAACGAGATCTACAGAGTGGAGTCATGAGCCATATAATGGTACAGTGCTGTTACTTTGTGAATCTTCTCAATTTTCTTTTCATTGACGTTTTGAGACAATAAAATGTCAGAAAAAAGTGAAAACAATCATCAGACTTTTCATGAGATCAGGGTGATATTTTCAAATAGCATTTTTTTGCCAGACCAACAGTTAAAAACAGTGATGGTCCAATATGCTCTTTTATTTGGGTCAGGCCAGCCAGTGGATGCCTTTTCCCAACCACCTCCAGGGCCTTGGGATATTCCAGCTCAAACCCCCAATTTTTTTCTGGATGGAAAACAGGTTATCAAGGTTCCCTACACGTCATCTGTGAAGGTGAATTTTATGAGCATTGCAATGATAAAAAAAAAAAAAAAAAAAAAAAAAATGGAGAAGAAAAAGGTCCTGTAATTGACTTACAAGAGTTTCCTGATCAGAAACATTTTATTTGCAGAGCTGCCACGTTTGTTTGGGAATGGGGCGAAAACCTTGCAAAGACTGTGCCGGTGCTGGTAATGTAAGTAATTTCCGCAGAACTCGCTGAATATATAATTTGAAGATGTTTAGTGACATGATCTGATCACCCTTTTCCATTTCTTGCTCCTGCCAGAAAGTTTGTTGGGTGTGCAATGGATCCGGTTACCGCCACGGAAATGATCGATGCCACCACTGCAATGGAAGAGGAAGGGACAAGTAAGTGTTACCCATAGATTTCCTATTATGTGAAAGCATCACTAAGAGTAATTTATAAACAGTAATGTTTGTGCTTTTTTTTTCCTAAAACAGCTGCAGCCACTGTCATGGGCAGGGATCGAGGCAATGTAACACATGCCATGGAAAACAACAGCTTCTGGTCTACATCAACCTCACTGTGAAATGGTGCTATTCCTTATTATTCCTTAATAATGTCAAAAAGGCCATAAATAATCTTTCTGAATGGCCTGAATGTCACCAGCATTTATGGTTACTTCATATTATTAATTATTGTTTAAGACTTCTAATTATAAACTGGATATCTTCTCTTTTATGTTAATGCTTTCAGGACCAACAACTCTGATAACTATGTTGTAGAACAGTTGAGTGGACTGCAGGTGGACAACCTTAGCAAGGTGTCTGGCAAGGAGCTTTTCATAGACTCTCAGTACATGGTAAAACATTGTTTCTTAATCACTCTTAAAGTAGAACATGCAAGTGGGATAGTACATGCACATTGTTTCTAATCTAGATTTACTGAACTGTGATATTATTATTATGTAATAGTTGTCTCCCGTTTATCTACACATAAAAAACATGACCGAAATGAATCCTGTATACACAGGGTTCATTTCGGTCATGTTCTAATCAGTACAGATATTTTCATAGCTCACATAACTTGGTACACTCGCGTTTTATGAGGCTAACTGCCTCAAGTGTATTTTCATTGGTTTTATTTTGTATTGGGCTCAGAGCACTGTGAAAACACAAGAGTAGCTGTGGCTGTACATATCCTGTGTGACATTTGGAGGACTGAAACTTCTACAGCTTGTATGCTTCACTCTACTATGCAGCCTGTGTACTGTGTAGTGATGTTAGGCCTAATACTGATCCTTTGTTCAAGGGTCATACATGTGCATCATTGCACTCCTCAGAATAAATTAAATACTAAAATGTTTGTTATTAGGCTTGATATGTCAACTGTAAATTAACATAATTTAAACAGTGATGGTGTTTCACCATTTGTTCATATTATTATACACTGTGCAGGTATACCCATTGATAGGCTTCCCAGACCCTGCAGTGGTAAATGCATCACAGCGCCTTGTGAGTGAACACCAGAGCAAGTACTCCCAGACGTCACGTGTTCTACAGCAGGTATTCAAAATATTTTGATAAAATATTTTATTTGAATTTGACAACAGTTATGATATATAATATAATTTGTTAACATGCTGATATTTGCTTTCTTTTCTGCAGCGCCAAACCATCGAGCTGATCCCTGTCACCAAGGTGACCTACCTGTGGAAGGGGAAATCAAACATATACTTTGTTTATGGGAATGAGTTCAAAGTCAATGCAGATAACTATCCTGCTACCTGTTGCTGTACTCTAATGTGATTGCAGCAGTTGTGTATGAAGATGTATATATTCCAAGTCAGTGGATATCTAATTGTCAGTTTTACTGATTTTTACCAATTAGTGGAGTATTCCCTGACATGTGGGCAGATATGGCTGCATTAAAGTTTTCCATTTAACAGAGTTCACACACAGACATTCACCCTTTGAGCTCCCACAAGTTAGTGGAACTTGAAAAAGTTTCTTGAAAAAGCAGTCTTCAAGGCTACACAGAAAGTTAATTGATCTTTGACTAATGACTTGCTACAAAAAAAGTGGGATTTACACTTGCACCTCACCTGCTTGCAAAAACTGGTTGACACAATATAAAACATAATCATACTATATTCTCTGAATTCTGAACCATATTGCTTTAGCATGCATCAGTAAAACCAGCAATTTCATTTAAAAAATATATTTTTTAATCGCTGCAGTACCATTTTTACTACTACTGCGTTTTTATATGAAAAAATTAAATTTTATTGAATGTGCAAATTCTGCAAGCCAAAAAAATTCATTCTGCTATATGAATAAATGTTATTTCGCAATGTTTTGCTCGCGAATCATTTCGTCATTTAAAGTGGACTGTCGCTCGCGAAATGACGTGGAGAACGTGTTCGCCATAATGATAATAAACCGTGAACACAAAGCTACAATAAAGAAAATTAAGCCGTGGCTGTGAAGCGGAGATTAATACGTAAACACCGAGGAGCAAACGAGCTTGGACTGATACCCGTGAACGCAAGTCTTGGCAAATTCGGTGAAACCGAAGAAGAGCTGAGCGGCGCAAAGAGGTGAAGTTAGCATGCTAGCTAAATGTAGCCAGGTTTACCTGTACTGCTGCTATCTAACACCCTAGTGCCTGGTTTCCTGTGCAGAGAGGTTTCATTTGGTCCGACTATGGTTTGGATATCACACAACATGCTGTGCATGTCCGGACAGTTTAGGCTCAGTGTAAACTATGGCACTGGAACCTAAAAGCGGTTGCTTTGATAGTGTCGCTAGCGAGCTAAGTATATTAGCTTCCTTGTTTAGCCACAGTCTGGCTAGCCAAACATCGCAACAGGCAGTGTGTGAGTTTGTTACTGGCTGGGGCAGTGAGTATCAGCTGCAAGTGAATGTGAAGAAACGCGCCTTGTGTTGGAGAAAATGATGTAGTTCGTAGATGAATTAGAAAAGATGTTATATATCATTTTAGTCGACGTGCTGATTTGTAGAGTGACAGCGTTGGTTGTTTGACAGTTACAGTCCCCGGGGGACTGCTGCACCTGCACGCTGTGATGTTTGTGAGGCGATGGAGCAAATCCGCTTCTTTGCCCTTTGTTCTCTGGATTTTAGCGAAATATATCTTCTGATTGTGTCTCCCGCGTAATATGAAGTCGTGCTACCCCGTGTTTGATGGTGTTTTTGTCAACTTTTAATTATCATAGTTCATGATATATTAGAGCATACTTCCTTAAACCCCTCTGGAGTATTAAGTTAGTGTGGACTGTAATGTAAATAAAATATTAATCTGTGCAAGAAAGTAACCTAGTGCATTTACACAACTACTGCTCTTAATTACAGATTTAGGTAGTTGTATATTGAGGACTACATTTTCAATTAAAAAAAAAAAATCAATTAAGCCATCTGAATACTTTGTCCACAAATGGTAACTAATTGAAACTATATTAAGTGTATGCCAACTTTGAAAGGTAACGCTATGGCGTCGGCATCTGCCAGTGTGGATTCCAAGGCAGAGCTGACTGCTCTACTGGAACAGTGGGAGCGAGATCAACAAGGCAGCACACAGGAGCTGGTTAACATCCTCACAAAGTAAGTAATTCTGCTTCTTGGTAATGTGACGTCATTAGGATGAGTTTAGGGTGATTTAAATAAGTGCTGTAACTTTCAGAATCTCTGAGCTTGTCGAGAAGGAGACAGAGGAGTACCACAAAGCAGATCCAGATCCTTTTGATGATCGGCATCCTGGTACGAAAAAGAAAACGCATAATAGCAAGATTACTGGAGATTTAAATGTTGTGCATGTTTTTGATATTTCCCTCTTGGCCACTAGGGAGAGCTGATCCAGAATGCGTGTTGGGACACCTGCTCAAGATCCTATTTAAGAATGATGACTTCATGAATGCAGTAAGAATGAACTAAGACTTGGGTGCTAAAAAAGGCCCTTTATTTTGTGCAAGTCAGAAGATAATTTTCAAATGCTCTTTCCTTTGTAGTTGGTGAATAGCTATGTGATGACCAGCAGAGAATTTTCCCTCAATGCAGCAGCTTGTCGGCTGCTTCAAAACATCATGCCTGGATTGGAGACAGCTGTGGTCTTTCAAGAAAAGGTACACTTATCCTGACTTGATCATTTTGTTTTATTCTTTTTTTTCTTGTTCAAACAATGCACTTTATTTATTTCTGCCGTTATAGTAGCCAGTAATGTTCTTTCAATATTTATGTACAATGTGCATTGTTTACTGTGTAAGGGTGCAGGAACATCAAACATCACAACACTAAAAGGGAAAGCTGCAAAAAAGAGCACAGTTTTGAATTCTGTTGTCCTGGATATCAAACAGTTAAAATGGGGAAGAGGCAGATGTTAATAGCAGAGATGCTCAGGTAGTTGCTGTTGAGCTATAGTAGTGATGTTAAGTAAAGATGTGAAAGCCACATTTTTGCTGAGTCATTGGTATTTACTAGCAAGCCTAGTCAATAACCAGAGACAACAACAGATGGTGTTTAAAATGTTGCTTGTTTGAGGAGTCACAGTCCAGCCTGCAAAGTTAGTTACACTTTGACCACCGTTTTGTCAACTCAGAACAAACTCACAGGAACTGACACTTAACTCTTTTTATGAGTGTCAGTATTGATATTTTTATTTAGAACCACACTTTTGAAATTGACCATTTGTATTTGACCAAAAAGTAAAAACAATATATTTTTAAATATAGTGTTTTTTTATATATATTTTTAATATTTAGTAAAATATTTTTGTGTTTTTTCTTATTTGTAATCTGTTCACATTCTGTTCATAATCTGGTTTTATATGTATTTCTCTATTCATCTGTGTTTGTGTTACTCAGGAGGGTATCGTTGAAAGGCTGTTCAAGTGGGCTCAAGAGGCTGAGCAGCCCCTCAGAATCTATGCCACAGGTTTGTTGGCTGGCGCCATGGAGAACCAGGACATTGCAGCCAACTACAGGGAGGAGAACTCTGTTTTGGTCAGTAGGGGATTCTGTTGCCACTTTTATTGTAATGAATAATTCAAAAGTATATAAAGATAGACAATGTATCACAACACTTCTCCCGCCAACCATCAGAACTATCTGCTTATCTTCATTAGGTGGTGGGAAGTAGCAACTGTCCAGTAACCTTATTTCATGCTTTGACAGGTGCCTTTGATGCTGCATAGGTTACGTGAGCTTCAGGATAAGGATGCTGAGAACAAAAGGGAAATCAAACGGCCCAGCCCCAGGAAGATTTTGAGTGAGCCTTTGCTACCTTTGGATGAGGAGACTATTGATGGAGGCTTTGAAGAGAAGCCCTTCACGCCGAGCAGAAATGGAGCTGAAAGGGAGGGGACTGGGCCAGTGGAAGATGGTGAAATTCCCTTCTCAAACATTGAGCCTGAAAACGAGGTTTCGTTTCGTCTCAACTCCCCTCACAAGACCAGCAGTCGTGCCAACTCAGCTGTTAAAACCATGATGAAGCCCATGTCTGCCCCAGGTTCCCTGATACACCAAGGCATGTCTGATGGCAGCAGTTACCTAAAAAGGAAGATAGAGAGGGAGAGCGGCAGGACGTCAAAACAGAAGCTAAATTTCTCTTTGCCAGAGCCAGAGAGGAACTTCAGTGAGCTTTCCAACAGCAGCTGGTCTGAGATGAGCCCCTGGGTGATTGGCAACAACTATCATCTGTACCCTCTAACCCCAGAGATTGAGCAGAGGCTGATCCTGCAGTATCTCACGCCTCTGGGGGAGTATCAGGAGGTTGGTCCATTACCACCAGCCTGTGTGGTGTATAGTAGAATATAGAGCTGCAGTCAGTCATTTAATTGATATTGATCCAACTATTTTGTAAAGCAATTCATCATTTTTCTTAATGTTCTTTCTATAGTAAACTTAATATATTTGGCTTTTGGAATGATGATGAGTGAAACAAGTAATTTGGATGTACTTCCTTTTGCAGTAGAAAATTTATTAAACTATACTATTTAAACTATGTTCTAATACTTTATATAAAGACAAGATAACATGAGAAAATACTTGATCTTTTGCTGCAGTTCATGAATTTTGCAGCACATGTAACTTTTATCATTTTAGGCAATATGTTTGTCTTGTCTTGTCACAAACTTGCCAGTAGATGTCAGTCTTTCTCAAGCATGATTAAAGAAACTATTGTGTTCTGACATGAAAAGTTATGCTTGCTCAGTTTATACAAGAAATATGAGTAGCAGACCTTCTATGAGTTGAGCAATATATTCTAGCAACTAACCTTTTAGGTGGTTTCATTTTAAAGCAAATTGACATGATTTATGTCTGATGCCCATTTTTCCTTCTCCTTTCCATAGCTGCTGGCAGTGTTCATGCAGATGGGAGCTCGTGAGCTACTCATGCATTATATGGATCTAAAGCAGACCAACGATGTGCAGCTAACCTTTGAGGCTCTTAAGGTAAACATTCTCTTGTGTAGTTGACCCTCCATGGTGCCAAAATACAAGGTCAAGATTGTTAAGACCTCTCTCTCAAATCTCCCTTCTCTCAGTACCTTGCATCTTTACTGCTGCACAAGAAGTTTGCTGCAGAGTTTGTGGCTCATGGAGGAGTTCAGAAGTTGCTGGAAATCCCCAGGCCATCTATGGCTGCCACTGGAGTGTCTCTGTGCCTCTACTATCTTGCCTATAACCAGGATGCCATGGAGAGGGTACAAAACAGTCACACACCAGACAAGTACACTATGAAATATTGGTAATATTGGCAAAAATTAGCCAATCAGGTTTTTCTTGCAACTTCATTTGCATGTGCCAAAGAGTATTACATGTTTGTAGCAGTTAGAGTTTAGCAATATACACTATCATTATAGTGGTGTTGTGATTAAATATCATCTGAAATACTAGAATCTGAAGCCTGTTTTTACGATTTAATGATTTAAAATCTATGAACTTGTCCATATGTTTTATTAGCAAAGTTATGGTCATCATATTTATTTTGGAAATCCTGTGTTGGGGAGTTACACACAACAAGATAACATAATATATACATTCACAAAATCATCTTGACATTAATACTTTGGTATTTGATGAAACATATTGGATTTTATTACTGTCACCCAGGTCCAGCAGCAGTTTACATCTATATTCATTGCTCTGTCCTCTACCCTCAAGGTGTGCATGTTACCCCACTCCATCCTGTCAGATGTAGTTGGTTACACGCTGTGGCTGCTGGAGTGCTCACATGCGTCTGGCTGCTGCCACGCCACCATGTTTTTTTCCATCTCCTTTTCTTTCCGTGCCGTCCTGGAGCTTTTCGACAAGCAGGATGGGCTCAGGCGCCTTGTCAATCTGGTAAAACAAAACCAGCAGTCCACTACATGTGATACTCACTGTAACCATGTAAACCTAACCATCTGTATCATTCATGGAAAATTATGTATATTTCAAAAACTGATGAATTGAGCCATCTGTGTAATATCAAAATGTAATGTATCACCTGCTAGTTGTGTAGTAATACATAATATGAATTGACTGCCTCCAGATTAGCACACTGGAGATTCTGAACCCTGAGGATCAGGGAGCGCTGCTGAGTGATGATGAGATTTTCTCCAGTAGACAGACAGCCAAGCACACCTGCATGGCCCTGCGCAGGTACTTTGAGGCCCACCTGGCAATCAAGGTGGAGCAGGTGAAGCAATCCCTGCAGCGCACAGAGGGGGGTGCCCCCATTCACTCTCAGCCATACTACAAGGTACACACAGGACAAAAGATAACTGATTAACATTACTGGACATTATTTCTTAATGTAAACTTTGAAAGTGTATTTTATAGTCACTATGTGAAGTTGCTCTGTTTATGATATATATCATATATGTCATATATAATATGATATATGTCATAAAAGAAATGCAGGACTTTGTGTTGCTATAGTGATTGTTTGTGCTCTCATCTTCCCAGGCGGTCAGCTATAGCCGTGAGCAGGTGGTGGAAATGATGGAGTTTCTGATAGAGTACGGACCACTCCGGCTTTACTGGGAACCAGCAGAGGTCTTCCACAAGCTGTCTTGTGTCCAGCTCCTCCTGCAGCTTATTTCCATTGCGTGTGAATGGAGGACATACTATGGAAGGTATTGACAGGGCCCTGATTATTCTTTGAATTGTCTAGCACCTTTTTCCTTTTTACATGTTTTAACTATGTCCATCTCCAAACTGAGATTGAGTGACTTGCAATATTGTGTAACGGTGATAATAATTTTTCTTTCCCTGTAGGAGTGATACTGTGCGTTATGCCCTCGACATCCTGAGCATCCTCACAGTTGTTCCAAAGACTCAGCTGTTGTTGTCTGAGGCTGTTGCTGTGCTCGACGAGGGAGGATCCACCGTCTCCACTGTTGGTAGGTGTTGACAGTTTCACTTTTATTTAGAAATTACATAAAATTTTATTCATATCCATATTTATCAGGCACTCTAAAAAAGGCTTGACTTAGAATATGTTTTCTTTTTTTTTCTTTTTTTTTCATTTTATTTGTACACAGCCATTAACACATTCAAGCAGTGTGACATACAAACTGGTGTTTTACCAACACTTTTAGTAAATGTGCCTGTAGTGCACTGGTTCATTACACCATCAGATGATTTTTGACATGGTGTGAGCATTAAGTTGAGTACTTTTCAGCATTTTGGAAATGTAGCACAATTAGATTGAAATTATTAGCATCCACAGAATAGAATAAAATGCATGGCTTTGTGTTTTCATTTTTGTTTATTTCATAAAACCTGTGCCCAGCTCTGCTGAGAGATGGCACAACTCCAGGTTTCCTTCTCTGTCAGGTTTTTCATTTAATTTTTGGATTTTCTCTTAGGAATGAGCATAGTCCTGGCAGTGGCAGAGGGAGAGGTATTTGTGAATGATGCCGAGATTCAGAAGTCAGCTCTGCAGGTTGTCATCAACTGCGTCTGTGCTCCAGACAAACGCATGTCCAGCATTGGCAAGTTCATTGCAGGCACCCCCCGTCGCCGCCTGCCCCAGCAGACCAAAGCCAGTGAGAGTGTGCTCACTAAGATGTGGAATGTGGTGCAGTCCAACAATGGCATCAAGGTAGAATTAAATGTTATCAATCTCCAAGTGTTGGGTGTCGAGTCTCTCTCTCAAGTGTTGGTGATGTTTTTAAGGCTGTACTTTATATTCTTTTGGAAGCATTGACAAAAGGTGACCTGTTTTTTTTGGGTTTTTTTTCGGTCATTCTGGGCCACAGGTTATGCCAGTGGCCACAATTTCTATGCATGTTGTACTTCTTGACAGTTGCTGTTAAATGCTGTCAAAGGAACTGATTTATACGGTATAGTGCCTTTAACATGGGAATAGCACAAAGCTCTCATTCACCCACAAGCATATCCATACACTGAATGCAGTGGAGATGCCATGCTGTCTTGGTCATCAGGATAAGAACAATCAGTTATTAAAACTGGGGAGACATTATAACATGCTAATTGCGAGGGAGTAAGAAAACTATGTTGCTTACTAGCTGCACAAAAGAAGGATGTCTTCAATGTGCACATGGTTTATACACCCAGTTTGCCGTTTATTAGGTACACAAAGCTAAATCTAATGATAAACAGTCAGAAGTAACAACCCAGCAATAAATCTGACCCTCATGAAGGTTACAATGATCAGTTTATTGAAACTTTTCTGGAGAGGAAGCGATTCACTTGTGCGATTATTTTGGACGCTGTAGTTTGTGGTGCTGTTGAACTATATTGCATCATACAGAGTGTTTTTATCTTATCCTCACTGATATAGTATAATGCAATACAGTCTGTATTCCACTGCATTAGTCATTTATGTCACACTGTAAAACTGTTTTAGGAAAAGAAAACAATTGTCTTAAGTGGCTCCAACTACATTAAGTGTTATGTTGGTTGCTGGTAAAGTCATTTAAGCACAAACAAGTTTTAGAGACAGCAAAAGAAGCTCTGAAGCACTTCATTGTCCACCTCTCATGATGGGTGCTACACCACTGGGTCAATTCCCTGAGTTGGGAGCTTTGGTAATCAAAGAAAAAAACTTTTCAAACCTCAGTCTTGTCAGCCATTCTTTTTAACCCATGTTCTGTGTCCTGCAGGTGCTGCTGTCCCTGCTGACAGTGAAGATGCCCATAACAGATGCAGATCAGATCCGAGCTCTGGCCTGTAAGGCCCTGGTTGGTCTGTCTCGCTCCAGCTCAGTCAGACAAATAATCAGCAAGTTGCCTTTGTTCAGCAGCGGACACATCCAGCAGCTCATGAAGGAGCCTGTGCTCCAGGACAAACGCAGCGAACATGTCAAGTTCTGTAAGTTTGCTGCTGAGCTGATCGAAAGGATCTCTGGAAAACCGTTGCTGATCGGTACGGATGTGTCTCTGGCCTGGCTGCAGAGAGCCAGTGTCGTAGCTCAGTCCAGAATCACCTTCCCTGAGAAGGAGCTTCTGTTGCTTATTAGGAACCACCTTGTGGCCAAAGGCCTTCATGACACGGCCACGACACTCACCAAGGAGGCAGATCTCCCAATGGCATGCCTGTCTCATTCTTCGCATTCAGCTTCGTCTTTCCCCCCTGTTGCTCCTCCTCCAACTGCCTCTCCTGTTGCTACTCTCCCCCGCACACCACGGCTGGCCAATGGTGTTGGGTCAAGACTCGTAAACCATCCTTCTCATTCATCCACCCCTGGCTCCAGCCATCCACAAACACGTCCCTCTTCATCACAACCCACTGGGTCTGTTGCTGCTGCGTTCCCCTCAATGTCTGTCCCCCACTGTAGCAATGGCTCCCCACTGATCGGCCGAATCGTTTTCTCTCGTGAACGGCAAACGGGGTGCACTACAGTGAGCTGCAAGAAACCTCGGGTGCTGAGGCAGAAGTCTGACCATGGGGCCTTTAGCCAGAGTCCAGCCATGAAGAAGCAGTTTGACAGGCACCTGCCCTCCCCCCCTGCACTAGACAGCATTATTACAGAGTACCTGAGGGAACAGCATGCACGCTGTAAAAACCCTGTCGCAACATGCCCACCTTTCTCTCTCTTCACACCCCATCAATGCCCTGAACCCAAACAGAGACGCCAAGCACCCATCAACTTTACATCTCGACACACACGGAGAGTTATATATCCTAAATACGGAGGAGTAGATGGAGGATGCTTTGACAGACATCTCATCTTTAGCAGGTACGTATCCAAATCGCTCTGTGCTTTGCTAGATTTTTAGATAGATTATTATATAATAATTATAGATTATTCAACCATCCAACACAAATTTGCTTCTTGTCCAGGTTCCGTCCCATCTCCGTGTTCAGGGAGGCTGACGAGGATGAGAGCGGATTCATGTGTTGTGCCTTCTCAGCTCGCGAGCGATTCCTGATGCTTGGGACGTGCACAGGGCAGCTCAAACTCTACAATGTGTTTACTGGCCAGGAGGAGGCCAGCTACAGCTGTCACAGCTCAGCCATCACTCACCTGGAGCCCTCCAGGGTCAGTAGGGAAAGCTACTAATACATAAACAATGTTATGTAAGGTAATGTCTAGTTGTCATCACTGCTGCGTGTAATTTCACTTGTCCTGTAATATATTTAAAGTTCCCCTCCACTTGAAAATGTGTTTTGCTTATTGCTGATCGACTGATGTTAGACCTTCAAGTTGCTGAATCATGTTTGTGCTCACCTTCACTTTACAACTAGTATGGAAGCCACTCCAGGTCCAATATTCACCATGCACACATGTAATGAGGAAACACTGAGACTGAACTTTTCAATGAAGTAGAAGACTTCTTACATCCAGTAGTTAAAATTTAAAAGTAAATTTTAAATATTTACATAATCTTAGATACTGATTTATTTGTCTCAACAAGGGGGAAGGAGTGGATGTAATTTTAAGAATTTTTATTGAGGTTTTTTTTAATATTTTTGTGGAAAAACAATATGACACACATTATTATTCCAAGCAAACTGTGTTTATATGTCTTAAAACATGTCTGGAGGGGATCTTTAACCACTCAACACATTTTGTATTTTTAGGATGGGTCTCTGCTGTTAACATCAGCTTCTTGGAGTTACCCTCTGTCTGCACTGTGGGGCATGAAATCAGTGTTCATCATGAAGTAAGTGATGTTGGCACAGGAGACTGAACTCATATTTTCACCAGCTACATACAAAATGCATTCTTTTAAATATAAATATATATCGAAACATTTGGAGTGTGAAATTGCCAAAAAAGTACACACCACATGACAAACTAATGATTAACAGTTCAATTTAGGACTTTTGCCTGTGATTCCAATGTTTCCACAGGGTTGTATGTGGTCTTATAGTGGTACAGCAGCTTCATGCTGTCAAAAGAGGGAGCTGCCGAAAGGAGATGACATGCTGTTTAATTATGCACGCTAACAGCCTGAGGGCTGCAGTCTTCAGTTCATGGAACACAAGCACTTGGCTTCATTCATCCGCACAGTTTAACCAAGGCAACACTGAGTCTCTGCCGATTCATTCAGAGTTGTTCTACAATGTCTTTAAGCAATTATAAAGTTTAAACTATTCAGCTTTTATACTCGCACTGGCTGCATGTTTTCAATGAAACGTTAAAAGGTTGCTCTTGTTGTCTCCAGGCATTCCTTTCTGGGTGACCATTATGTGGAGTTCAGTAAGCTTTCACAAGATCGTGTCATTGGAACTAAGGAACATATAGCACGTGTACGTTTGTCAGCATTTTTTTTAACATTACAATATAAAATATTAAATACAGAACAACTTGAAGTAAAATGGTGAACACTCACATTCAACTGTTCTGTTTGCCAGATTTATGATATCCAGACGGGGCAGGTAACTCTCACTCTGAACAACCCAGACCTGGCTAACAACTACAAGAGGAACTGTGCCACCTTCAACCCCACAGATGACCTGGTTCTGAATGATGGTGTGTTGTGGGATGTGCGGACGGCTCAGGCCATCCACAAGTTTGACAAGTTCAACATGAACATCAGTGGTGTGTTCCATCCCAACGGCCTGGAGGTCATCATAAACACAGAAATTGTATCCTTGAGACTTGAATATTTGTTGATGATAGTACAGTACAGTTGGTGCTTTTAGGAAAATTTATGCAGATTTTTCTGTTGAGGGTAGGTCTTCTATTGACAAGGGAGTAAATTAAATCCTAAACTAATCTCTTATCTTTTTACATTTATGAGGTTTTACACAATTATTGTTATTGTAGAATAGGTCATAAAGATTATGTAATTAAAGATATGTATATTGAAAAACTTAAATGTTTGTTTTAGTCCTCTAAGTATACAGTTTTCAGCTGCTGCGGTTATTGATATTTATTGCTAAATTAATTGCTTAAGTTAAAAGATGAAAGCAATTGCATTCAGGAGGTGCTTGTTTAAGAGTGCACTTAAGTAATGAGTAAATGGTGAAACATCTCAGAAAAGCTCCCATGATAGGATCACTGTTAGGCATTTATTTCACTGCTAGACATTAAATATGTATTGCACAAAAAATTGATTGTACAACCTTAGGGATGGTTTTAATTGCTGTGTAATTAAATTTACTGCTGATTTAGCTGATACAAATGAAAAAGAATGTCATGATCCTTAGCTTGAGTTTCAGTGGGACCTACGGACCTTCCACCTCCTCCACACAGTTCCTGCTCTGGACCAGTGCAGGATAGTCTTCAACAATAATGGCACTGTCATCTATGGAGGTAAATGTGGAAACTTCTGTGTGATGGGAAATGTAGAGCATTTGGCATCAAGCCTATAACTCACTGGACAGTCAGCGCAAGTGTGTGAAAGGTGTGCTAGAGAGGAAAGCTAATTATGAAGCAAAATGAGCAAGTGAGCATTTGGAGAGAGGTGTGAACAGAGCCTGTAGAGGTGTGCGTGTGTGCGCGTGTGCTTGACTCCACAGTCACTCAGAGCCATATGGGCAGAAGGATCATTGTTGGATTGGCAACAGACAGAACCAGCTGGTTCACACCACCTCACAGGAAGAGAAATTGGTGTGCCATCATGGCTCTGTTCATTCAATGACCACTTGAAGCTCTCAGGAGCCAGAACCCTGACTAACCAGCTTGTTGTGCACAGGCTTTATTTTCTCTCTTTGATTTTGCAGCAATGTTGCAAGCTGATGATGAAGACGACATGATGGAGATGCAGATGAAAAGTCCATTTGGTTCATCTTTCAGGACCTTTAATGCCACTGACTACAAACCAATTGGTAAGGCTTTCGGGCCTCACCCTACTTTAATTGATTTTTTTCCCCAAAGTATTTCATGATATTTTAGTGTTGTGCTTGAATACCTTTTTATATTATACCCTGTAGTAGCCGGTAATAATTTTTAATTACTGTAATATTTTATCTTGCTATTTGTATAGTGATATTTTCAGAAATTGACAAGTGACTATTGACTGACTGCACTTTGCTCTCCTCTCAGCCACTATTGATGTCAAGAGGAACATATTTGATCTTTGTACAGACACAAAAGACTGCTACTTAGCTGTGATTGAGGTAAATTCATGCAGCTTTAAAATGCAATTCGTTTTGCACGCTATTGTGATAAATTCTCTATTTGTAAATGCTGTATATGAAAGATTTAAATTTTCTTTTCCTGCTGCACCTGTTTCATAGAACCAGGACTCGGTTAACACGGACACAGTATGCAGGCTGTATGAAGTTGGTCGGCAGAGACTTGCAGAGGAAGAGGAGGAGGACGAGGAAGATCAGGTTCGGACTTAGTTGTTTTATTTTTGATAAAGTGGAGTCTCTTTGATTCCTTTAGGCAGAGATAGAAATAAATAGTAATTGAACTTTGTTGTCATCTGTGCACCAGGAGGATGATGATCAGGAGGAAGACGACGACGATGACGATGACTCGGATGATGATGTCGACACAGATCCCCTTATTGCCGAGCTAGAGAATGAGAATGGCGGAGAGGAAGAGGATGACGAAGAAGAGGATGATGGGAATGATGAATTCTCTCCTTCCGATGAGGAGGTGGCTCGTCTACTCGAGGAGGATGTTGATGTCGGGGATGATGACGATGAGGATGACAACGACGAGGACGACTCCGATAATGACGATGTTGATCTGGAAGGCGACAATGGTGAGCAGCGCTTCAGTTAAACTATATGTAGGGAGACTGTAGGTTCTTAAAAAAGTCTTAGAAGGAGTTATATTGACCCAGACTTTAAAATGTCTTGAACACATTTTTATACATGATAGAATACATACATACATATACACACACACACACACATATATATATATATA
>CM076651.1:10385195-10465195 GCA_038496675.1 Rachycentron canadum
GGGGAGGTAGGGAGGGGGGGGGGGGACGCGATTCGTGTTAAAACCGCGAGGGGGCATCGTGACTGCGTACCTCCAACAGGTGTAGGCTGGAGTGAAACTGGAGTCTACCTGTAGACAGAAAACTGAAAAAGCCTGCTGCTGCTGCAGCGACAGGGACTGCACTGTACCACACTGCACACGTATCCCTCCTCCCTGCTTGTGAGCATTTTGACCTTTGACAAACAAGTGAAAGTCCTGAGCAATTCTTATATCAGATTAGCATTTTATTTAAAAGAAAGAAAGAAAACGGGAAAAAAAATCAAATGAGAAAAAACGAGCTGCAGACTATAGTCTAATAACCAGCATAGGGTCGTTATAAACTGACTGCTGAGCGTCACGGCCACGGCTCAAGTGTCTATAGCCCACGATTATACTATAGAGGTTTTTCATTTGGAGAATGAGTCATGTCCAGATGCTCTACAGCTTGTTACTTGCAGGGCTACTCATGCTGGCTCGCACATGATACCCCCCCCCCATACACACGCCCACATATAGGCCTATACACTTTCTTTGGAGGCATTACGTTAGTCATGATCGTTTCACAAAGGCTGCGGGACGAGAGCGCTGCGTAACCGCTCACAATCTTCCCACTCCCGGTGGCTGTGTAGTAATCTTATCGCGTTTAATCGTTGGCACGTTCATCCCATGCAGCCATCATATGATCACTGCAGTTCTTTTTCAAGCGCAAAATAACAGTAGGCTACATTGGGAGGGAGAGAGAGAGGGAGAGAGGGAGGGCAGAGAAAAGAGGTAGTTTTGTGTGATGGAGCAACAGTTCGGCGCAGCCTCCGCATCCAGTCGGCGTGGACTGACCCGGCGCTGTCCGTGGTGCTGAAATGCGGGAAAGGCAGAGCCGCCGTGTACCTACACAGTACGTACTGTACCTTTATTCAGCCCAGATGACCCCCCCCCCCCACCTCAGACAACGTGTTGTCAATGGTAGATTGGATATTTCCCCAACAGCATTGTAAGACGAAACCCACCCCGCTAAGTTAACGAGCAATGCAACCACATAGCTTTTTTTTTTTATCGTGTCTTCTTTTTTCTTTTTTTTGCACATTTCCTTATCTTCTTGGGTAATTTTGTTATTGCCTGTAAATATTACCATAATACACCGATATGAAACAGAGCTGTGGTCTGTCTGCAGCCTGGCAGGCCTCTGTTTTTTTCTCTCTCTCTCCTGTATTATCTTAATGAGACGTTAATACCTTTCTTAGCTGCATATTCATTATTTTGTTCTTGGGTGTGTTTATGCAGGGAATAATATGAAATTGATTTGTAAATCATTTGTAGAGTGGCAGCAAAGGCCAGCATTGCATGTGTTCCCCAGAACTGCAACTAATGATTATTTTAATTGCTAATTAAACTATAATGACTTTTTTTGTTAATAAAAAATACATATAAGATTATACTTCTAGGTTTAGGTTCTAAGTTTAACATATATTGACTTTTAATTGATAAATGACTAATATATCATTAACCATTCATTGATTAATCAATCCTCACTCCAGTGTTTTGGAGTTCAACCTCCAGAACCTCTCTTATTTGTTCAATAAGAACAAATAAGTTCAACCTCTCTTATTTGCAAATGAGTCACTGGTGGATATGTTATAAGCAATATTGAGAGAATTTCTTTCCACTTTTTTTGAAGAGAGCTCTGACTATAAGTCAGTACTTGCCCACATGAGAGAGAGTGAAATGAATCAGCTGGCTTCATCTGTGACCACATGGACGTGAGTCAGACAGAAACTCCTGTAGAAGTACACAAAATAATCAAGTCGACTAGGCCACCATTATCCGAAATGGACAACTCTGGGATCAAACATGTGCAGAAAAGAACAAATGTTAGTGTTAATGTTCAACTGAGAGTGGGATTAAATAAATGAATGTAACCCAAAGTAGCATCTCTCCATGATTTTAAGCCATTATCAAGTTTCCAAATGAAAGTTCCTCAGTCTCATTTACATGAGCACCTTTTTATTCATCATGGGCACTGGATCACAGGGCTCACTACTTTACTATTACTACTACACTACACTACTGTAGTTTTCCTTCACTTAACTGACATGCACAATAAATATATTTATTATTGCATGTACACAATCATTTAAAAGTGTTTCATGATGAGTTTTATCATCTCACAGCTACACCACTGCAGTTGAATAGCATGCCTAGATTTCTGTGACACTGATTTTAGACCAGATTTGGTAAAATGCCCCTCTGCCTGTGTGGCAGAAATCCCTGGGTTAGCAGGACTTCATTGCAGTAATATGTCTGAGTGAGCGTGCATACAAGTCGTGCTGAACAACATGACTCAGTGGGCGAAGCCCAAAGACCGTTGTGTAATTTTTAACTTTGCTAGATCTGGGACAGGACTACTCAAGCCAAGAATGCAGGACCTTCATGGTCTCCATACTAACACTGTACTGGAATGGTTTAAGGATGCACTCAGTAAGCAGCTCAGCTTAAGTTGTATCAGTTATGATTAAGACTAGAACTAAAAGCAATGAGGAAACCAAAGGAAATAAGTTCATTCCAATACTGCAGTTTAGAGGAGCATGGTGTCCTCTTTAATAAAATGTTCCTTAGTACAGTGGTACCATTAGCACTCACACACAAAAAACATCAGACAATTTATAAGCAACAATAGTGTTTACTGTTGTTCTGGCAGCCTTGTGATGAGGTCTCCGATATTCTTTGCAGAATATTTCTCTCCTGTGGGTCATTGTACAGTTAGGTGTTGTATGTGTGCCTTACTGATTCAAAAGCAAGGTCAATGGGCCATGCATGCTCTATTTCAACTTTCACTATATTATATATGGCAGTAACACATTTTTCAAGACATGACAACATGTAATAGTCAGTATGTATACTGAAAGGTGATACTTCCTCTGTTGTGTAAATAAACAATAGATTTTATTACTGATAAAACACATTTATCTCAACCTTTGTCAATAAGCAGGAAAGTGAACAGTAGATAAGGAAAACAGGTCAAAGGTCAGGCAAAAGTACCTTACAGTGACGTGTATAGTGAAATCATTTTCCCTGGACTCAATGTGGTTTTGGATTTGGTGTCAGTGCAAATTAAAGCTGGAGGTAGCAGATACACAGTAAATGGGACTTGAACATATTAAGAACTTTGAATGGCATTACAGTTCACTAAGTGTGTGTGCTTGTGATACAAGACAAACCTCTCAACATAGACACAACGTGGAGAGCTGAATTGCCACATTTACTTGCAATCTTCACTTTAAAAGCCCCTTTTACCCTGCAACACTGCAGGGTTCAATCAAAAAGAGAAGAGATTGTAGCATTCACTCATAAGTTTTCTATTTAAGAAAAAAAAAGACATTGGGTCTGTTCCCACATGACATGACCATTCTAGTTATATTTGGCTTTTTTCCTACGCACCATGGGTGGCAGCACTGTTGGTGAAGAAATGTGAGTTAAAAAATGAAGGCACAACAGAGAAGAATGATATTAATTGTCACGCAGCCTGTCTAAATTATTTTAAAACTGCTTTTACAATTAAGTACCAGTTTTTCTCTGGTTTGCTGACCATAATGTTTATTTAAAACCATGATACTTAATACTCACTAAGTGGTTTTCTATGTAATAAGTGACCAGTGTGATGCTATAGATAAGGTCAGCTTGGTAACTGTTTGCATAAAATTATTATGTTTATTATTAAATCACCACTGTTGTCTAGTATGAGCTGCTTTTGGTAGTTATCAAGTGCTGTTATGAGAAATCAACTCCAGCTTGTGTTCTCACTTCACGCCAACACAGAAAATTGTATTCTTTAAAGGCTGTAAAAACCTTTGTTGGATATCTGAAGAACATATCTGAACAGGGAGTAGGTGATATTGTGTGGTTTGAGTCTCTTTACTAGATGTAAAACATTTTTAAATTACCTTGTTTTAGTTTATGGTGTTGCTCTCTTTGGTTATCTATCAATCTTAAATTCTTATTTTGTATCTCTCATTCTGCGTTTGTAGCTTTTGAAGGAACAATTCAGTCCCCATCATGTTGTTGAAAGGTTGACACTTTGGCAAACTTCATATGTCTAATGTAAAAGATGTAGCTTTTTGGACTTTTGCTTAATTCAAGTCTTGGCGAGATATGTTCTAAGAAATGGGGGCCCCTGGCTGACCTCTTAACACTCCCCTTTAAAAGCAGGCTGTACCCAACACCCACATTTTCAATCACAGATATGTTTGATAGTTGATGAGTAACTGGAGTTTGGGTTATATTTGGGATGGATAGACATACTGTATATATATATATATATGAGTGTATATCTGGAGGTATGGTGAAGTAAAAGAAAAATGGAGAGCACCAGGAGACTCAGAGTCCCCTCCTGTGTGCAAGCCTCATAATTCCCACCAGTGGTTACACAATAATGGCCATGTGGACTATGAATTCAACTGAATGCAGGGACAGTTTGAACTGGTATACTGTTGCTAAGTAGAAATGTCAGCTTTTGCCAGCATTTTCCACTGCCTGTCCTGTCAGTCCTTCCAACATCCTACGTTCAACATGCTGGAGTCTAAAGGTGAATTCTCTTGGTTTTGTTTTGAGGATATGCTAATGCTCTGCAGCTTTTAGGCACAGTGAAAGAGTGTTTACACAGCTTGGAGGTTTGGAGAGGGAGGACTATGAAAATATGAGCCTGTCTGATGTGCCCATCTCTTCTGAATATGACATCTCATCTTGTTCTGACGTGGCATCCACTGAAGAGTTTTCAAATAGTATGAGTCCAGGTTTTGCAATTCAAATGAAATAGAGGCCATTGAAGAATAGGAATCTCAAATAGGAAATACTTAGTCCTGGCTGGAAAAGAGCCCAAGGCAGACTGAAAAAGGTGACAAGGAGGCTCTTTAAGTCTATCCATCTCTCTCCTACTAATACATGCCCAATATGCTAGACCTGAACTCTAGAGCCATGCAGCATCCATAAGCTTGCCATTTAAAAATGCCTTGATCCCTGCAGCAGTTACAGTAAAGAAAGCCCAGTTTGTAGATGATCTGTTGCCATAGTTACCCGAGCTCAGGAACTGAGCGCTCGTTACCCTCAAACAGGCAAGGGAGACGAGCTCAGGCCCCTCCTTCTCTTCCTCCCCCTCACTGGGTCCCCTGGCTAGTTCATTAGCATAATGATTCACACCAAACTCTCCTTGAAGGGCCAGCATTTGTAGGTTTTTAAAATCGTCAGTGGAGCCCTGTCATTATTAAACAAGTTTGCCTTTACTGAGGCTTGTACACTAAATGTTACACAGTGAACTGCAGTGTTGCATAGATGGAAAAACAGCTCTAGAGGCTATCCTATTGTGAAGGCCTTTGCTGTGGCATCAATCCCCTCAGGAATAATCATGTTCTTAATCAGGGTTTGAATCAGTAGATAGTAATAATATAATGTTTGTGTGTACGGTCAAAGACTACATGATGTTGGAAAAGCGGGTGGTTTGGAAGGTCTATGCTAATACCGACTTATATTAAAGCAGCATTTAGCCATACTGCTTAGCAGCCTGTGTGGGCTCTATTTTGGGAGAAAGTTCAATTAACTTAACATTGCACAAAAATCAGGCCGCTTAAGAATTAATTGCCTATTAAAATGACTACCCACTTCAGGGTGGGAGCTTGTTTACAGTTCGCTAAGCAGTGGTTCCTGTGTGACACTGTGTTTAGATGTTTGCATTAAACAGCTTATTAAAAAGCTGCAGTAACTGTCCTGCTACAACCCCAGACTACATGCTGTGAGTAGTGTGTAGGGGATACCTTGCTTAATCAGAGATCACATGGGTGAAACCAAGCAGAGTTTTTTTTATCAGTAATGTGATCTCTGTGGACAATCAACACTATAAGGTCAAATATTTCTTCATCACTGTTATCTCCTGATGTTTTTTTTCCTTTTTCTCTTTCTTTGCACAGTGATCTGCAACTTCCGGTCGCCAATATGTCAGGCGCTGGTCCTGGAGATTGGGGAAACTGTACAGATTCTGGAGAAGAGCGAAGGTAAAAGCAGTCAGGTCTCCTATGGAGTGAACAATTATTGTATTAGATCTTTACTACTGCAAGATCTATAGAGATAAGTCTAAACATCAACATGGTGGTTATTTTTAGGCTGATTACAGTCTTGTTAGTATGAGTATTTAAATTAGACTACCTTTAACACCAAATAGATATAGAGGATTTAGCATTTCTTCACCAGAATTTTATTCCTGGAAATCCCCATTTAAACAGTATTTAGAGCTTTATGTTGAGGAAAGAAAATTTAACACTTGGGTGTTGCATATATATAATTTGCTAATAATGTTCTAATTTACCATTAACTATGTAATCTGGGACTGATTATTCGAATAATGGAGACACATTTTACTGTTTACTGTTACATACTTCAGTTTAGTTGTAGATTTCTACAGGAAAATAAACCTGATATTGAACATATGAAAAATCCAAATAATTTAAACATTTTATGTAGTTTCTTTTTAGTTTTTGGGGTAGTGGGAGACTTTGAGTGGTTAGCTTTGTTGTGAACTTTGAGCATTTCTAAAATCCTGGCTGCAGCCCTGTTGTTAGGCTTGATGGTGAAACCTAAACTAGTGAAACCTAGATATTGGATAAATTAAGAATCATGGTTTGCTTTTATGGGCTAATGCAGGTTTTCTGGTTGTAGTTAGTTATACATGGCACATGAAAATTACATTGTTTTATGTGTTTACAGATAAACATTACACACACATCACCTTAAAACTGCTTGTATCACAGCAGAACAATGTCATCTCACATACTGAATGCAATAATGTGTTTCATTGTGAGGTACTAAGGTTTTTTGATGTGTATTCTTATTTTCCTTTAGGTTGGTACAGAGGCTTTTCTACCAAGAAACCGTCTATCAAGGTAATTATAACAGCATGCACAAATTACTGGTTTGACAATGTGCTGATTCCTGCAGGCTACATCCAGTATTCTGTATACAAATCAATTTATTGAATAAAATGCATTGCAAGACTCACATTTGAAACACAAGGCATGAAGACAAAAAGCAAGCAATGTGATTAGTAAATGAAACCTCTAATTATATGAACCTGTACATTAATAATACAACATTTTACCAGACGGTTAACTAAAACTATATTGGCTGTCCAGCGGTTAATACAAAGTTGACTGTTTGTCAGATAAATGAAGTGACACTAACACATCTGTAAAACTGATTGCCCTACAAAACAAAGTAATCTCCATACTGAGGTTGTATCAAAGACCAATGCATTTTGTGAATGATAATGTGATGCGAGAGATGTGCATCCCAGAAATAACTTTGTCTAGACATCAAAGACTTTAATGACTGATTAACTTATTGAATAGCGCTTTGATTTCACAAAAATAGAAATCTCCTGACCTGTATTTCCAGGAGTTCTTTTAACCAAGTTGTTCTGACTTCATAGCACCTAAGCACTAAATCTAACGCCTTCTTCAAAAAGATACACAAATGGTGAAAAAAATACAAAATATCCAAAACATATAATGATGAGAAAATATTAGTTTTACATATTGTAGGTACATCATATCTGCATGATGTACAGTGTGGTATGAGGCCCTGTCATTTTCTATTGAAATGTCATATGGCACTTTACAGTTTTCACCGCAGCATCATGGACCCACCCACTCTGAGAGTATGCAGTATTACTACTGCACTGTTTTCCCTCCTGTGCAGAATTTGCAAAAAGTCAAAATTTTGTTTTCTTTTCTGCCAGCAGATGGTGCAATTAGTAATCTGAAAACCAACCATTATACCAAAACAAGTTTTTTTTGCCCCATTTTTTGTAATAAAATAATAAAATGCCGCAACACTTGTTTTGGTGTTAGTCTTTGATCAAAGCATAATGTAGGTTTGAATGGAAGGCGGGATGGGGGAATTGAATCTTAAGTTTAGAGTTTGTTCATGGAGCATCGGTGTAAAAAATCCTCTGCACAATGTTCAGAAAGAAGAGATCATAGGTGCAGAACTTCGAACAATAAAACACCGTCACTCCTAACAAAAATCAATACCCTGCACTGCAGTAAATGGTTATTGAATATGACTGACACATCTTCTTCCCACTCAATTGATTGTTCAGTAAAGAATGTTTATGGCACATTTCATTCTTGATAACCTGTAGCAGAGCAGTCACTGTACAAAGTTAAGTCTACATATCCACAGAACAGCAGTGTAACCATGAGTGCATTTTTTTCAGAAACGTGAGAGCAGCGGCTAATTTTTGCTCTTTTATGTATCTGCTCTGTTTGAAACTGACATGTTGGAGTGTTATGTGATGCCTCTGAAATGTTTTAAAGAAAGCACAAAAGCTGTCCAGTCCTGGTAAATGTAGGTGTTAGTGGCTACATGCTGTCCTTCTCTACTCTCATCAGCTATTTACAGTTCTTACTAACACCCCTCCATTTTGTTATGTGCTGTGCTGCCCACATTCATTCGCCCCCATACTCTCTCTGTGCTGAAAAGAATTTGTTATGTTCACTGTGGCCAATTCTTCACATCTGGCAGATTAGAATATATAGAGATGAACTGCAAAGGTGGCAGTTGGCACCACTCGGTCTCTCATGCCCTTCCCTGCTAAGCCAAACCACAATAGGGCTCATGCACATTGTTCTCATAGTGTATGCAAACAATATGGACTTGCATCTTTTTTTTTTCTTTTCATGACAGAAAATGTTTGCACACAGCAAAGCACACATAGCCAAAAATACGCATAAAGGGAGTGTGGTCTTGCACTTCCTTTATCAACATACAATGTGCCGTCAGCACAATTGTATTATCTATTCATTTGTACAATTGTGGCAACACATTTTAGGTTAGACTAACTTATAACACAAGCATAATACAACATCAATATCTTATGTGATTTATTGTAAACATTATACACACTATGTGTTGCAGGAGAATTAAAAATGTAATCCAGTCAGACTCACTAACATCTTCTTCTGTCCTCAGGGCATTTTCCCAGTCAGCTATGTTCACTTGAAGAAATCTACAGTGACCAACAGGGGGTGAGTTGACAAGGTGTTTTCTATTTGAGCTTGTACAAAGAGGTGCACTGATTTTTTTTTTTTTTTACTTGTTTATTTTATTATACCCACAAACATGTAATGAAAACCATACAAAGCAAAGCAGTAAAGTTTGCCGGGTTGCAAATAGTTGTCCATTCAAGCTCAGATATGCTGCATCTCGGTGTCCTCAGCTGCAGGGATGGAAATGTCCCGATTGGCTGGAAGTGTGAGCCGAGGGATGGACAGTTCGTACAACTTAAAAGGAAGTTCAGGAAATTATATCATTGAGCCCCTTCTTAAAACAAGGAGAGTTTGATATCCCTTCTCTCGAAGTAACACTTTTAACTGTGACCATACAAACACTGAAGCCTTCTGGGTCTCACATCTGCCCTGACATTTTTTCTCTTGATCCTGAGTATGATAAAACCATCTTGGCATACGTAAGGAAGGATAGCAGTTATTTCCCCAGATTCAAAATCTGCACCGCTGACTTTGAGGAACTCCTTGGAAAGATAAAGCATTTCTGAGGTTTAATTAAGTGGTTGAATTTGGGTCTGACAGCTCTCTGTGAATGAATGGATGAATAAATGAATGATTGATAGCAGAAATACAGAACTTTATATTGACAAAGAAAGTGTATTTCAAGGCCCTAAAAATGTTCTTCATCAGCTTTTTTCTATGAATGATGGATTCCTGCATGAACTCACTATTTTTTCACAAAAGAGATTCCAGCATTTATGTTTTCATCCTTGTTTTTCCTCACCTTGAAGTGGGCGGGGCACATAGGAAGAGGCGATGCCATGCATTTCTGTGCACCAATCACAATCAGTTGTGGGGTTACATAATGTTATGGAGTGTTACTTTGAAAACAAGATTTCAGAGGCTTTAATATGGATTGATACCCACTTTGTAAAATAAAGTCAGAGTTGGCACTGAGATCCAGTGAATTGGACCGGTTCATCACTAATTAAAATGACAGCAAGGTTTTAAAGAGGCACTGCAGATGGTCTGAGACTTTTTAGTACACAGGAAGTTATATTAACCTTTTTTGTGCACATATTTGGCGATGCTGCAAAGACTATATTCATCTCAGGTTACCAATGTATAGGTTTTGTTACATAAAGAACATATTGAGTCTGGGCAGCGTTAAAATTTCTTGGATTTATGGCTATAGGAGAAGAAAGCATGTCTGAGTGACACAATGTGAACATAAACACATGCAAAAATAGCCTTGAGACTGGTTTGTTTGACTGGTATGTCGAAATCTATTATGTCGAATGGATGTTCTTATGGTAAAATTGGATTCACACTATTTTTCAGTATCAGTGTGAAGAAGTACTTTGATTTATCAGACATTTTATACTGCAAGGAGTTCCCCGTAACCACTTCCTCAATTTAATTTACTAGAAAATTCATTATATACACGTTTTGAAATCATAATGTAAAACATATACATAGTACATACTCCATGAAGAAAGCTCTTGCCCACGCAAAGGACCAGCGAACAACAACAATCCAACACTAAGATTAGACTGAGGCAATCGTTTGTGCATATATATATATAAAACATTACATTATCTGTCATTGACTCTAAAGGTGTTTATTATGGACCAAAAAATCTAGTAAAAGCAGCTAATTAAATTTATTGCTACACAAATATTTTATGTAGGAAGGGAGAGCAGTTTAAAATACTGAGGAGCTGTTGTATACAACTTCAGCAGATGTTTCTCTCTCCAGATCCATTGCTACCAGAACTTTACTGAAGACATACTGGAAGATGAATGAGCTATGACAGTAAAAAAACAATGCTGTTTATTCTACACTAGTCAGGAGCTCTCTGCCACTCATTTCAGTGTGATACAGATTAATCAACTGATCAATGTCAGGCCATCAGTATTCCTCCCTCCATTGTCACCTAATTTCACCTCACCACTGATTTATGATGATCTAATCTTTAAGAGAATTACAACCTGACAGCTGCTGACATAAGTACACACACACACGCACACACGCACACAGACAGTGGTGGTCATCTGCAGTTTCTGGCACAACAGCCATCCATGGCTGTACAGGGCCAAATAATGACAAAGACAAAGACAGGCAGCAGAGCTCTTTATCAGCCTGAACTCGTGGTTTGTGAAATCTGCAGGCTGGGCTCTGTGGCTCAGTGTGGACTGGGAGTTTCCTGTTATATCACCAGCCTCCAGTTGAGTTACCACATAGCAGGAGCACTCTCGTTTGCACTTAAACAATTAAAAGTGCACACTTGGAAATTGACATTATTATACTTCCTCGCACCGGGAGTTGTACTTTGGGAAATCTGCTTTGCTGTCTCATGGAGTTAATGAGGTGACACACCTGCTGCATCTCTGTAGTTTTCCCAAAGTATCCCCAAAACAGACACAGTCACCCTTATTCATTGTGTAATGGAGATGTTTCCCTTGTTGCAAAAAACAATGATACAGTTTCAAAGTTCATTCTTTGCAGCGCAGGTCAGAGCTTAGTGAGTAAAGTGCAAAGTGGCACAAGAGATCTCACCTTTGGTTTAGTGTTTCCCCATGAATGTGGTCACATTGGAAGGACAAGTGTTTTTACGGGAGAGCACCACCAGCATTTCTAACTGCTGTTAGAGATACTAACTCTTTGTCATTTCATAGTTGTTAAATCCTAACAAAAGTATATGTCATTCTTATGTGAAAAATTTAATAATTTACATGTTACAAATTACTCACTAAAAAAGTAATTACATTATTACCTAGAATGACGTCTGTCAGACCCAGATTATTGTAACAAGTCACAGATCTCAAAACCATAAATATATTTGATATTTACATCAACATCCAAACATTATTTCCTGAGAAATTGTCAAAAAATGTCTTTTTTTTCTTGGAGATACATTGTTTCCCATTTCTCCAGATACATTATAAAAATGTTATGGGTTCTTCCCTGGCCAGTACCCAGTCCCTCCACCAAGTTTATTACACATTGGTTAAGTACTTTTTGCATAATCCTGCTGACAAACAAACAAACAGACAGAGATTGGTGAAAACAAAACGTCCTTGGCCTTCCTTGCCTCCACAGCCACGTTACATCTTCTGTATTTAACATGCTGAAATAGAAAATGAGACACTGTTGTTTAACAAGTAGGCAGCCTATGGTTTGGAGCTATTTACTGACCATCAATAGCTAATTTAAGAACCATCCCTCACCCTGCAACTGCAAACCAAACCCGGGGGCTCCTCAATGTAGTGCTACCAGAGAGTATCATTAGGAAGTCAGCAAAGAACAAAACATGTCAATAAGACAAGAACCAGGAGTTGCAGTTCTCCTCTTTGGGTAATGGCTGACCACATTCCTACACCCACCATGTCAACCGTAAAATACTGCTGTAAAGCATAACCACACGGGGTGCTGTTGAATGGATTTTGTTGTGGTTGTTGCTATTAATGTTGTTCAGTCCTTAAAGAAGGGAAAAGTACAAGACAACATTTAGATACGACACATTTTTTGTTCCAAATCGAGGCACAGTTCAGTCACATTTTCTCAGGTGGTCAAAAGAGGAATATCAGAATAAAGTAAATTTCTCTGACCCAGGTCATCAGGAATTTTGACCATACTGTTCCTGGACATTGAACAAAAATATACAGTATCTAAATATTGCCTGTAACTATCACTTATATAAAGTAATATTCATGCACAGAACAGAAACCCCTGCAGTCACACTTACGATGGTCACACAGAATGCGGTGTAACATGCACATAAACCAAACTGATGTCAAACAGCCACTGAACTACCAATAAAATTCCAAATTATTGATGTAATGGATCATGACAGGGATGAGTAACTATACTGTAATTGCTGTAATTACAGAATTTTTAATCCCTTACATCCCCCATGACTGAAAAAAGTAATCACATTACTGTAACATTTTACTGAGACATTCGTCTATGTGCATCCTTGTGTATGCTCACATTCATGCATGTTTTTTTTTTCCTTGCAGGCTGTGCGAGACGGTAGTGCCCCTCGAGGACCCTATTATCACAGAGACCACTTCCACACTGCAGGAATGGGGTGTCTTGTGGAAGCAGCTCTATGTGGTCAGTAGCACTATATTGCAGTACATCTCACTCACATCAAAACAAAACACTAAGCAATAAGTGTGAGGCAAAAATCTTATATTAGCAAGATTTCTGAGGGAGTTGGAAGAAAAACAAATTTTGCGAAAAGAAATTGCATCCATCGTCATTTAATTTGCATCCTCCTAAGGGGATTTGATGGACTAGGCTTTTCTAGTATGTTTTTCCTTGCTGCACCTAATTCAACATCTAGTATAACCAGTAAAAGTGGTGAATAGCCTGAGATACATCCCGAACATACAGTGACAGCTCCTTTAGATATTTCCCCCATGGCATGTCGCTCTGACTGTCACCCTACATTTTCATATACTATCTATGTAGGAACAGAAAGGGTGGTTGGACGCAGATAATGGCCTACAAACCTGTCATATACAATTTCATGCTGTGTCATTCGGTCATTGATTGAGCTTGGCCTGCCTCTCATAGTTTCTGCTTCATCTTAAGATCCGCCACCTTCAGTCAGCCTTTACTTGCCGGGCAGAAGTGATTACTGGAAACCTAAAGCATTCTTAATCCTGCTAAGTGTCGAGGGGGCAGGCAGAAGTGGTTGGTAGGGCTTTGAGTTTGGAGCGGAGTGGATACATTGCAGAGCTGGCAGCAAGTTTTTACATAACCTCTCACTGAGGACTGCTCATGCTCTGAGCAACTAAGGAGCCCGAGGCATTGGTGTGGTGATGTAACTTCCTCTGAAGCTCGACTAATGTGAAGAGCTGATTTAACGGTGCTTGTTTTGGTGCTCACCCCCTGTGTGATATGGGCCATGTTGCCACAGTTGCGTCCATAATAATAGGATGTAGCTCTGGCTAGATGTTGATACATCTCACCTTATTGTGGCCAATTAGAATTCATGGTACTACTTCAGAGTGCAATGGCCTAAGCATAACTGTGTATCTGTTATAATGTACATAATTAGCCCTGCTGAATAGTCGTCCGAAAGGGCTCATCAACCCTGACAAAAACCTTTGTTTTTCAGCAGCAACCAGCCTTTGAGAATATGTAGTGTTTATCCTCATTAAATTTACATGAGTATTGTGGCAGTGCTTAATCTTTCCATTTATGTAAACAAACCTGGGTGGTAATGTGGGCTTGTCCTACCATTAGACAGAACAGAGGATGTCTGAATTAAAAGTGTTGTCCTTGGCCCATGAGAAATGGTGATGAAATTCATTACTATGAGGAGGTCAAACTAGACTTATAAGAGATATTAATGTTTTTGTTTCATTAACAAAACCACTGGGCTTAAAATTCAGTGCCAACATGGTTAGAGAAAGATTTTTGTCCTGATCATACTATAATGCCATGTAAAATAAATCACTAGGTTCTGGTGTCAGAGAATGACTTTGATATAGATAGATCATCTTCTCAGTTTTAGCTTACAGACACTTAATATCACAGATAGCATGGGGCAAATTCTGGGAGTTTAATTAAATGCTGCAGTAGAAGAAGGTCACATATCCACACAATGTCTTTTTTGACTACTTTAGAAACACAAGGTGGATCTGTTCCACAAGCTCCGTCATGTGATGAACGAGCTCATCGACCTGCGTCGGCAGCTGATCCAGGGTCATCTCGCCCAGGACCAGACTCGAGAGATTAAGCGGCACATCACCGTACGGCTTGACTGGGGCAACGAGTGAGTAACTCCTATACTGAACATACTGTATCAAGAGAGTCATGGATTGAGGGCTTGCTTTACAAATGCAAAAAAAAAAAAAAAAAGTTTTTAAACTGTTGGCCACCAAAGAATACAATATTTCCTTGGCACTGGAGAGATCTACAGTACTGGGTGAGTGGGTGCGTAATAGCATCTTCTATGATGTAATTTTATGGTCATTTAGCAGATGAGTGAATTTCAAGCGGCTTAAAGTCAATGCACATCCCCCTGGAGGAACTGTAAAGCCATATTCTTACTGTTGCCAGTTTCAAACTCAATCCAACCAAGCAGTGACAGGCATCCATAACAGAGATAAAGATGTGAGGGCTTCAGCTAGGCTGAGGAAGAGCTTTATGTGGAAGGCCCATCTGTCAGTTTAATATAAGATTCACTGCACATTTACACATTTAGACATATGCACATAATCAGTTTGAACTACATCACTGTATTGGTCAATGTTAGCGTGTTGTGCTTGAAAAATATGTCGTAATGTGGAAAAAAAAAACGGTGGAGCCTGAGACACAGAGTGTTGTGTTCATCATGCATGTCAGTGCTCTGTGGTGCACACTGACCTGAAAGTTGTAGTGATTTGGTTTCATGGTCACTGCAGCACTGATAGTACTCCATGATTCAAGGCTGCACAATTTAGGTTTACAGTATGGTATACAACAGCGTGACATGAGCCTAAGTATATTTACTCCGTTACTGTACTTAACCTTTTTACTCCCACAGACTCTGTCAGCGTAAACTCCAGCGCTGTTCATAAGTCTTCTTTCCACTGCACTATCGCAGCATTTCCAAAGATGCCAAATATGTCTTACAAAGGATTTGGAATAAAATGATGCACCAGACAACTCTAAAATTGTCCTCTGGATGTGATGATGTCGCCATGAAAAATGGATTCTTGTCTTTGAATATTTCATTCAGAGTCACTAAAAGATCAAACCGTAGCTTGCGGCAAACTGATGCAGTTTATACAGTTTTAATAGAAGATAAACTGGTTAACTTCAACTTTTTGTTATTTTAAAATTTGACTCCTCTACATTTCCGAGGGAAATTATTATTAAATATCTATTTACAAGCTGATTGTTTTGCAATATATTTGGGTGTCACATCACATCTAAACATTATTGATTATTGAAATTATATTTATTATTTGATATATCAATGCATAACCAGGGTTTTAATGTTGCACCTGGTTATGTTGGAGCTATGTTTAGCATCTGTTAATACTGTTGGGTAGCTACTAAGGATTCAGAAGATTCAGAAGTATTCTTTGTTTTTAAAATCTTAAAGTAGCAAACACCTATGGCCATACATGGTTTGTTTTTAGACTAAACTAACTTTGTGTTACTGACATGTTCCTTGTGATTTTGTGTCTGAAACATACCTGACACCGACTTCTTCATAAAACGTAATTTGCGAATTGATAGTAACTTAAAAGACACTTATTAAGACACTTCTTTAAATGGAAATCTTCCAACTTAAAAATAATATTTTAAATATTTTGATTTAGGAAATATTAAAAGTTTTTGCTGCCATTATTTCTTGGCCCTGAGCAGTTGCACTCACCTACCATGTAACCCCTCAGTAAAGCAGCTAATTGTTTTTACACTGTGGGTTTTGCCAGCAGTGATTAAACAAAGTACAACACGTTTATTAGTGAGCTTTATTGATGTTAGCTGTTTTCACCTGTCTCCAGTCATTCTGCTCAGCTAAGCTAAATGGCTGCTAACTCTTGCTTCATAATTTTCCATTTAGACATGAGAGTCAATCTTCCCATCTAACTAGCAAGCAAGTATATTTCCCAAAACACCAAACTATTTTCTTAATATGCAAACAAGTAAAGTGATAAAGTCAGATAAATGTAGTGTGGTAAATACTACAACATTTTCTGCAGAAACGCACATAAGGTATAAAGCAGCATATAAAAGAAATCTGTAAAAAAAAACAAAAACATTATCAAATTACAATATTTGAGTAAATGTATCTTGAGGATAATTTGAAGATTTTATTTTGCCCAGAGTACTTACTTGAATAAAATAAAACCAACTCCAAGTGAGAAAGACCATCAAGATTTCATTGATTTGTGTATGTGTAGAGCTCAAAATTTGATAAACTCTCTCTGAATTTTGTAATGTGACAGTGTTTTGACTCAGAATCTCTTTTATCAACATTTTTTAAACAATTTTTTTTTTTTTGTCTTTTGTCCTTATACCCCAAATCCCTCTTTCACCAGGCACCTTGGCTTAGACCTTGTTCCCAGAAAAGAGTTTGAAATGGTGGATCCAGATCAGATCAGCGTATCGGAGCTATACAAACTGGTATGTTGGGTGGTGCTATTTTTGAACCAGTGTTTGCTGTACAAGATTATTCCCTGAATTATTACATGGATTAAATAAATAAAGTGCATTAGTATTCTTTGGATAATGAAAATGCAAATTTATATATATATATATATATATATATATGCCTGCAGCATGCATACCCTATATCTGTAGCAATGACTCAAATTATGCTGTCTACACAAACTGTGAGCTGTTTTGCCCACTGTGTACCTTCTTTTCCATTGCACAGCCTGCTTGTGCATATAAGAACGTGTTGTTGGATGTGTAGGGATGTGTGAATATACCGATTATCAAATCATCCATAAGAAGGTGACTCACAGAGCACAAGTCAGCTGTTGGAGCTGCCTCATGTGACTTGTTCTTTATGCTTATCTTACCACCATATTGAATGTGTCCCTTTTCTTGCATCCACGTGACTCTCACAAGTATGTTTGCTAGCTAGCAAAGCAGACATAATGTAAAGTGACAGGGCCAGGTGAGGCAACGGGAAAATACATACAAAATACATACAAATAAATTTTTTATTTATTTTTAATTGTAATTTATAGAGTTATATTTTCATGTCTCAATGTATTGTAGCTGTAGCAATGTGGGACTTCCAAACCTGTACAGAGAACGAAAGGAGACTTTCTGAAGCAGCTCTAATTTTAGCAATATGCAATTACAGCACAGATGTTATGAAATCTAATGTAATACTGCTGGAGAGAGTTATCTAGGAGGGGGATCCTTTCTGGTTACTTGTTGTGGCTCCATATGCTGATCAAAACACTTTCCAACTGCCCTGCAGCCTCCCATTATCCCATTGCCATGTTTCTCAGCTTTGCACGCAGAATGTTTGTGCACTAAATGCTCTGTCCAGAAACAACAGCGTGGCTCTTCCTTGCCAAAAAGCCTCCTGACTCTGTCGATGAAAGTGAGCTTGTTTTTGGCAGGGCATAAGGCCTTGGCACCTCTTCAGGTAGGGGAGTAGAGGAGTTCTTTCAGGCTGCTGAGCAGAGAGGTGTGTGTGGGCGATACTGGCTTTGTCCTCTCCTCTCCCACATGCTCACGTTTTGCCTCATGTGGGCTTCTTTTAGCGCTGCAGGAACAGTAGTATAGCCTCTCTGCAATATATGTAGGTGAAATTTTGTCAGATTTGAGGCTCCATCTGAGGCATTGCTCAGGTAGCATGTGTCTGAAGCTGCTATAAGCTAAATAAGTTCAATGCTGTGTGGGTAGAGTAAAGAAAGGGACGATTAATCTGATTTCTTTCCTTTGAACTTCCTTCTTTTCTAGCACGTATCCAGCAGACACTGTGGTCAGCAAAGCACAAATCAGGTACAGTATTTACAAACCTGTTTATTTCTGAAATCACCAGAACCTTTCTGACTGTGACTGTCTCTTCAGCTCTCATTTTTTAATTCTTTTTCAAACACTACCAAATTATTATCCTCTGGTCAGTGTATTCTGGCTATCACCTCCAGACTCTTTACTATTTGTTGCCTGTAAACTTGGTGATCTAGAGGTTTATTAGGTTGCACTGAGGACAGGAACTTGTAGGGTTAAAATCCGTAGATATTAAAATCAAATTACATGGTGTCGTTACCATGCTCACACTAATGCTGCCAGCATGTGATGGTTGATTCCCACTGCGACCACATATGCCCAAATGTATGCACAAATGGTACAGCGGGGCACTTTGAATAGAAGTGTCCCCTGGATTTCATTGGTCTGGGAATTGTAGTTTAATGTCCTGTTGCACTTAGGCTCAATTAAGAGATATAATATTTTTAGTGTGAAATTTCTGGCATAATTGATTGTAGTAGATCTCCCACAAAGGCTAAATTAAGCTTATACTCTCTGAGAGAAAGCTGTCAAACTGTGGTTGGCAAATAGTGGTATATGGGCCAAATCTGGCCCTCCTACAAAAGTATTTCCCTCCTTGATGAAAGCTGAAGTTTACAGTGTGTTCAGTAACCAGAGTGAATTTTTCTAAATCTAGAGTAGATGTGAATGTTTACAGATAAAAGTCAGTTTTATTATATTTACCCTTGTTTTGCATCACAGAGCACCCCGATATTCGTAAAAGTCTTTTTCTGGCATATAATTAACATGACAACATGAATAATGAAAACTATCTGTCCAGTCTATCTGTCACAGTTTTAAAAATGAATTAAATGAAGTAAAAGATACAAAACATTTTAAAAACTAGAAACTTTCCACTGCATTTGTAAAATGTCCAAATGTTGAAAAAAACAGCCCGTTGTTGAATTCAAGAAATAGTTAGACTATCTGAGAAAAAAAGTTTACTTTGTCGCTCATGGTGAGATGATAAGACCATGTTTGTGCAGTATGTACAACTGTGTACAGTGTAAATATGAAGCTTTGATGCAAATTTATGCCAGAAATTGCAAGTCTGCAATTACAATTCAAGTCATTTCACACGAAAATAATTGTTTCTTTCCAAAAATGTCAAATTAATGTTATTAGTGGGACATCCCTTTGCACCTTCTCAGCAGCTCAATAATGATAAATACAGACCCATCAGGGCTGCAGTTTTCATTTCTCATTCAAATGACTCCCTGTGTGTCAACTGTAAAAAGCATGTTATTGTGACAGGATGAAATACACTATAGGGCATATATCAGTGAATTATTCACCTGTTCCATTGCTGCCATTGATCTGTTAAATAAGCTTATCTATGTATAAGATGACAGGTACTTGGCCTTGTTTGTCTTGTTAGCGGTCATTTTTTCCTCGTTCCCAGGGAGACAGCACGAGACAGCGCCATGGTGATGGTTGCCGTGTCCCTGTGTCACACCATCTCTTCATCAATCTGAAGAGCTTTACTTACAACAGCATCAGCGAGGATGCAGACGTCTTCTTCTCTCTGTACGACACTCGTGAGGCCAAACAGATCAGGTACATGGAGGAATCTTGGTGAACAGATAGCAGCCCTAAATGATCGTGCAGTGTGTACTGTATACACACACACACACACACACACACACACACACACACACACACACAGACTGAAATTGTGGCTTCCTTTGCAGTGAGAAGTTCATGGTGAAACTGAACAAAAATGGAGGACCAAAGAATCCAGAGAAGATTGATCGCCTGTGTGCTCTCTTCACGGTAACAACTTTCCCCTTCTCTCCATGAACACAAATACTCTTTATTTCACCATTACACCTGTATACTGACATTTCTCTTGGCTTCCTGTTTCTCCTCAGGACCTGAGCAGTAAAGACTTGAAGAGAGACCTGTACATTGTTGCACATGTCATAAGAACTGGTAAGTAAATTAGTTCAGTGTCCAAAAAACATATTCTCCATGTTTAATGAGAGATGAGATTTTTGAAATAATCTGTGCTTCTTCTTTGCCTCTCCTTTTCCTTTATGTGTTTAGGTCGTATGCTGCTGAATGACTCAAAGAAAGGCCCTCCTCACGTGCAGTACAGACGACCTTATGGATGTGCTGTTCTTGCCATGAGTGATGTTTTCCACACCATCACAGACCTCAAAGAGGAGAAGGACTTTGTGCTCAAAGTTTATACGTGAGTATAGAAGTGAAGCTCTTCTTCACCTTATTTTTCTGGATTATAAATTCCCCAGAAATTTCAAAGCGAAACGTGATAGAAATGCATGTCTGGTTGTCATCTTGATTGTTTTTGTATATGTCTGTTTGCTTGGTTGGTAGTTGCATGAGTCCTGTCCCTTTGGAAATTAAAGTGTCTATGTAGCGGGGTGGGAATGTGTAAATGTTGTGCAAATGTCATGCATGATAACCTAGTGCTTCAGCATTGATGCCTGGCGTGATTTGACCAGAATGATAATGAAGTGTCCTCTGGAAAATCAATGGCTGTTCACCCTGGGCCTGTGATAGGGCACTTGGCGGGTTGTGAATCTGGCTTCTTATGTCAGGCTTCACCACAGAGAGACACTCCTGTGCACCAGCTGACCCAGTGAAGGAAGGAGACAGAGAGGGAGAGGGGAAGAGACTGGGAGAGATGACATGGATAATTGAGCAAAGTTAAAAGGACAAAGGAAAATAACACCAAGCTCAGCATTTTCTTCCGTCAGTCAACAGCTAGAATGTCTCGTTGCGTCTATAGTGTCCTTCTCAGCATCTGCTCTGGGTCAGAGGTCATTCATACAATTTGCCATCCAGTTCTATGGCATTTTTACTGTGTGATATTTTCAGGATAACTATACAGCTCAGTGTGAAAATAAAGATTTCTAGAATCGAGGGCTGTCATTTTTATTGGTTTTCTGTGCTGAGGCGCTGAGGCTTTTCTCTTTAAAAAGCAAGCAGTGATTCAGTGCTGCGCTGCCTCCAAACTGTCGGCTCCTATATCGCTCCAGTCTGTGCAGTTCCCCATGCTTTTCCCAGGGGCCTACGGGCCCACAGTAATGAAAAAGGCTGGTAGAGAGCTGGCTGTCAGGTTTGCTTAGTGTGCTGTGCATTTGGGCTAATGTGCTGCTTGATAGCACCTCCCCCTGCTGCTACCTTTTCTTCAGGAGGAAGCAGCTCTGGGACACATGCTGTTCATATAGTCCCCATGCACAAAATCCTGATCCCTCCATCTGGACCCACTAATGGGTGCACTGTTAACGTCCCTACACGCTTATCTTTTCTCTCCAGATGTAACAATGAGAACGAGTGGTACCAGATACACGAGAACATCATCCGCAAGTCCAACACCAAGTACTCAGCTCCCAGCACCAACTATGGTAAATATGTCATCTCAGCAGTTCCAACGCTTGTTTGGTTGTCTGTGATAGATTTTCACCTTTTTCTCTTTTTAGTGAGAATTTGGAGAAAAAAAGTCAAAGGCAGTCAAAGTTAGTTATTAATGCTTTTATCCAAAGCAGCTTTACAGCAAGGAAGTAGGGAATAGGTAGGAGATCAACGTCAAATATATTCACTCAAGAATAAGATATGCAGTTATCATACAAATAGTCTCAGTTGTATTTTGCTTAGATTTTCAGAAACTCAACTGTTTCTGTTGCTCCAAACATTACATTTAAAATTCTGCATCAGCATCTTGTCCAGAAACTGTGTCCCAGTTATTCTGGTTAATCCACAGAGCAGGGTTAATTCACATCTAATTAGTTTATCTGTAAATGGTTCTACTATTAAAATCCTGGTCATTTAAAATTACCTCACATCACAGATGACTGCGTCAATATTGCTCACCTCTGTCAGTACAACAATAATCACTTGAAGGAGAAAACATATTGTATCTGATAAGCTCAGCCAGTGGCTTAGATAAACCAAAGATATAACCCATGTCTTTGGTAAACAATCCTTCTGATGAAAGTTAAAAAAATTGGAAAATGTTGTTAAGCTGAACTCTTTGAATCCCCTATTACTTTTCTTCTTATGAGCAAGTCACAGTTTAAATCATGACTCATGCCTCCCAAATATCTGTCACTAGATTTGTGCGGTACCTATATTTTTCTTTGCTTCTTTGTGTAATTCCACAACACCATTTCTCCTCCTTCCTTCTGTTCTCCTTGGTTCTGATCACGTCTCTCCATCCACTCTCTTGTCTGTCTTCTCCTCCCCCACATTCTGACTAACGTCCCTTAAATACCCCTCTGTCCCTCCCTTATCCTATCTCCCTTTTTGTCCCTCTGCTTTCTTTCCTTCAACTCCACCCCCCCCCCCCCCCCCCCCCACACACGCACACACACACACACACACACACACACACATGCATGCCCACCACCCGCTGCCCCCAGGCCTCATCATTTCCCTGCAGCTGCTGCGGGGCGAGCTGGAGCAGATCAGACGGGAGAACCAGGCTGTGTTCAACAAGGCCTTGGCACTCACACGCAAACTGGGTTTCCCAGATGTCATCATGCCAGGTAAGGAGGCAGAGAGTGGTGGGTGGTAATGGGGACAGAGAGGGTCATGGAGGGAGGGGAGAGCAGAGGCCAGATGGCTTGCAGGAATGAAAAGCACTGGAATGAACAGAGCAGGGTTCAGAGGATGCAGATGAAGGAGGAGAAATACAAGGAAAAAATTATGAGCATGGGGGTTAAAAACTGAATAGGAGAAAATAGCAGGGAATAGTGCTAAAAAGTAGTAGAACAGACAGGACTGTGGTTGATGAGGATATTATCAAATATAAATTGGTTTTACAGCATGTGATGCATTTACTCACCTACTGAAGTACACATATCACATATACTTTACTTTAGTTATAATTTTTAATAATAATTAAATATTCATTGTACGTTACTTTATAAACTGTACTTTTTTACTCTTCTACATGACAGCTACCGTTTGTAGTTACTTTTCAGATTAGGGTTTTACATTAAGATTATAATATACAATATTTATCAAATATTAAACAACCAATCCCCAAAGTTTTGGCTTGTGCCACATTACAAATAAAGCAGTGTACATTTCTTAATGACTGCCTGTCTTGTGTAAACCACTCACAATTGCCTGGTTGTTGCCTGGTCCAGAAAATTAATTCAAATTCATGCAGCACATTGATGCATCAATATTAAAAATCAAATCAATGGATGTCATATATAATAATATGTTACACACAGGGACAATTTTGCAGAATTAGTTTTTTTACTTTGATACCACTGCTTATACTTTGAATGCAGGACTTCTCCCTGTAAAGAAATATTATATTATATTATAAGTTGTTTTACTGTTATTTCTGCTTAAGTTATAGTGTCTGAATCCTTCCTCCACTGCTGGCGTTGTGGAAACTCTTAAGTTCTGAGATCAACATTTAGGTTAGGTGCTGAGTGAAATATAAAGAGCAGAGGTCTTCAAAGATAATTCAAAGAAAGAGAGGGAGAGGTGTTTATTTCGGTATATTTCATCAGCTAACATTCTCTGCTTTGTGTCTGCTGAGCATGTGTGATCCTCTCCTCTCCTGTCCTCTCCTCTCCTCTCCTCTTAGCCTGAAATACCGCCCAATATCACTCCTTGTGACTCATCTGTCCCCAAGGAAATGACTTGGATATAAATAACTATAATCTGATTTTATAAATAACTGCAATATCTTCCTCCACTGTTGCCACTGATATTTATTCCATTAAACACTGACCTCACAAAAGGTGCTGAGGCAGTCATGAGCTACGGTGTATTACAGCTCAGCGGGGTCATTTCTCATTGACAAGAACAACGACGTGTGGTGCACATCTTAGTCTGCACAGCAGCTTAATTTATGTTGACCACTGGCAGTTCATCTGCAGAGCAGAGGCTGTCATGTACTTATTAATATCGCCAGGGAGGAGACGTGTTTGTAATCATAGTCTGGGAATTTCTGAGATGTCTTGCTGTTGTTGTTCTCCTTTAAATAAAGTTTCTCTTGTGTAATTATCTAAGGTGACACACGCAATGACCTGTATCTGACCCTTGAGCGAGGAGAGTTCGAGCGGGGTGGCAAGAGTGTCCAGAAGAACATCGAAGTCACACTCTACGTACTCTACGCTGACGGGGACACACTCAAAGTATGACACATATTTACATGAGATATTATCCACCATATGATCAATGTATGAGTCGCGATGAGTATAACGTTCCTCCCATCCATCCACATATTCATTTGTTTAACTGCTAATGTCACAAAAATCTTCCTGTGGTTTCTTTTCTCCTCAGGACTGCATCAGTTTGGGCAGTGGGGAGCTCAACACCAGTGAATATCGCTCTTTTGTCCTTTACCACAACAACAGCCCTCGATGGAGTGAGATGGTCAAGCTGCCCATTCCCATAGATCGTTTCAGAGGGTCCCACCTACGCTTTGAGTTCAGACACTGCTCCAGTGAGTCAGTAATGCAGCAAAGTGGCAGTTATCCCTTAGTACACGAGTTTATTAGGACACATTGTATCATGCTCGGAGCCACATGAGTATGGTTGTGCAGATGAGATACACAGTATGATCCATGATATTATGATGTGCTTTCTTTCAGCTAAAGACAAAGGAGAGAAAAAACTGTTTGGTTTTGCCTTCACTCCTCTAATGAGAGAAGATGGGACCACACTGTCAGATGAGAGCCATGAGTTGTATGTGTACAAGGTATGAGCAGGTTTAACACATACTGTATATATGGCGCCGTGTATATGTGGGAATAATAACTATGTGCCTTTAGATGATGGTATTAAAGTGACCTAGCTCTAGGTCACTAGGTCTAAGTGACCTAGCTCTAGCTAGCTGTGGAGGGTCGTATCTGTGTTGGTGGAACGTGCCATCCCAGCTTCATCACATGTTGTCAGTCTTGTTACATGTGATGTCAGTCACTTTTTTCTTTTTTTTTTGCATTTCTAATATATATATATATATATATATATATATATATATATATATATATGTGTGTGTGTGTGTGTATATATATATATATATAATAATTTATATATATATATATATTATAGATCATATATGTATCATCATATATGTATGATGATGATAATAATAATATCCCTGTCAGTCTAATATGCCAGCATTTTTACTATGCTAGCATATTATAATTATAATAATGTGTTATTAGCATGTCAAATTATAAAATATAATTATACATTGTTGCCTGTTAGAGTAATGATGTTTTATAGATATGAGGTGATAAAATATGTTGTTATGATATAATATGATATTATAAAATTGTCTTACAATGATATATGAATATTAGTGGTCATGCAATGAACATCCAGGTAGTTTATTGGTCAGTGAAAGCCCAGGAATACTTTCATTCAGTTGGCTGATGACTTTACTGCTGTAAGAGAGAGAAGCCAGTGAAAGGTTTCTGTGCTCCTAGGCCAGTGGCCAACATGAAAACACCCTGCTGCAGCTGTAACCAGGCCAGCATGATGTTGGTGCATTGGCACCAACTCATAACTGTCTCCAAGCCTTAATAAATCTTCTCTGACCCCCTGTGTCCACATATCCAGTGTGATGAGAATGCCACCTTCAGCAACCAGGGTCTGTACCTGAGCCTGCCCTGCTGTAAAGAGGACTTCAACAGCTGCCCCAACCTTCCGGCAAACCTGCCCTTCCAGAGAAGCCCTAAAGAGACCTTCTGGGTCTCCACGATACTCTGCTCCACCAAGCTCACACAAAATGGTAATCTAGCACCTTACACACTACTCTCCTTCATATAGTTTCACTTCCTCGTCAGTTCGATTAAACTGAGTTTGATTTTATTATCTTTGCAGTCGACCTATTGGCTCTTTTGAACTGGAAGGCCCATCCAGACAGGGTGTTGGACATCCTCGGTCGACTGCGTCAAATCAGTGGAGAGGAGATTGTCAAGGTGACTGGCTGCACATTATTTATCTGATAATGTGAAGGGTGGAAAAACATTTACCCTCTGCACAGTTGTGTGCTGTAGTGGGACTTCTTGACTGCACACTACATAAAATATTTAGATTCCCTCTCTTGCACTATTTAGGCTGAGAAAGCAAAGACATTTTCAGCTCTCTAAGAAAAAATTCTAATGTGATTTAATTGGTGATATTATGATAATATAATTATAATATTATTATTATTATATATTGCTTGATCAGATCAACTATTATGCTGCTATAGTTTTAAACTGTCCACATGATTTTAGAAAATGCACAAGTAATTCTACTGAAACATCTGTTACCGTATAAAACAGTTTATAAGTCACATTATTATTTCAGAATTGAAAAAAACGTACTTTTTCCCGATGTTTTTCCAATGAAGGGGCTACCCTTTGCTTCTATTTTAGTCCACGGGCCTTTAATGTGATGGTTGTGCTGAGTGCTGTTTCTTCTTCCCCCCTCCCCCTCCCCCAGTTCTTGCGAGATGTCCTGGATACGCTCTTCTGTCTTTTAGATGACAACACTGATAAATACGGGCCACTGGTTTTCCAGTCACTGGTAGGAAATTTAAAGAGGCACAACTGTACTCTAAATTATGTATTGTGACTTTAAGCAGAGGAAACAGGCTTAACATCTCTATATACATGTGTGTTCAGGTATTCATCATTAATCTACTCAGGGATAGCCGTTTCTACCACTTCAGACCTGTCATGGACGCCTACATCCAAAACCACTTTGCTGGGGCTTTGGCATACAAGTACAGAGAAATTTACTCAATTCTTTTTCTTTTCGTTACAATGCACAAGTCAAATGTGATATTGACTCTTATAATTTCTGCAGAGAGCTGATTCGATGTCTGAAGTGGTACATGGATCGCTCAGCTGAGGTTGTTCGACAGGACCACATCCAGGAGGCCATGAGGGTAACGTGTCACCCGCATACCTCTGTCTGGTTAAGTTTCAGAATGACAGAATAAATCGAATAGGTCGTGGCTCCTTCTACTGGGATTAGTTAGTAAGACGTGGAAATGGTCAAACAGAAAGGCTGATAAGGAGTAATGTGATGCCATAGGAGGCCTCAGGAAGTGAATTCCCTGCTGAGAGAAAAGCTAATGAAAGCAAGTTATCAAAAAACCTCTGCAGATATTGATGAGTGCGGAGTTCAAAACTGAAATTCAAAAACCATGAGGACATGGTTTTTGAATTTCCTTTGTGATTAGATCATGTGAAGTGATATTCTGTAACAAGACCTTTATGTATGGATTTTCAACAACACATCCATTCAGTGCTTGGTTTTTATTTTATGTTGGGGAACTGATACATGTATAATCCAATATAACGTGTACCTCTGCCGACTGCATGTCTCTGACTGCATGTTGCCAATAACCCTGTTAGGCTCTGGAGTACCTGTTCAAGTTCATCGTCCAGTCTCGAATCCTGTACTCGAGAGCCACCTGTGGGATGGAAGAGGAGCAGTTCAGAGCCAGCATCCAAGAGCTCTTCCAGTCCATTCGCTTCGTCCTGAGCCTGGACAGCCGCAGCTCGGAGAACCTAGTGTTCACGCAGGTCAGACAGTTCAGACCTCGTGGCAAAAATGTTCACTGTCTGCTGCTCTGACAGCACGTGTCACCTGCTTGGCAGTTGCATTTCCTCTTTGTTTCTAAATGTTTTTATTTCTCCATTTATTCATCTTCTTAGTCTGGATTTGTGTTTCTTTGCTTAATTTTTTTTTATTTGTTTCTCGTTTATTTCCTGTTGCTTGTTCCACCTTTAATTCTGTGCATTCTGTGATTGATGCTTCAACCCCCCACCCCCACCCCCCACTGTTGCCACATCCTTGGCTTGCTCTTGGACAGTTTAGGGGTGTGACCAGCTGCATGCCTCTCTGTGGTCACGCTGTGGGGCTACCGTCCATTTCAGTAAGTCACAGCGCCCCCCTGTGTTGGGTTGACATTGCAACAGAGGCTGTGCCTACATCAGGTTGCTCGGACAGGATGATCTATTCTTAAGTAACTGATATGTAGTGAGTTTATTTTTTTAACAGGATATTTGCGACCGAATATGGACATTATTGATACACAAAGCAATAAACTGCATTCCTACATGAATATTAAGATTCAGCTTGATTCAGGGCTACTGTAAGTGGTGCCAGTGTCACCCAGAAAAGGTGTTTATAATGTTTATAATGTAATCGTAGCTTCTTTGAAGTAGCTTATATTCCATATGTGCACTACAAAATCCCTCTGTGTTCTTTGTTTCCCCCCTCAGGCAGCACTGTTGAACAGTTTCCCTGATATCTTTGATGAGCTGCTGCAGATGTTCACTGTTCAGGAGGTTGCTGAATATGTCAGGGGAACCCTAGGGAGCATGCCCAGCACAGTGGACATTGGCCAGTCTATGGATGTTGTCAAACTGCAGTCCATTGCCCGTACAGTTGAGAGCCGCCTCTTCTTTTTCCCCGGTGAGACAAATGTGAAGATTTAACAAAGCCTTTTCATTCTCTGAAGAAATCAAAACCAACATCTATGTGAGCCCATCGTGCACACAGTACTTTCCAGTTTCATCCTCACTCTGTCTATTTTTGTTTTCTTTATCTCTTCCCTCAGAGTCTCGCAGTATTTTGCTGCCGGTTGTTCTACATCATATCCATCTGCATCTGCGCCAGCAGAGGGAGCTGCTCATCTGTTCTGGGATCCTTGGCAGCATCTTTTCCATAATCAAGACAAGCTCCATGGTACAGTATCTTGGACCATATGTGAATTCAGTATAGATGACTGATGGCAGAAAAAGTTCAACTGAATTAGTAAATACAATATAAAATTACCATTTTCTTTGGTAATACATTATATTATTTGCATCTCTGTTGTTGCATCAGTGTTTCACTGCTTTATTTTATTTGCTCTCTGTGCCTCAGGAATCATCAGTTCAAGAAGAGGTGGAAATGATGGTGGAGAGTCTTCTGGATGTGCTGCTTCAGACCCTGCTGTCCATCATGAGCAAGTCTCACTCTGTGGAGACATCCAGAGGACAACGCTGTCCCCAGTGCACTGCCGAGATAACGGTAAGCTTCCACTCAACGTGCCACCTTAATGGGCAACCAAAACAAGAGGAATTTTTGTGACGATTTGATGTGTGTTGATATCTGACATTTACTCTTGGGCAGGGGGAGTATGTTTCCTGTCTTCTCTCTCTGCTCCGACAAATGACAGAAATCCACTTTCACCATCTATTGAACAACTTCCATAGCAAGGAGGAGCTGAAGGTAGGAAAGTCACAGAACCAGATTCTGCTGTATTGTGCTTAGTACATACACAGGCTGCATAAACTTTGTAATATATTCATGCAGGAGTTCCTGTTGAAGATCTTCTGTGTGTTTCGCAACCTGATGAAACTGACGATCTTCCCACGAGACTGGAGTGTCATGAGGCTTCTGACTAGTCAGTGAGTCTGCTTTTCCTGTTCAGTATTTGCCCCAGAAATGGTAAGGGTACACAGTCAACCATTAAATCAGCCTCTCTTCAAATAATACTGCCCTGAAGGTGACGCTTGCAAAATTTTTTTTTTCATCTATTATTGGCTGCTACCTCGTTTTGTAAGCTGACAGTGTAATGTTTGCTTTCTGCAGCATCATCGTGGTGACAACACAGTTTCTGTCTCCGGCGCTGCACAAGAACTTCTCGGAGGCAGATTTTGATTTCAAGGTGTGTGTCGCAACAGCAGAACCATAAAGCCAAAAAAAAATTTATGCTATCAAATTTTTTGAGTTTGAGTTTGTGAAACTAGTATTATTAGTACCATTAGCTTACTTTTGTTTTTGTCTTGTTTGTGTGCGTCAGGTGTGGAACTCCTTTTTCAGTCTCACTGTACTGTACATCAACCAGCCCAGTCTGCAGCTGGAGTCACTTGGCCCTGCAAAGAGAAAGAAAGTCCTTGACAAGTGAGAAAACCACCATATAGTCATTGTGTGAACTCTTTCTAACACCAGCTCAGTTATTCATTTAACTCCCTACACTTGAATATCCACTCTTTGCTTTGCAGGCATGGAGACATGAGAGTGATGATGGCGTATGAGCTCTTCAGCATGTGGCAAAAATTAGGTGCGTAATTGTCCTTAATGTAAATACATACGCCGACACCACAAACCCACTCCCCCCTCTTTGCTCCCACACACTCACACATGTGTCACACCTGCATTTGGATTGATATGAAATCAATGAAAGCAACAACTTCTATATAAGTTAAATCTCCCCACAATCCAGGTGACAACAAGCCCCACTTTATCCCAGGAATGATGGGACCCTTCCTCGGAGTCACACTCGTCCCTCAAACTGAAGTCCGAAATATTATGATCCCAATTTTCCACGACATGATGGATTGGGAGCAAAGGAAAAACGGCAACTTCAAACAGGTCACTGTGACATTATTATGTAATGAACTGCATATTGTGTGCTGCAGCAGTTGCTATAATACAAATAGAAAGCTTTTGGTCATATACTGTAACATAGTCTATCTTTTGGTTGAATGTGTGTGTGTGTGTGTTTGTGTAGGTGGAAGCAGAGCTAATGGATAAGCTGGACAGCATGGTGTCAGATGGGAAAGGCGATGATAATCACAGAGAGCTCTTCAGCCTTTTGTGAGCATTAAACCTGTGTTTAGAGAGCCTGTTTTGATCATCTGAATAATGTTGCTCTGATGGTATTTCCTTCTAACATACTTCTCTGTGTTGTTTGTGGTGTCACACCCCAGGACCCAGCTGTTTGGTCCTTATCCAAGGTGAAGTGTGATGCCTTTTGATTTTTGATTTGATTATTTGTTTCTTTTGCTCATTATCCTTAATAAGAACATCTCACTGTATTTTCTTTGCAGCCTGCTCGAGAAGATCGAGCAGGAGACCTGGAGAGAGACAGGGATCTCATTTGTCACATCAGTCACAAGACTTGTTGAGCGATTACTGGATTACAGGTATACACATCATATTAGGCCTGATAACGCTTAGTTTATGACATGGTATTGCAAACCAACAGAAAAACCCCTTTTTTATGTTTAGGGACTGCATGAAAGGTGATGAGATGGAGAACAAGAAAATCGGTGGTTCTGTCAACCTTATGGTGAGACATTCATGAACATGTCTGGATTTTAGGAGCACATTTCTGAATATTTCCATAGATGGAATAAAATTTTAAAATTTTATCTTTCTAATTCAAACCCAGAACTTCTACAAGTCGGAGGTCAACAAGGAAGACATGTACATCCGTTACATCCACAAACTGTGTGATCTGCATCTTCAAGCAGAGGACTTCACAGGTAACAGAGACACTGAGTCATTTCTATATGGAGTGACATGGTTTTGTTTTTGTTTAAAAACAGGATGTAAATAGCAAAAGAAATTGAGGCTGGCATGGATTTCACTTATTTTAGCTGATGATGTCTTCTCGATGTGCGGTCGGACCATATTTCACCGTGAAACGACCTGCTTATTTTGAGTTGTTCAGACTTCAGTTTGATTGAACTTTAACATGGAAAGTCATGAGGCTCTCTGGAGTCCAGACAGTTTGAGAGAGGTGTGGGATTGACTACTCACTCAGGAAACACTGGCTGTTTCTATTCTTTGTTTATATGATTGCACTGCAAAATATTACAAGCAGCAGAGAAGGAGAGATGGTGCTTGGCTGTAGCTGAGTGCGAGGACAGTGACCTGGGTTAATGGCAGTCCAGTCAGTTCCCTTGCTTTATGCACCTACACACATAAAGACACAGTAAACTTTTACATTCTCCTTCTGTATGAGCTGCCTGTTATTGCTTTCAAATGTCTGTACACACTATCATTGTCACACCTTGTATAACTCACCCCTGAGTTCTTTGCAAAAGTAAGAAGAAATAAATGTAATGCTGTGACAAAATTAATTGCCAGTTGAGGATTAGAGAGTAATTGTAACAGGGAGTGAGGGTGGATGGTATGATTTCATCTGTGCAGGTGCTCTTTTCACCTCTGGCCACTAATATACCAAACCATACTTGCTGTGCTCTGAGCAACTTGTGCTCTGTGCCACTGACTGCGCTTTGTGCCACTCGCCATCTGTTCACAGAAACTGGACCCAAAATGTCTGGAAGGTTATCAGTTCATCTCTGTGGCCAGACAGTGCAAACTGCTTTATCAGATAGCAGAAATCACAATAACACGCTTTCATTCTGTTGACCTTTGCTGACCTCTGCTACAGAGGCAGCGTTCACCCTGCTGCTGTACTGGGAGCTGCTGCAGTGGGAGGACCGGCCCCTGAGGGATTTCCTCCACTATCCCTGTCAGAGCGAGTGGCAGCGCAAGGAGAACCTAAGTCGGAAAATCCTCCACTACTTCAACAAGGGCAAGGCAAGTGAATGTTTTGTAGCTTTATCTCCTACTGAGTTTTCACTGATTTGAAGTCAGTGTTTAAGGGAAATATTAAAAAGGCCTTTCATTTTCTGACCACCAGCCTTTGGTTTCACTAAAAAAACCTCACTTGGTGAAATGTGACAATGAAGGCAAAGCCAGGTTATAGTGTTATAGTGATGGAACAATATTAGTAGGTTTGTGCTGGACCATACACTCAAGAAACTAAAACATAAATAAACGAAAGTCATATAATTTATCACGCTAATGTTTTAAATGTCTTTTTAAAATAATGCTCTAGTAGCTGTTTGTTTGCATCCTATGAATAATTTTGTTTTACCCTGAGAGCCAGAAATGTTATTTGTCGATCTTTGCACATTTTTTCTTTGTCCCTAGTGACTTTTATTGCTTTATTATAGTGCTTCATTCACTAAATATTGAACTAGATTCACAAGGTGGAGGAAGAAGTAATCAAATTATTTTCAAAAGTAAAAGTAAAAATACCTATATATTCATGTTTATAGCACTTTAATATTGCACCCTATAGAGGTGGAGTTCATTTTAATTACTTTATATACTGTTGTGTAGTTAAATCAGTGCATTATATTTTCCAAAAGATGTATGAAGCAGCATCAGCAGTTAGCACAACCAGAAGTATGGATTATAAAAATTAAATCATATTTTTGTCATTGCTTTACTATATAACCTGCATCATGTTTTCTGTGCTAAAGGAAACACTGAATATAATAATGTGAGTGCTAATGTGTAGCGTTACTGCTCAGTAGGGGTCAGATGGCTCAAATGTGATTTGCTTCCCCTCCTCCCTTCTTCCTGTCGGTACCCATCCACTAAATTAAATTAGTTGACTGGTGTCTGTACTTTGGAGAGGACAATGCCCTCTGGCCTCTGGGAGCAGCTGAGGAGGAAATAAAAGTGGCTTCCTTCATTAACTCTAAGTCATCTTTTGTTTTTTTGTCCACTACCCTCCATCAAAAAAAACAAAAGAACAAAACAAAACACAAAGGTAGCTGATCTGGATCTGTGGGATCCCTCGCTGTTATGAATGTTAAAGCTCATCATGGATAAATAGAGATCTAAATGCTCTGGATTCCATATGAGGTAGTTTCCACATCAATCTTAAAAAACACCAGGGACTAAGCCTTCGGTCAAGTTTAACACTTGAAGAGGCCAGTGTTAGCTGATTCACGTGAAGGTTAGCAAACACTAGACACCACCAGGGTCAGTGAAACAACTACTGCATGTGGGAAAAAAGCATTTTTAAGGAAATGACAGTGTCTGCTTTTACCTCTGTTTTTATTTTCTGCCCTATCACATCATACATAAACCTTTTGAATGATCATCAAACAAAGTCAAATTGAGCAAGAAATTAAATCTGTAGGTTGATTTTTAAGTAACTGGTTGTGTGTGTGTGTTTTTAGTGACTCTCATTAGAATAAACTGTAATTATAGATACATGTTAATGCACATACAACCTCTTGGACAGAAAAAAGAAGGACAGCCTGACACACATATTAAAGGTATCTTGAATTCTAAATGTTAAATTCTTGCTTTCATTGCTCACCATAGGAATATAAATACTTTTTGCTTGGGTCAAATATTAAGCCTATTTTCATGGTTACTACACCACTGAATGATTTTGTCAGTTGTCAGTTACTCTTCCTGCAGAAAGTACAAAATCCTAAAATGCCAGTTTCCAAGTTTCTTGACTTTTATCTCAATTTTTATCCCGTTTGTAAAGGATAAATGAAATTGTGATGTTTTCTTCCATTCATCCTTCGTCTCGTTTTTTACTTCGCAGTGCTGGGAATATGGAATCTCTCTCTGCCGGGAGCTCGCGTTCCAGTATGAGACTTTATATGATTATCAGAGTCTCAGCTGGATACGGGTGAGTGAAGCCTTGCATGCCTTCTCTCTCTGCTGTTATTATCAAACAAGCATCCTTTGTGATGCTGGAAGGTGAGATTTCCAGCTCCCTCCATTATTGTCATCCTCTGTTATGTTGTGTGAAGTGTTCACAACGTCACACACAATGTCCTAATTACCTGTGCCTGTCCGTGCCCATTGGGAAATGCAGAGGATTCACTAAATGTGTGTGATTAAATCATTATTCATCATGACTCTTCTGTGCATTTATGCTCTGTGACAGAAAATGGAGGCAGCGTACTACGACAACATCATTGAACAGCAGAGGATTGAACCTGAGTTTTTCCGGATGGGCTTCTATGGCAGGAAGTTTCCTTTCTTCCTCAGGGTAAGCCTGAATAAATCTGGTCTTCTCTTGTACGTCTTTATGTTATGATTGTGGTGATGCAGCCAACCACAATATTCCTTCATGCCTCAGCCGGACACAGCGTCAGCTACAGTAGCTTGTGCAGGACAGAAAGCCTGGAAGGGAAAATGATGTTAAAAATATATAATAGTAAATCCAAATCCATTCCCAGAACCATAGTGTAGTTCTTTAATTACATGTATGTTATATACTTGGTAATAAGTTGAAATTGTTTAGCACATTGGGTTTTCTAGTACATTGGGACGTGCTGGCACAAGATGGTATCATCATTAATACATATCATGAATCTTATCAGTGTGTCTGCAAAGATTTAACCAGCCCCATCAACCTCCACATAAATATTTACCCACTGAGCAGAAACATTTTATCATCATCTTAATTTATAAGGAAATCTGGCCACTGCCCTCTCATAGTATCTCATTTAATTTAGCAAAAACTATGAGCCTAGATGTGAAACTAGTGATTTATTCTGCTACATTTTTTCATTGAAGCAGCAGGGAAATGAGCAGGACTAGACAGGACAAATAAAAGCAGTATGCAGCTAGGAATCCAGTGTAACTAAAACAGTAATCAAGAAAAAAATCCAGAGCAGAGAGAAGACACTCAAAAATCACATCATCAGCATCATTAGAGCAGCTTTACGGTTTCTAACACTTACATTCATCTCATCTGAATTATATCACTGTCCCATGATTATCTCAGGTTTTTAAATTTAGACTCTGTAGCAGTAAAACATTAGAACAAGTTCAAAATGCAGCTGCTAAATTTTTTTACTGAAAACAAAATATATGAACAGACAACATTATATCTCTCTTCCCTACACTGGCTTCCTGTTTGGACCAGGTCAGACGACAAACTGCTATTTATTACTTACAGAACTCTCCAGATATTTGCACCTTCCTCAGCAAAAGCCCTCAGACCTTTACGCTTGGACTGAAAGCTCAGCACACTGCAGTTTAAGAAGACGACAGGCGAATGGAGAAAACATCCTCCTCAATTTGACAACACATGCGCAGGATTTAGAAGAAAAAAAGTGCTGCAAACAGCTAAATACAGAAACATGCTGAAAAAACGTAAAACAAAATCAGTTACAAAAATGCTGCAGAAAATGTTTCAGTGAAGAAGACGTTTTCAGGGACAGTTATCAGCAATGAACACACCCAGATACTCCTGTGTTATTTGTTGCCATTTTTTTTTTTTTTTTAGTTTTTTTTTTTATAAAGATACAGAATTTGGTTATTAGTCAGTGGTATTAGAAAATCTCCCAATGTAATTGCATGCCAAGATATTATTTCAGATATTTGCTTTTAGCTTAGTATCAACTTTTTTCTCATTACCAGCTAATCAATTCAAATAACGGTACATAATAACTGAATCATAAAATCAGTGTTTTAATGAAAAAACATACATATAAGTAAATTTGATAGTATTTTTTTCTAAATCAAATCAAATCAAATTTGAACCTAATCATAAACAAAGTTAGCTCAAGGCATTTTTCATACACAGCAGGACTCATTTTTGCTCATTTTTGTTGTGTTCGGTATTTTGGTTGTGTTTTATTTATTTATGTAGTTTTTTTTATTTATTTTTGGTTGTGTTTTCTGGTTTTTTCTACATGCCACGAGTGTGTTGTCAAGCTGGTGGAGATATTTTCTCCATTTGAAGATGCTGCAGCGTACTGAGCGTATCTGTTATCCTGTTATCTCCCCCTCTCTGCAGAATAAAGAGTTTGTCTGTCGTGGTTATGACTATGAACGGCTCGAGGACTTCCAGCAAAGGATGCTTGGGGAGTTCCCCCAAGCCATCGCCATGCAGCATCCCAACCAACCTGATGACACCATTCTGCAGAGTGACGCTCAGTGTATCCTTTGTTTTGTTTTAATTATATTCATTAGAAATGAGTGTGTAGTTTGTTTTTTCTGTGTATGCTTTTGGGACTGTTAGAAAAGATTTTGTCTGTCCAGTAGTCAGAGGCAGAAAACAGCAAAACCTCACATTTCAAACACTGGAATAAGCAAATATTTAGCATTTTATTCTTGACACAATGCATAACTGGATGATACATAACTTAAACCATAACAAATGGTGTGTGTATTAGAGATTATCACATGTCAAATAGGATTCCTGAGCATAATGCTGAGGTTGACCTTCAGAGTCACACAGTGAGGCTGTAAGATTTTCCTCTTGCTCTCCTTCCTCTGAGAAGGCATGTCTTTCTGTCACCTCCTTGACACTTGGTCTCTAGATCTGCAGATCTATGCGGTGACTCCAGTGTCAGACATCTCTGATGTGCCTCAGCTGGAGCGAGTGCCTGAGAGGATCAAGAGCTTCTACCGCATTAACAATGTCAGCCGTTTCCACTATGACAGGCCTTTCCACAAGGGGCCCAAGGACCGCGAGAATGAGTTCAGGGTACGTTGAGCTTAGCAGTGGCACTCTCTCTATTTCTGCCCCAGAAAATGCTGTTATCAGGTGTAACACTTGTAATAGACACACCATAGATCAAATTCTGTAGAAACTGCAGATGATTCATGCAGTGATTTTTTTTTTCTAGATTAATCTGGCCTTTCAGGTGATGTAAATGTATATAACACCACCTGGTGGCCACAGTGGATAGAACTGAAGCTTCTGAGCAGCAGTGCTTTTAAAACTTTCAATTAATAAAGTATTTCTCTAAAACTTTGAGCACTTACAAAACATTTTTAAGGCATTTTGTATGAAGTGTTTTTAACTAAAGAAACTTCTTCATCTGGGCTGAGTGGGAGTGGTTTGATGGGGTTTGATTGACAGTTGCCAGGCAATACAAACAACCCACCAACTGTCATTATATTTTCATGCTAATGTCACAGCTGGTCAGCTAAACATTGTTATAATGTAATGTCAAACACATATTATGCCGTGATTTGTGGGACATTTTACCTTTGTATATATATGTCTGTAGCAAAATTAAATTTACTGAATTTGTGAATGTTGTGTTGAATTGTTGAAATGTGATTGATGCATTTGCATAAACTGCAAATTTGATGTAAAGTAAGGAAACTTTGTCATCAATCCATCCATCCATTATGTATACCATTTATCCCTATATGGCTTTAATGATCAGAAGCTTCCTCTTCCGCACCTCACAGTACTTACTGTTCTCCAACCCCCATATCTAGTGTGAGTACAGATAACAGTGCTGAAAAACCAGCAGGATTTTAGAAACTTGGACCAGACATGACACAGTAGTTTCCTCTGACACAATAACCTAAATTTGGACTTCTGCTTCTTACTGAACTGACCTACATACTATACATGCTACACTAAAACACCTGTTTTGAGGTATTTCTTTTTACAGCCTGGTATTTATCTATTATGGCACAGGCCCTTATGTTGCTGCCACATGTGGGTGATTGCAGACTGCATAACCTCTGTTCTCTGGATGTTTAACAGAGCCTGTGGATTGAGAGGACAACCCTGATCCTCTCCCGTCCCCTCCCTGGGATTTCCCGCTGGGCCGAGGTGGAGAGAAGAGAAGTGGTGAGGACATTCATTCATTTGATTCATTTATTTTGCACATATTTCCATTGGAGGGATGGTAGACAGTTTTCCCAAATTCTCTCACAACAGATGTGACCTCTCCTTAGTAGCTGCTTATGAGGGAGTATGTTAGAGTTGTTAATTATTAAGTTGTGTATATAAACATACTCTCCTCTCTTTAAATCTTAGAGTGAACGTATGTATGTATTTATTTCCAGGTGGAGGTGAGCCCTCTGGAGAATGCCATTTATGTGGTTGAGAATAAGACCCAGGAGCTGCGGACGCTGATCAGCCAGTATCAACACAGACAGCATCATGGCAACATCAACCCACTGAGCATGTGCCTCAATGGGGTCATAGACGCTGCTGTTAATGGAGGCATCGCCAGATATCAGGAGGTACTGTTGCAGGGCAGGGGGAGGACGGGAAGGAGGGAGGCAGGGAGGGAGACTGCAGAAATGATGAATGATGAATCTGTGACGAATGGGAGATCCTCATCCTTTAACTCCTCCTCTTCACCAGGCCTTCTTTGATAAGGACTACATCAGCAGTCACCCAGAAGATGCAGAGAGGATCACACACTTGAAGGATCTGATGCAGGAGCAGGTCAGGCTCAACTTTGAAGCTCATCATATGGGGAATTTCCAGTTTAAGAGACTCACATGATGAGTGAGTGAACATCCTTTTCAGTGCCTGTTCTTGTTCTGGTTTCATATACTAGGTGCACATTCTTGGAGTGGGGCTGGCCGTTCATGAGAAGCTGGTGCATCCAGAGATGCGCCCCCTGCACAAAAAGCTTGTCGATCAGTTCCACATGATGAGAACAGGTTTACATCATGTGAGTAGTCCCACTTATGGCTCAGGTTTTCATGTTTCTGTTTGAGCCGTGCCCATTTTTATTCTTGCTGATGTACGTGCATGTTGACCTTTTTGCACACTGTAATTTGTTGTAGTACGTTTTTGTTCCAGTGCTTCAATGCATGTGTGAGCAGTGTAATTATTCAGAGCAGTATATGGTTGGGTCCCAGCAGGGTGTGCAAAGTGTGGATCGATTCGGCCCTGCAGGCTGCCAAGGGGTCAACTCTCCTAGAGGGATCCTCTCCTCCCACAGCCACATGAGCCCTGAGAGTGTGCGCCTCATACACAGACACAGGTCAGTCACACACCCACAGACACATCTGCAATCACAGCCCAAACCTTAACCTTGAAAGTCTAATTTTCACCCATTACTGGCACTGAAATGTGTTTTAAAGCTTGAAAGAATGATTGAATGAATGAAGTAAAGTAAATAGTAGTTTACCTGAAACTTGTGTGCATTGGACAAGAGAAGACACGTGCACAGTTGCAAAGATCAAACAAGAAATTGATTTGGGCAAATATCAAGAGTGATCCTAACCACTTACTGTAAACTGGACTGGATGTTGGCTGCACAAGATCTATATCTACCTGGATGCCCAGAAATAAATTTTTATTATTGTTATTTTTAGTGTCCAACATTTTCTCTGTCCTGCAGCCCTCTGAACCTTCAGGGTTCGATCCGTCACTCCTCCTCCTCCCTGTCCTCTCACACCTCCAGTGAGGCAGGAAACCTTGTCATAATGACTGACGGCCTGATGGGAGAGCACCCCGAGGAGGCATTACACATGCAGGTAAGGCTTGAAATGAAAGCACACACTGGCCTGGATGTAGTGGAAATTATATGAATTTGTTGCTACATTACAAAGTGCAACGCACATGAAAATGATGATAAATGATGTAAATCATCAAATGATGTAAGTCATTTTCATGTGACCTACATAATACTGGCAACTACTGTAATACTTATAGTACTGATTTCCTCTGTGGTGATCAGTATATATAAGATGACGATAACGTAAGTAAGCGCTTTTGGTAACACCATCACATCTCATTTTTTGGAAACTTTTCTCTTAATTTCCTAAAAATTAGCTAATATTTATTTAAAGATTACGAGGATATTTGGTTGTAATTTCTTCTTAAAAGGGAAATGTATTACGAGGACGTGTTGCATGCAGATCAAACGTGCAGAGTGCATCACTAATATGCATATAGTGTAAATATAGTATATATAGTGCAAATACAGTGCTATATGATGAGAAGTGAAAATGTGTAGACTATTCTTGAAAAATATTTTTAGTTTATTTTTAAATTATTAAAGCTTCCAGCCAGAAAATACAGAACCTGTTATGATGCTTTTTGACAGTAATGCTGTTGTTGTAATGTACATAAACCTTTATCTTTAATCTTTTGTCTGGCTCCTATAAAATGTAAGAGATTGACAAAAGTGTTTTCTATTTCTATTTTTATTCTATTTTCATATTTTATTTTATTATTATTATTTTTTTTTTTATATATTTACAATACATTGTGTTTTGCAGCCAAGCCCCTCCTCCTCCAGCCTGAGCTCAATCCGATCCAACTCTTCCCAGATTATTAACTCTGCTCCTTCGAGTGCCAGAGGTGAGTAACACAGCTGCAGGAAGCTACACTGGAGATGGAAGCAGGGACTAAAATTGTCATTATTCTGACCTTGATATTTCTTCTTGATATTATATTTTTATTTATGTCTTTGTGGATGGTTTACCACTCACTGAGCTAATGAGGTTGTTGCAGGTAGAAATAGTACATTTTCCATGTCTTCTCTCTGACCAGGCTCTCCATCCTTGCCTGATAAGGCCAAACACAACCGGGAAGTAATGATACTATTGCCATCTCATCGTGAGAGGGCCAACAACTCCATGTACTATAACGTGGCAGAGAATGGACAGGTGGGATAGAAATGGGAATTCTCAAGTCATTTTTGTTAAAACAAAACTTTGCATGATTTGCAACTGTACTTCTTTTTTTTTTTTCAGAACAACCACATGCAGCGTGCCTTACTTCAGCAAGTTAGCCCTTGTAAGCCATGTGCTGATCCTCACATGAATCTGCCAGAGAAAGGTAACACACACACAGGGTGAAATGCAGTGTTATGAATGCGACGTGCATCACGGTGAGTGTTGACATATATCTGTATTCTTCCTTCAGTCTTTCCCAATGCTCCCAGCAGCTGGAGTCTGGATGGAGAGAACAGGGAGCAGGTGTCCTATATGCCAGCTTCTACTGGAGGGGTGATCATGCCCCCTGTCCCCCCTCGGTCCTTCCCACCAGGTACTTTCCTATTCACATGTATTTCACTTTTGATCTAGTCTCAACTGATTCTCAGGGATGTTATCCTGACCAAAATCTGGCAGCAAAAATTCTGCTCAGCAAGTTTATAATGAGGCCTTCTCATTTTTTTGACTTCTGTTTGCAGGACACTTCCTGATGCACTGTGATGCGTTTCACCACCAGAACAACGACCCTCCTCCCGCCCTGCCTGTCCGTTCTCTTCGAAAGGTACATTTATCACAGACAAATACCAGCTTTGTAGTTTTTTGTTTTCAATCTACTATGCATATTTGTTACTTAATTAGTTTGCAGGGAGTAGTTAGAAATTTCACTCCTGGAACATTACTATGCTACACATGCTATTGTTTGGTGGTCTTGCTGTGTGAATTTTAGAGACTTATTCAGTCCATTGTTAGAAGCCAAAGTGTGGTTCTATCTAAATCCTCCCAGTTTTCTCTACTTCTCCTCTTTCTCCTGCTCTTCTCTTCTTTGTTCTTGTTCCTTTTTGTTTAAATTTGCACAAATACATCATGGAGATAGGATGCTGCTTTAAACAGCATGTTTTGAATGTTTGAAATGAGAGTTTCTTGGTAACCCTGCCATCACCAAATCCCCTTATTCCTACATTGTCAGCTCCCACACATTATCATCATTTACAGTCAATTTATTAATTATACTGCAAAGCAAGTTAAATGACTCATCACAAAAAGCCTGTGATAATTACAAAGCCATTTTCAATTGTCTCAATGTTTGACACATCAGAAAGATGTAGTAGCAGCTGACAGCAGTCTTCTTTCATTTGAGACTTGTATTTCCTAACTTTCCATCAGCATGTGAAGGTAGCATGCATAGTGTTGAGATTCAGGTTGTTGTGACAACACTGACAACGCATTGTCCTTGACTGAAGGTCAAGAGAAACACACCCATGACATCCACTGTCTCTCTCTGTCTTTCTCCAGTCTCCTCTTCACCCGATCCCAGGCTCCCCCACCAGTCCTCAGTCAGCTTTGGGGGGCAGTAACTCCACTCTGTCAGGCAGCGCCAGCAGTGGCGTTTCGTCCCTCAGTGAGAGTAACTACGGAGGTCAGTATCCAGACCCTGGCCCAATCAGGAACGATGCCTTGGAGCCTCTTCCCAGTCACCTGTGGTCCCCTCCTGACGAGTACCTGGCCTCTCCCTACATGCACCTCCACTATGGTGGACCAGAAATCGACTCCGTGGACCCGGTCCGCCCCTTCCATTACCGCAGCCCTGCCTCACACCCGCACACCCACCCACACCCTCATGCTCACGCCCACCCTGGGCTGGACAGCCATTCCCACGGGCCACCACCTCATCACCATGCTCCCACTCACGGCCCTCACCACATCCCTTACCGCAGGCCTCAACCTCCAGCTGTGCCGCCTAAACCCTACCTGAGAGAGGGCTGCATCCCAGAGGAGGAGCTGCCACCTCAGCCCATCCCGCTGCCCCGTAGGATCTTCCACTCTCCCCACGGCCACAGGGAGGACCAAGGGAAACACGCCTGGGAGCAGTGCATCAGCGAGGAGCACGAGGAGACACAGTGATGAGGGGGCTCCAATTATATTTCAGTGAGAGTTTTCCTCTCCTCTTTTTCCCTTCATGTGCACTGAGTTAAAGGAGCAGTAATAGCTAACTTATCTCGCTCTGTGTTTTAATTTTGGCGCACATGAAGGGAAGAAACGCAGGACTGAACCTTAATGAATCTACAGTATGAGGCACAACTGCCGCCAGTGCTCCACGTGGCCTCTTAAATATTATTAAAAGAAAATTATCTGTTGAACAATAAGACAGATTCACTTTGTTCAGAAATTGATATTGATTGTACACAATTGTACAACTTGTCTGTGAGCATGTTTTTTCATTTGAGAATAATAAGACAACAGTTTTGTGAAATATGACAAACATGGTCATAACCAACATGATCCCAGGTGCAGTATAAGCTCTGAACTCCCTTAATTTTGCTTTTCATGTCATTTTCATAACACAAGGCAACTACAGAAGGTTATTATTCACAGAGAAATTACTTCTCTGCTTTAAAGGCTTCATATATATAAATTCTTATTTTGATAAATTTGCTACATTATAGTGTTTTCAAAGGCTTATGTCCATTATGTTTTTCAAAACACTGTTAAGTGCTCCTTAATAGTGAATCATATCAAATGGCGCACTGTAATACGTGTTGCTGATGGGCTGTCATAAATCGTAGGTCTCTAAGGTTGGACTTGCAGCTCTCCTCTTGGATCGGCATCTCAAGGGACAATGAACTTCAGTCAATAAAAGACTGATGATTTCCCATCCGCACCGTGCGTATGGAAACCTACGTGAATGTATTCAGATGAGATGTTCTATTTGTATTGCACAAGCTGCAATCCTGGTTTATGTTAAAGTGCTTTAAGTTCAGTCCATGTTGAAGAAGTCTCTTTGTTTGTTTCTTCTGTACGACAAAGATATATTGAGAGGAGTAAGAGCGTCCGGCAGACCGAGGGGAAGCAGGGGACAATGACAGGACCCGCACCTACACCTGTCACACCTCATGTTCATGGTGAACGAAGAAGGAGGACTATCCACTTCACACCTTAACCACCGGCTGGACACTGAAAACTAACACCCAGTCCCATTCAACTCCCCCCCCCCCAACTTTTTTCCACTTCTCTGTATGGTTGTCAGACCACATAAAGCAGTGAGGGCTGAGCCTGGACAGCTGCAGTGGCACTGCGTCGATGCTGATGCTGATGGTGATGACACTGTCTGGAAGCCGCCTGCTGAGTGGCCAGTCGAGGATCCCACTCAGACAGCGTTGGAATTGCCTACCTGCCTTAAGTGCACTCAAATGCAGTTTGACCCCTCATTCAGACTGTGAGAAGCTCACTTAGCGACAGCCGCTCTCCTTTTCATTCTGTTCACTATACGCTTCCTGAAGGAAAAAAAAAGATATCTACCTACAGTAGTGATGTTTTTGTATGGTTTCGTCCCGCTTTGGTTTCAAATTGTTGTTTGGTTTGTAGCGCTAATATTTCTTATTCTGCCTGCGGCTCTTTCTCGGCCACATTCTGTTATGTGAAAACTGATGATGTGTTTCAGATGGACGCTGAGGCCCGGACTGTGAGGGAGGTTTTACTTTTAGTGGAGATGAAAAACACCTCTGTTAATTGCGATGTAATGGGTTGGAAGGATATAGCTAATATTTTAACAATTAACTTGTTTTCCTGGTTGTTTTTGTTTTTTTCTTTCTTTTTTTTTTTTTGGCAGGTGGATGCTTTGCGTTACTGTACATCAAGTTGTCAGCTGACTAGACAACATCTATTTTTGTATGTGAGATCATCAGTTGTGTGAACATATTTCAGAAACTGTACCAAGTCAGAAGGTACTGCGTAGGCTGCTGTACTTTGTATGGAGATGATTCTGAGGTTAGATATATACAGTATGTGAGTATCTCTTGCAAGCTTGATGGCACTGAGGTTAACTGGTGACTGAAGTGATACTCAAAATATAGGTTCAATAGACTTTTCAATGTAAATTCTGTTATTGTACATACAGCAGTATTGTGAAATATTTTTGAGAATTATTGCAGACGCCCCCAAAAGGTTTATTGTTGTTTTGTGTATATACATGTATTCCAGAGATCAATGTAATTGATAAATATCTATAATCAGTGTTTGAAAAAGGACAAATCCATTAGACTGTGGCTGTCTCCACCGTTCTTGACTTTGAGTCTTCTCATATAAATACTTTATACACTTTTCAATGTGCTTTCCTGTACATATGGTGTTAGCATGATCGAACAGTGTTTGGTTGTAAAAGTGGTTTTCCTACTCCCATAACTGCTGTGGTATGGAATTCATTAACGATGCCAAACATTAAAGACAATCTTTTATCAGCTCTACCTCCTTCCTCCTTACCTTTGCTGGGCTGTGATTGCAAAGCAGTATGTGGAGAGAACAGCAGAGGGCGCCTGTCTGTCATGGATGTGCAAGACTGTGACAACAAGGTGGTGAGAATGCAGAGTTATGTTAATTTTGCCACAGTTTTGTGTGTGTGTGTGTGTGTGTGTGTACAATACATGTGTGTTCCTCTTGCTCCACCACAGATGAAGAAAGAAGACAAACTCCTCAGCTGCAGTGACGGCTGAGGTCCCTGCGCTCACCAACTCAAGCTTCACACTGTCACTATTGTCACACTTTGATATTCAAACGCAGCCTTTCTTTTTAATTTCAACCTGTCTTTTTATTTGATGTGCGGAAATGCAGCTGACATTTGAGCGAAGTGGTATTTGTTCATATGATGAAAAGAAATAACGTGTGATAAATAAATGTGGATGGGTTTCAAATTAACAAAATTAACAAATCTCTCTGCAAATATATATTATATTTGAATATTGGTGTGCTTCAAAGTCAGTTCACACCATCACAGTTAGTAGTGATGTGTGGCCCACAGATGACACATGTGACCCTTTGAGACCCTGAGTATCAGTAAAAATCATGATACCTTCAAGACCAATTAGAAATATCAAACTGTTCTGTTTGAAGATATCGTGCGTTGAAAATCATCGAATTAGGTGATGGCTGAGCTGTTTATTTTCCTTTCTTTACGGATAGATAGATAGATAGATAGATAGATAGATAGATAGATAGATAGATAGATAGATAGATAGAGTCATATTTTCAGTCATATTGTCTCATTGGACTTGAGCTGAATAACTGAAGTTTCAAGCGTGGGCTGTGAGTCTGTTTGCTTCTCAGAGTGAATGTCTTTGGCAACAATGAGGATCGTGCACTCTCAGTGTCTTGCATATCCATGATGCAGTAACACACAAAAAAGAGAAAAAAAAGGGGGTGGGGGTTGTTAGGATGAAAGGATCCTAGCTGCCTCTCCAGAGGATGATGATGCTGTGGTGCATGCTGATGCAGATGCCGAATTTTATTTTTGCAGCATCACTGAGGCTCCTCTCGTTTTTTTCTACTTCTCTCACTCTGTTATTGTCCCTTTTGTTTCTTCCTTGGTTTTGTTTTGAGGGACATTCAGTGATTGATTTCAGTATAATAACACGCTCTCCACACAGAACAGCATGTGATCCTGGATCTGCTTTGGCCTGTGCACACTTACATGCATGTCAGTGCACTGCTTGGCATGCGGACAGAGCGCTCATCTCTTCTGGGATTGCACTGTCTAATTCTGCAGTTATTGTTTGGGGTACAAGAGCACAATGATTGGAAAAGCACCTCGTAAAATCTGGTAACAAGAGTGACAAGCTGCCATCCGGATTCTGTCTGGAGAAAAAACAAAAATAACCTGGATCTGGCATTGCATCTTGTTGTGTGCCTTGTTTTCTCCTCAATGTGCCTCTGTTCTGATGTATTAATTCATTACTGATTTAGTTTCAATACATTTTCTGCTGTCTGAATGTCTGTGAGCAGACACACACAGCATGTGGTGCACCAGATAGCTACAAATAAAGGTATTACAATAAGTAGGAGACAGATAGATCCAACATGTCAGGAAACAAATACTTTTAATAAATGAAACAGTACTAATAAATAAAGATTAAACAAGTTGCTCATTCAAAACAAAATCCAACAAAATGAAAACACTGAACGGTAAAGTAGCACAGATTATTTAAAAAAAAAAATCCCCCCCAAACATTTACAAATTTTCTTAAAAACTTCAAGAGGCAAACATAGACATTGTATAAAAGCATCATACAGTAGAGCATTTGTCATCTGAGTATAATTTACAAATTCATTGAAGGATAAATATTCATAGCTGATCTCTAACTTGAGCTACACATGTAAATACTGTTATTTAAACATGTATCTCTCAGGTGAGGTTCCAGCCCTTTTTTTAGTGATCAATAACAGTGATGAGGTGAAGATGAAAGCAGTCCATCGATTCATGGGAAACTCACAAATTATCTATAACCGTAAATAACTTTTAATAGCTTTATCCACATATCCATTGGTCTCTTCTCTGTTGGTGTATCGTAGAATAAAAGTCAAGAGCATCTCTGCCAGCGGATATGGCTACATCAGGCGTTTGTGGAAGAACACTGCGCAGTTGTCCTTCATCTGACTCTCCACACATAGAGACGCAGAGGCTACATCAGTAGGGAGCAAACTTCTGTCTCTCTGGCTTTTTGATGCAGTTGGCTGAGGAGATTTTGGCGGTGTAGGCGGCCAGAGTGGTGTGGGAGGGTGCTGCAGTGACAGCCACGGTGGGGGCGGGGCTGGACAGAGTCAGAAAGGGGACAGACTTCACCCCCAGCAGGCCGGAGAGGGGCATGGCGCCGTATGGGGTGCCCAGCACATGGGCTGGGGTCAGAGCGCCCACGGCAGCCAGGGTGGGTGCAGGGGAAGCAGCTGGGGAGGCTGGCTGGGTGAAGGCCATGTTGAGGTCGACCGGAGTTGCCATGGTGGCTGCCTGGGCCGTGGATTTGGCTGTCTCTAAACTATGAGGGCAGAGATAGGAGGAGGGAGGATAGGGAGAGAGGGACAGGGACAGGAAGATTAGAGGATTATACTGTTGCTACAACACTGGGTGAAGTTTCTGGAAAATCATTAAAGGGGAACTCCAGCAGTTTTACAAAGTCTGTTTACAAGTCTTTTTGGGGGCACTACTGCATATGTGAAACATGTTGGGTAAGGCCTATTTGTGGGTGCAGTATTGTGGTGAAATTTCCTCAAATGACATCAGTGAGTCCGAAGACTAGAAATCCTGAAAATCCAGAAGTGAAACAAGGGAGGTTACCAGACCTCTGTAGCCTTCTAAGATGGTACTAGTATAACACATCTGAATTGCAGACCAAACTGTCAGTGGTCCAGTTGCATTGTGGGTAATATAGGTGCCAGGTTTTGACATAGAAGAAAATGTATGGAACAAAAAAGGATGATATCACTGGTTCGGTTACACTGACTTTTATCCATTTTTTTTCTCCATCCTGGGCCTTTTTGTATCTATTGTGCTCCTCTGACGCGTAGAGCTCCTCCAGGTACCATACTGACTAATTTTGGTCTGAGTTTATTGTTATCTGTCAGATCAGGCCAAGCTGAATGTATTTGTGAGATTGTCTTGAGAAGATCAGTGTTTGAATTTCCCACAGTTCCCTGCAGTTAAATCACAACACAACTTATGCTTTGCTCTTTGCACCACTTCAGATCTTTGACATAATGCAAAGCTTCAAATCAATTTTAAGGCACTGCACAATTTGCCTTCATCATATACAGTATCAGTGAGCTGCTGATCCCTTACAGCTCCTCGGACCATCAAAAAAAAAAAACAAACAAAAAAAAAACAAACTGGTTGTGTCCCTTTCAATGTCAGTGGTGAACAAGCTTTTTCTGTTTACCAATGCTTCCTTGCTCTTATTTGACAATTTCTGCTTTTTTTTTTGTTGTGATTAATCATTCAAATGGTTTTACTATCATTTTATGTCTGCAAACCAGTTTGTGGTTTTTAAAATGTAATTTACTCACTTACTCACTAATTTTATAAAGATTGCTTCTAAACATGATTAGATTTTCCTATGCTTTATATCTGTAGTTTTTTTTTAATGTGACATTACTCCCAAATCCCAACTCAGAAACCTGGATTTCTGTTGCTGTAGCATCAATACATTCCTACCAATTTTATGGAGATTGAAATGAGATCAAGAAAAGCATTTTTTGGTTATCATTCTTTAAAAAAAAGAAAAAAAAAAGAAAAGTAATTTATATTTTTACATATGCAGCAGTCAGGTTTCAAGTCCCCAGACAATGTTTCTCATTTAAAACTCAAAGGCATTAGAGAGAGGTTGCATAAACCTTTGGCAGAACCTTTCTTGCTGTGTTTTCATGGGACAGGCCACCAGGTATATACAAGCAATAATTACTAGAAGCAATGTTCCTCATCGGTGGAAGCAGCTTAAAATAATTATGGACATTGCTGAGCAGGGGCTAACAATAACCGAAGCTCTATTCAATTCAGTCAATTTTTTTTAACTTGAATGAAACATAATAAGAGGCTCGTTTTTGTTTTTAGGACTGCTCCATTTTTGTTCTATTTTTATACTTCTTACCTATTTGTTCTGTTTATTTGTTTATTACTTTATTTTATTTATTTATAATTTTTATGACCAGAATTTCATTCAGTTTTATTTGTATTAATGTGTCGAAAAGAAAAGAAAAAGGATAACAGAGAATATTGAATTTCAAAGAGACATTGTTACTATGTTAGTCTGTCATACAACACAACCCTGATTTTACTCATTCCCTCAAGGCCAATTACCAGCAGCAGAAGGACATACCTCATTATTGCTTATCACACTATAGCATGACCTTTGGCCCTTTTAATCCAATGCATTTCACTCTGGTCTGCACTTGATTTATTAGATGGAGGTATGTGGCACTGGGTCTAACGTACCAGGAGGTAATGAGGTACTGGGCCAAGTTGATGCTGACAGGTGTTCCTGTGATAGTGACATGGCGGTCACTTGTCCCGTCCAGCTGGCTGCCGATCTTGATCTGAGCTCCTGACACCTGCCTGATCTCATTGATCTTAGTGCCCTGACGGCCGATGATCGAGCCGATCAACTGCAATAGAACAGAGGTGAGACAGATCGGTCAGTTAGCCGGAAAGATGAATGACTATGGTGATGTACACATAAAGGATCAGAAGACACACTTCACGAGGAAAGGGTCCAATAAATCATTTGACTGGATCTGTTATGCTGATGAAAGTGATTCTGACAAAAAGGGCAAAAGCAATGCACTAAGACAAAAAAGTGTGTAATGCTGTTGAGCTGACTTAATGCAGACCACTTCAAATATTGCAATTACATTGTTTGTCTTCAGTGGACTGGTCATCCATCATGCATGTCAAAAGCACTTTTTTCCCCCAGAGTCTCCCTTAATTGCTACTGTGTGTGCTCCGGTAAAAGAGACGAGAGGAGGCACATTTGCCTGTCATTAATCTGAGTGGCTAAAAGGTTATTGATTCCTCAGAGTGGTGATGACTTCCCAAACAAATCACTTCCCAAACACATGCCAGCTAGACGCATCTCCGCGCTAATGGAAAACATAATGGGAAAATAACTCAAATATATAATATACGTCCCATCCGCTTGAGTGTTCTCTCTGCTGAGAGTAGATTAGACAGTGACACGCATTTTATTGCATTCCCAAATACATTATCACTTTTGTTTTGCTTTCATTACCCAACCTGGACCCATGCCTATTAGCCACAATAGATATTTAACAGACCCAGAGCTCGGGGCTGCGTATCAGCTCAAGTGCAGGGTGTAAGGGCTCAGCAATGGGGTTATGCTGCCAGATATATAGTGAGAGGGACAGACAGTGATGAAGTGCTTGTAGCATGTGTGTGTGTGTGCTGGCAGCTTAACAGCGGCTGAAACAGAGGTAGAAATACACAACACATACACACACACAAACGCAGTGTTCATGCTGCACTTGTCCCTGCATTTCACATTCCTTTCCTGAGAAGTAAGCAGCCTGTTCCACAATGTCTGATTTGTCACACAACGACCTGGTTGGTCTGCTTGGCTATTATTGGCTCAGCAGTTTATTCGGGTAGAGGGGTGGGTGGATAGGTTGGATTGGGGAGGGGCGGAGGGGAGGGGGGGGGCAACTCATGAGACAATAGCCACTACAGACCTCGAATCACAGATAACGTCTCTGCCCCACTGAGACCAAGAATCTCCACTGGATTCTGGCCTTTTACACCACCTGTCAATAGATACCAGCTGTCAACAGCTCACCCACTTGGGTTTAGATGACCTCAGTCAACAACATTCCTGTATGAACAACCTCAAAAAAAAAATGCAACTACAGCTAAATAAATAACCCAGGAGACACCACAGAGATTCTTGCTGTAGTGATTATTTTTTCCTAAGCATTCAAATAACAGAAACACTGCACAATGCAATGGTCTTCAGCTTTAAGTGGCCTATATATTGTTGAGTTCCTGCTGAGGCAGTCATTTGAAAGGACACAGGAAGAGGGATGGGAATGGTGAGGGTGCAGCCATTTTTCTTCTGGTTAAATCTTTCTCGCGCAAAAGTACAGTGCATACTGCTGACTGGATGTAAGCAGTTTCTCAATGCATCTGTGTGTGTGCACAAGACTCCTTCAGCGCTGACTGTGTGAGCACAAAGCGGGATTGTGCAGTTGGAGTGTGGCCGGCCTGAGGGCGGACAGAGGACTGAGGAGGCTCAGTCATGGCTATAAGTCCTTTCTTCTGGAACAATGGCTGGAGCTTACAGCTGTCCCTGTCACATATAGCACTGGACTCCCTCATTCCTCTGATGCATTGTCCTGCTCGCCATGTGGGGGTTTACTTCAGGCATTTTAGAAATGTTGAAGGGTTGTGGTGGTTATATCCTATACAGTACAGTGAAACCTTGAGTAATCAATTCTTGTTTTTTCTGTCTTTGTTTGTTTGTAAGACAAAGACAGAAAAGGGGAAGTAATTGCATTGACTGAAAATAGATTTTTATTCAAAGATACTTATAATTAAAGGAGAACTTCAAATTAAACTATTTGTGTCCTGTTTGGTAAACTCTTTTAAGGGTGAATGTGGGAACATTCAGCTTTTTTCTTACCATCTACAAATCCCATGAAAAGAAACAATGAACTGATCCTAACAAGCATTGTGTATGTAGCTAAATCCTGATATACTGTAATTTATTCCACAGACCTCCATTGTTTTCCAGAACTAAAAGCACATCAATGAGCCACACTATTGCACTCAATGATATGTTCCTTTATTTTCATGAACATGGGGACTGTAGTTTATATTGTGTCACTCCCACAAATGCCTTCCTGCTACCATAAATGTTTACTTGTGTGTATTGCACAGCTGAAAATAATAATAATAATAATAATTATATATATATATATATATATATATATATATATAGCTGTTTCAGGAAATTACTGACTCTTTTCACACAATGAAAATACATTTGTGACCTGAGTTACATATTCAGTAGTAACTAAAAAGATCATATTGAAAGACAAACAACTAACACATTGTTAGTTCTAGTCTTTTCATAAGGTTTGTCGACACTAAGAAAAATAGAGAAAAACACCAGCCATATCCTTTAATCTCCTGAGCAAGATATCATTCTTTTGAATGATTGTGGTTGTGTTATTACACTAGATATCAGAGCTGAAAATTAGATCATAAATCACAAATGGCTTCTATATTAATTTTACTTCATAAGTGAGATTTCTTCCTTTTTTTATGAGTCCAAACTAGCCAAATGTAATAGAGAAATGATCATTTGTAGGGAAAAGTAGTCTGACTTTATTTTGAAGTGAATCTATGTATTCTGATTTCTACTCCCTGATTGGGAAGACATTTCATCAAACCATGGTGGAGAGGGAAAGGATCTTTGTCTGTTTTCTTATTGGCTGTTTTGACAGCAGACAGCTTCTAAGTAGGTCAGGGAACATGAGAGGATTTACTGAACACTCATGGGACTCACTCTAAGACACTGCAACTGCTGCCCAGACAATAATGCGAAAGGATCCATATCAGCTCAAAATCCCTTTAACCTTGGGTTAGTCGGAGGTTAGAATAATGAGGATAATTAGTCCGTTGCCAACATGTCTCGTCTCTTTTGAAGTCACACCAGACATCTTTGCAGTCGCAGCTACTGCATCTGAAGTCACCTGCTGCAGAGCTGTGTGCGCATGAGATGAGCGCAAGCTTCCTGTTGTTTTTCTTGTAGTGCAGGTGGAAAAATACTAACATCATATAGAAAAAAAAAAAAAGTTATGAGTTTCTTCTCCTTACATCATTGGGAATAAGCAGCTCCTGAGATGTCTGAGAGTTTGAGTCCATCCCTGATGAGAGAAAATACAAGCAGCTGAATAAAACTGACATATCAGACATTTTAACATTTATTCAACTCCTTTAGTTACTGAAGTGACACAAACCCACCATTGACATGCTGGAAAACCCTTTCAGTGGAGATATAGATACTCCCAGATATGGTAAAGCAGTTAATTTCCATTTTAATGGACTGATGTTTAACACAGCACTCATTCTTTTCTTTCTCCGAGTTCTTTGATACTGTGCAACGTATCATTTCACATAATAGTTTCTCTCTAAGTCTGGGAGATATCAGAAAGCTATAAAGCCTCTTCTCCTCCTTCCTCAGTGACACAAGCACATAATCGGTACTGCTCATGACAATCAGTGTTACTTCTCACATCCAAAGGCGGGTGGGCAGTCTTCAACAAGTAACAGATGGAGGAGCAATGCAATGGGAAAAAACGACAAGCTGCTTATTTTAAGACATTTTTTAATGTGACCATTCATCGTCAAAATAGTAGTAATATAATCCAGAGCAAATACTGATATATATGAATATACTAGAACTTCTATACATACCGGGTATGACAGTTGAAGCAGGCTGGGCAATAGGACTCAGGCCTTGCTGCACTGACAGCTGATGTAGCTTGGCCAGCTGTAACACAAAGAGGAAATACTTGATGCAGTGCACCCTAAACCATAAACTACTCATGTTATATTGAATGATAATATATCTACAAATGGTCAAACCTCTGAGTGTGGAATGCCATATTGGTTTTGCAAAGTGTAGGCCTGAAAGAGAGCATTCTGCATTAGGTAAATTATAGCAATAAAACACCACACACAGGCAATAAATCTACAGCCTCTTAATGGAAGTGCTTCACTACCAATACAAAGCTGTTTTTCACAGTAAGTGAGATACATATTTAAATTTCCACCATGAACTTATACAGAGGAGATATACCATATTTTCTCATGAACCTCTTGTGGTTTCTGTCAGTGCAGATCCCATAGATATGGCTTTATCGTTTTGAGGTTTAAAACATCCATCTGTGAGATTTCTGCCTCTATACCCAAATACAGTGGAGGCCACTGTAACAGTTGTGACATACAAAAGATTAAGCAGTCACTCTGGATAATACACCGGCATCAGTGGAGGCAATAGTGGGACCATCATGTCAACATGAAGTATCTCCTGTAAAACTTGAGACACCAGCACCGTCCTGTAAGATACATATGGCTGTCATGTGTTTTAACCCATGTACTTAGCTGAGATTGCCTTTACTGCCCTAGTGTTAATGTCTGCCATCCTCACTGCAGTATGTGTAAACATGATAACAGTAAAAAAAAAAAAAAAAAATCAACCTTCATTTTCTTTTCTCATTTTTTTCTTTTGAACTGATTGAAAATCAAATATGTGAGGAAAAGGACTGAAACTCTCCTTTTTGTGGTAACCTCTACAAACTGTGCTTTTGATGAAGATAGCAAAATGCATAAATGACCATTAATCACTATTATTACACCAAATAAGGAAATATATCACATTCAATATGTCATAAAGCATATGCATGAACAATAATATTTTCTTTTTATAATGTCAACATCAATCAGATATAGAAATACAGAAGTAATGTGTCAACCTCCATAGCAACACTATTGAAACGTGTCATCAGTTCACACTGTTTATGAGCAAGTCTCATAAAATTAGAAAACTTTTGAAAGTATCAATCCAGGAAAACAATGTTATTGAACTGTTAAAGGGGGGCTGGGGACCCCAAACCAAACATTAGGATTAAAGACCGTTTATCAGACCTGTTAACACCACAAATAAAGTTCCCTTCAACTCTGTTTTATCAATGATTGATTTATGCGAAATACTACATCACCCTTCTCCATCTATATATATATATATATAGATATAGATAGATAGATGGAGAAGGGTGATGTATGTATATATATATATTTATATATATATATATAAAGGCTTGTATGTATGTATATGTGTGTGTGTGTGTGTGTGTGTGTGTGTGTGTGTGTGTGTGTGTGTGTGTGCCCTCCCTCCTCACAGTTATGGTTTGAGCAGACAGCACTTAGCTTAGCCTGACGCCAGCAGTCTGGCTACTATTACCAGTCCATCCTATATGGTCATAAACTGGAAAGGAGAGCTCAGCCCCTTCAATTCATCAATACATTAGAGCTGTGTTTATATAGGAAAGTGCACAAACACCAAAAATGAGCAATAATCCTGTCATTTACAGCAAGAGTGATAGCAATCTCTGAACTCTTTATGGGTATTTCATTACCCACAATTAAATTTTTTCAATCTATGACTGATTTGCTGGAGGCTTCTGTATATATTTTTATATTATGTCAGTATCTCCTATTTGCTGTCATGGGGGAATATTCCTAAAGCTGAAATATTTCTGGTGCAGAGCTTGGCAGGACTAAAAAAGAGACGGCGGAGCTGTGGTGGTGTGTGAGTGTGATGGCGTCGTGTTTCAGGAGGGGTTATAGCTCTTATGACAGGGTAGAACAATAGCTGCAGCTTATTCTCAGCTGTTGTTTTTAATGCCTCATGCCAGATGATGGACTGTGTAAATTTGGACATACCACACAACCCCCTGCTCTCACTCACCACTCAAATCCTCATAGCCCTGAAACCCATTCCTGTGCTCCACAATGATGTTTGAGAGCAATATTAGAAACGTGAGAGATTTTCATATTCAGGAAAACACAGATTATTCACATACTTCATATGAACAATTATTCAGTTACCTGCTGGAGGTCCAGGCCACCCTGGGTGACTGAGTACAGAGGGTGGGGTGCGAATTCTGATGCCTCAAACACCTACAAGCAAACAGCAACACACGAAAGAGGCACCAAGTGAAAATATGTAGTTCACCACTGGAATATATTCACATTTATTAGGACTGGATAGTCATTGTTTTTGCATTGGGAATGGTGAGTAGTGAAGGTAAATATGTGAAACCTTCCATTGTAAATTGAATGTAAATAAGATAAATCTACAATTAAACTTTTTTTCAAGGCTTTGCTATAGATAAACTTTGGTCTGAGGCTCTCGAAGCTGCATTTCTGACACTTTGACACACCTAACAAGCTTATAGGCTATGACTCATCTGCAGACGCTTTCCCATTCCACTTCATTTTCTCTGCTGACAATTTATACAAACATTCCTTATTACTGCCTCCGTTAAGGCCATCTCCCAGTGACCGGGACCTCGCCCCAGGTTTAATTTGATAGCTTATTATGTGGAATATCAAAAACACAAAGCCATTCCACAAATTGACCAGAGTCTGAGGCAGCACAAACAGTGTCAGAACTGCTGACAGCTATGCAGAATATCTGGGTGCTGCTGTAGCCAGAGGAGACGGCAGGTCTCCAGCCTCACTTGCTAATCTTGTGACTTGCTCCATGAGAGGGTGGATATCTGTCCCTTCTCAAACAGAAGCATCTCAACCCCACCCTCATACACACACACGTTAAAACCACTTGATCCCCCACTGAGGAGCACCTACATGAGTCCTGTTTCAACACAAGAGTTCGCCAAGACTCCATTGAAAGAACTGATCATTAATAATGCCTCCAACCCCTCTTAAATAACCGCTTGGACTTTCATGTAAGTTGTGAAGGTGAGTGCATAAGACCAAAAGGTTAATCCAGTGGTTCTCAAACTTTTCAGCTGTTAGTCAGTCCAACACCTTTGGTTCAAGCTAAAATATGTCCACAATAAATGGTAGAGTTGCCATGATATTTTGTGCAGACATACATGGTGCCTAGAGGATGAATCCTAATATCTTCAGTGGGCAAAATTTCCCCATATCTACAACCAACCCCCCTGTGAAACCTTTATGGCCCATAAATCCTTTATCATCCCACAATTTGAAAACCGCTGTGCCACTCTATCATAGACAAGCCACCCAACTTGTGCAGTAAAATCTCACAACTTTACCTGGTTCCCCGCAATGAGGAGGGCAGCTGGTGAGGGACTCGGTCGATACGGGATAGTGGCACCCTTTGGGGGAGACTTAGGAGGCAAAAACAACGGGTTAGAGGTTGGAATAATCTTCATTTCATATACATAAATAAGCTGTACACATTTATTGTATTCTCAAAAATGACATCAGCACTTCAGTCAAAGATTGAGGCCCTTAATTGTAAGTAGTGTTAAACTCTGATGGAAAAACAGTTACTGATGAACTAACCTGTTAATGACACTGACATTAATCCCCTCCTTGGTTTTCTTTTGATTACACTAATCATTCATTAAATAATTGAAGCAGTGTGGTGAGAGGTCTTTGTAGCTCTGAGCTTTAGTTTTATATCAGACCTCAAAGCTCTGCAGTGGTTTTGCCCTCTGGATAAATCAAGCATCCACAAGGAAACATTTTAGGATGAAATTCTTCAAATACCAGTAAGAAAAAGGAGATTATAAAGTGTACATAACAGTGTATATCTTATCAAGTTACTGCAGTGTTGGTAATACTGTTTTTTTGGTTTTAAAATGTAGAGCATTTTTTCTGCGGGAGCAGTCACAGCAAATTCTTTGTATAACTTTGCATAATTTAAATCTCTGAGCCAAAAGCAAGAAGCCGCTGGTACAGAATCCTAATGAAACTTGCAAGCCTTTGAAGAAAGCCCTGGAAAACTGGATCAAACTAGCAATTAGTCAGTCAGGTCCAGCTGCAATGCTAAAACAAAAAGGACTTGTGCACTTCCATGAACACACAGGGAGAAACTGTGCTTAGGGTTGTTTTTCTCTCATCTGCTCCTCGATTTTCTCAAGAGAACTGTTGTCTAAGGGTGGACAGATTTTGCTGCAGGCCAGTTTGTTTTCCCTTAGTGTCCTCTTCAACAATACTGAGCCCTGACCCGAGAGCTGCACCTTCTGACTCTATTTGATGTCTTCTTCGGAAGATTGTAGCACTGGAGGTCCAAATACTAAAGAAAATGCACTTTCCTCTTTGCGTTTCCTATGTTCTGTGGATGTTCTAGTCAACTTCCAAACAACACAGTCATAGGTGTCATTACATAACAAAGAAAAGTAATGCAGCCTACTAAAAATGCATTAACTTCTGCTGCAGTGGAATACACAATAAATGCATGCTGGTAAAATCAAAACATGGGTGTCAACACCAATTATGTCCTTCATGTAGCAGAGCTCTGAAAAAATGTGAGCTGGGTGTAAGTATGTGAAGTAACAAAAGGAATGGTACACCTCCTACCTCCAGGATTACTGCGCAGATGAGCTTGACGCACTGGATTACTGAGTCCTGATTCCCAGATATCGTCACCCCTCGCTCAGTAGAGTTGGGCAGCAAATCCCCTGCCACCTGTATCTGAGCTCCGGTGCTCTGCAAATGATTAGGGTTTAAAAAAAAAAAAAAAAGATTAGTTTGACTCTGGAGATAAAGACAAGTTGTGATTACACTGCCATAGCTTCTTTCCGTGCCTCCCTGCTGGCTTAGCTGACCTTATATTTTTCCAGCTATTCTGAAGGAAACCAGCTGCACTGTAGTACGTCTTTAATGTCAAGACCTGTCAGGTTAGGAGATAAGTGAAAAGTCACCCACAATAAGAAGATGTGAGCGGACACATCCCTGATTTACATTGCCTGCAGGCAAGGAGGATAACTTCTCATGCTTTAATCTACATTTGCTAATGTCTCCTATCAGACTGTAAGATTTCTGGAGGCCATCAATAAACTGCACTTATCCCAAAATGCTTCTGTAAGAGAGCATGTGTCCCGTCCCCCAACCAAACAAACAAAGCCAATCTGCAACTGAAACAAATTTGGGATGAGAATGAAACAAGAAAATCTATCCAGCCGCATAAAATGGAACTGAATGCTATTACTGGTGAAAGTAAAGGCTAAAATGAGGAGACTATTTGTAGAGTAGCAAAAGGCTAAAGTGACACGGTCGGATGTCTCTGGCAGCAGATCTGATAAATTTAATCCTAATGTTTCAACTAGTACTAAATGTATTAAGGAGTTTTTACCTTTGAAAGCTGCCACTGCTGAGTCATACTACATGTGCTAAGTGATTAATCTGAGCTGCTATGTCTGACTGATTTCCTGCCTTGATGGTCTAAATTCAATTTTAGTCTATTTATAAGCAGATAAATGGTACCTACTACAATTATTAGTTCTGCTTGTTTATATCAAAAATGTTGCATGTTTTGTGAATGACATATGACTAGCCACACTAGCAAGAGACCTGTAAATATATGTGTGTGTGTGTGTGTGTGTGTGTGTGTATTTATATATATATATATATATATAAAAAATTTTTTTGGGAGGGGGTTTTTGGACTAACATTCAACATTTTGGACTTTAATGATCCTCTAACTTTTCCTCTTGCACAAAACAACAATTTCTGCTGAAATGTGTCTGAATTGGCAAAAGATTTTGAGTGAAACAACTGTTTCAGATTGACATAAAATTAGTTACTGGTCATCCAGTAACTTTTTTATTTATTTATTTTACTTTTACTTTTACTGTGAAATATCTTTTTGTATATAAAAAACTAATGTTATTCCCATCAGCCTCAGCCCTCTTGTGTTTTGCATTAGGATGCTAGCACTCTAAGTCAAGTCAAATCAGTTACATTTATTTTAGAGCGAAAACAAATGCTGACTAGAGATAATATTTATAATAAAACATTAGAATTAAATTCTGAGGATTAATAAGTGAATTAATAAAACAGTCGAATAAATCATAAAAAATACATTGCACAGAGAACAAATTAATAAAAGAGAGTCCTGTGTGTCTTCATGATGACTATTAAATACTAGAGACAAGTATTTAAGATTTCAGAGACGGGGGAAAACGCTCCCACAGTTTAGAAATGGTCCAAGTGAAAAATGGTCCAATCAGCCCTGGATTTCAACCACGAGCTTGGAATAAAGAGCAGTGATTGATCATCAAGGGTCTGATGGTGGAATAGTGGATGAATGTTTAACATAGTGAAAATGCTAACCATAAAATAGCTAAAATAGCTAAAAGTCAGTTAGCAGATGATCTTAGTTCTCTGTGAATTTTTATATTTAATTCACTAAATTAACTTACTATTAACAGTAGTGCAACTTTCTTTTATTTTTTAAATTCTGCTTCCTCAAATGGCATTAGTTTGTAGATCTTATAATCTCTGATGAATTTACAGATTTATCTTATACCACTTTATCACCACCTTTTTACCCTCATTACAGTGATGTATTTGAACTGTTGATATTCTGAATAAGATCATACGATGCACACTTAAAATGAATTAATGCAACTACACAGCAGGGGAAGAAACAGCAAAAAAGAATCTCTCTTCACTGCAGCTGTAGCTTTATCCCTCATTTCCAGGAGCAGATTTTTCCCTTCATATTTCAGTGTTTGACCAGCCTGTGAAATGAGGATGGAGTAGAAATGTGTTCTGGCCGCTCACCTCTCTGATCTCCTTTATCTTGGCCCCTCCCTTCCCGATGAGAGAGCCACACTGGCTGGCAGGAATGACCAGGCGCAGGGTGACTGGTGGCTTGGAGCTTATGGTGCCGTTGGCCACCAGCGTAGTCAGGTCCTGGAGGGAGATACAACAGAAGTTAAAAAAATCTGGTGAGAACCAACAAGAGAGAAAAAGAGAGAGGCCCAGAGGAAAATATCAGACAGCGGGGGTCAAGGTAGAAAGGGAGAGATAAGTCACCGGATGGTATTAACTCCAACAATTAGGACTCAACAGCCGCTGAATTTGAATCAAGTTCCTTTCACTCAAACTAACCTGAATACTGGAAATCAAACAGTAAAAAGAGTTCAATTAAAACCTGCCATATTATGTCATGTCATGATGAGTCAGTTCAACATTTCACTGCTTATTAGCATTAGCTCATAATGATGAAGACCAAAGTCAGCACAACACTCACAGTAAAATTCGGATTTGATCAATTTCTAGTGTATCAACATGAATCGAACAAACAAATAAAGCAAATTGAATCCGTACTGGAAACGGTAGGTGGATCTATCATGTGAGGTAGAAAGAACACAGAGCAACTGAGCATCTGCAGCTAATTTACTTCAGCTCCTGTATATTTAAGCATCGGCAGCAAGATGAAGTCCACAAGAAGCTGGTCAGCAATGTATGTTCTCCAATCCAATGTGAGGTCTGAAAAGGATGTTTAATCATTTTTATGAACTGCTGAATTCTGCATGAAAGGGGAAACAATATCGATGGTGAGTAAATTACACTTTGAGCTTCATACTCTACTGCATAAAACTGAGCCGGAGCACATTGTCCACATGTCCTTCCCATTGCCTCAACCTGATCACCTTGAGATTTCCTTCTAAAGATATTTTCAAATGAACTGAATGAACAAATTTGTATGAAGGTGCCTTTTCATACTGGACCTATTTGTTACAGAAATAACATCCATGCAATGTGAAGATATATGCCAGAGTTATTGTAATTTGTTTAAGCCTTTATTAATTCAGACAGTGCCATGCAATGACATTTAATTTAAAGTCATGGTTTGATATTTTCGTAAAATATGCTCATTCATTTTGCCGAGAATTAAATAAGAAGATTAAAATCACTCTCATGTTGCATTACATTAAATATGCAACACACTGCCATGACAGCCAGTCAGCTTAGCTTATAGCTTGAAAACTGGAAACAGGAGGGAAACAGGAAGCCTGGCTCTGTCCAGAGGTGAGGTGGTGGACTCGGGGTTCAGGTAAACAAATTTCTTTAACTTTGCACACAAAGCCAGGTTACCTGCTTCCTGACTGTAGTTTAATATTCAATGGACACATATGAATTTGGTGTCAGTCTTTTCATCTAAATCTCAGCAGGAGAGCAAGTAATAAAGTGGCCTTGGAGGCTTGACCTAATGCAATATCAGAAAATACACGCAGCTAAACAAAACTGTAATTAAAAAAAAAAAACATCTTGACCAATCCAACCACACATGCGCAGTATTTAGAAATAATGACATCAAGTGAGAAAGCAAATATAAAAACAAATACTGAAGCTGTCTGTGTTTGGTTGGATTTTCTGTTTTGGGAATACACATGAATCACGTTTCTGAAAATGTTGAACCATTCCTTTAAACGGGCTAATTCATCCGTTTAAAGATGTGAAACTTATTTAACATCAAATCTTCGGTGGATAAAGTCAAAATGTCAACATGTAACTAACAATGTCTGAAGATGATTGCAGCCGAATAAAGAATGGGTGTGAATTTCCGTGTTGTCTATACTGCATGTATTTGTAAGTTTGGATAAATAAAGTATTTAGACAAGGAACCCCACTGATCTGAAGAGCGTTGAAGTGTTGAAACAGTGCTTTACAGTGCAGGTAGCAAACATCCATCTGCTCTGCTGTGGGTGGAGATTGAGCGTTCAATTAATGAACAGTGTGTCTCTGTGAACCTTTGAAATGTAAATACGCAACGCTGTCTCTCTCTCCACAAGAGTTCAACACACAACAAATGTGTGACAGAATGCCTGTTGTTGTGTGGTTTGTGTTGAGGCCAGCTTACAATAAAATTAGCAGAGTTTGACTTAAGAGGTGACAGGGTGGATGTGTAGCCTCAAGGGATTTTATTTATGGAGGAAACTGAATAATGTTTCCAATAAATGAACTTTAGATTTGAAAGGAATATTCTTATGTGGCTCTTGTGCTGCTCTGTTACATGTCTATATTTAGTGAGGCAGATCGGGCTCTCTGACGTCTCATCTCATTAGAAGAGCAGCACACAGCTCGTCTGTACAATCAAAAGACTTTGGGCGTCATTTTCTTGATTTGATCTAAAAATATGAGCCACATCTTAACAACTGTGAACATTCCCATACTTTCCTCTGCCATCCCAGCAAAAAGGAGACTCTCAAAGCAAATTGGCGGAAATAAAGACATTGGGTTACACAAGCACTGCTCACACAAAGAGTTGCTGGGCCTAAATCCCCACAGCATATTGTGTGTTGCTGGTGGGATAAGGACTCCAATACAGAGAGATTATGAGGCTTTTACACATGCTGCACCTCGACACCTGGGAACAAAATACACATGTGATGCTTTAGTGCATGTCTTGTGTTATCAGAAAGATTATTAGATGACTGTATTCGCATAAATCTGGCAACGGCTTTGGAAAACTTCATCCATAAAACATAGACACAAGGGATCAACTGCCAAATGAAAGTGAGCCTGTGTCGCTGTGTAATCATAAACTATTGAGACAGAAACAAATCCAGTGGCCAAAAAAGCAGATTATTCCCATTTGTTTTTAATTAAAGGCGTCCACATACAATAACTCAACTATGGTGAAAGCGGCGTGCAGTGGGTCAGCCAACATGTTGCCATGGAAACACAGGAGTTACAGGGTTGAAAAGAGGTGAGTCCAGAAGATCTTTAATTAATACTGCAGTGTGCTCTCAGCCAGCATGTGTGTTTACTGAAGGCTGTCGACCTGAGCGGGGAGCACCTGTTATCTTGCCAGCGTCTGCTGTGATGCTAAATCAGAGCGAGGACGGCTCTCATTCCACCGTATTAATTAGTGTGGAAATAGACAGTGACCATGGGGATTAATAGCATGAGGATCTTGTCATTGATAAATGATCAGAAGACGTGAAAAGACATACAAATCCCCCTCATTAGCAGGTACAAATCAGTGTTATTTGCACCCTTACTGAGTGGAGAACACGTGTTGCACAAAAACGTAAATCAGTTATTTGAAATGACCCAATGTATGACACAGCACACATCACCATCACCGTTCCTCTTCTAATAGTCAATGAGGTTTTGCAACAGCAGCTACATGCATCCCAAATTTTCATCTGCAGAGCAATCTTGTCTGAAAGCACGTCAAGTGCTATGAATCACAATACAATTTTTTTCGTCCCATCACTTCAGCTTAGAGGATAATCGATAGCAATAAGAGCACATTAGTGGTAATGTTAAGATGAAGCTCAGGAAAGGATTTTTTGGGATAATGTGGGGAAATAGCATCATGCACTTTTTCCAAATCTCACAAACAAGATATTTTGGGTCAAAAAGTTTTCCATGTATATTCCTTATTGTATCCTCTTATTTCCTCTAAGAAAGAAACACTGTCAGACGATGGCAACATGAGCTGGTTTGACTTGTGTGAGATGGCATGCATCAGAGTTACAGCTACCTCCTCCAGTTTGTATGTAATCATGGTGAAAGCTCTGAAGACGCTGTCTGTGGAGCCTGTGATGGTGATGATCCTCTCTGGGCATGATCCCTCTGAGATGTTGACCCGTGCACTGCTCTGTGGGGACAGAGGTCATTATTTCACTTACTGGCCAACTGTGAAGGAATAGACATTATGGAAAATACACTTTTTTGCTTTCTTGCTGAGATTATAGAATATACCCAGTGGGAGGAATATATTAATTTACCCACTGGAAACAGTGGGCCATCACCACCTACTGTTCCCACACCTACCAGTGGCTCCAAAGCTCAGGTTTGTTTGATTTGAATAAAAACTAAGATGATGAGTTGAGCTCCATGGAGGTTTGCGTTGGACTATTTGTCTTAATTCCTGAGGGCATGAGTAGATGGATTTTTTTGCCTTTGTTTTTAACATTTTGACTGAACAAAGCTTGTTGTTTCCTGCATTCCTGCATGCTAAGCTACACTATCCAGCTGACTGCCATGTCATAGAAACATCAAGAAAGCAAATTTCCCAAAATGTCAAACTACTCCATTGTTCTTGTTCTTGTAGTTGTGTTTCCAGAGACACACAGTGGCTTTACACACAATATACTGCATTGCCCTCAGGCAATAAAGCCCCTGCCCTCATCTCCTTCTATTTTGTGTCCTTGTGTTTCTCTGAGTTAAAGTCACATGAGCAGAGACAGGACAACACTCTGACCTCGGGGCCATTTTCTCCAGTCATTCCAGTGAGTCATGCTCCCACCGTAGCTGTAAGCCCTAGGGACGGACTGACAGGATGAGGCTCACACAGTTGGGATGTTACAAAGCCAAAAGTGGCTGGCTGACTGGATGAATGGCTGGATGACTACCCTGGGTGAGTGGTTTATCCAGCAGCTCTGTAGGGCTGCATTGTCCCATGACCTCACTTTTCCCCTGTTTATTCTTCCGCCTCATAAAGTACAACATAAAACCTTAGCAGCCTATTGAAAGAATCAAATGTGCCACCACAGTGTCAGCCAAATTACTTTTTAATACAAAGAGTTAACCAAGCGGCATTAGTTTGGCTGCACACTTGAGATTTATAAAGAGGAAATGGAGGAGCAGACAGAGTAAAAGGAAGTTATTTTAAGCAGGAAAAGAAAGAGAAAGGGATTTGAAGAGAGAGCAGCTAAAGGAGGGCTAGCGAGTGATGCAGAGAGTGGATTTAAGCTGAAAAGGTGTCGTTATTGTCCAAAAAGCAATTCGGACAATACACTAGTTCTGTATGCTTTTCAGACTTGAAGCTACCAAACAGTCTTTATTATTAGCTTACTCCCATAGCTTTATTATTAGTACACACATCTGCCAGAAAGCCTGACCAGCTTTAGAGAGGCCTTCTAAGATTGCATTACATTTTCTGTTGCAATGAACCTGCTTGACTTGTCACAGACAAAAAAAAGCAGATAATAAAGATGCGGTTCTGTTCATGTCTTAGTAAAGAAAAAAAAAAAACTGAGAATAAAGTGGGCTCATTTGGACTGTACAACATGCTGACACGCACAACTTACACACTCATACTCACACATATATCAACAGCAAATACAACGACTTTCTAAAAAGAAAGAAAAAACATCTTAAAAACACATACCTCTTCTCGTATTCGTTTCACCGTCTCTCCTTTCTGAAAAAGAGCAGATGAAATATAGCTTTAATCAGAATCACATGTGCTTTGTTTGAAAAACAAAATTACATCATTGGCCCTGACCTCTAAGTGAAACCTGTCATTTCAAACCATATAAGTCTGATTAGCATTCATCAGAACAAATCTCAGCTGCCTGCGATGTATTGTGGTGGTGTCCTTTGCACCGCTGTCTCAAAAAGATATCAAATACATCTGAGTGTCTGAAGGGGAAGCACACCTGCAGTAATGGCTGTACATTCAGTGTGTGTGAAGACCTCCTGCCGGGGACAGGAACATTTTGTCGGGCTTGTGTCACACTGCAGCACACCGTCTGCTGCTTTTCTGATTGCTTCTTCCCCTTTCTCCCACATTTGCTTTTGGCTAAAGTCCATCCAAGCTGTCACACCTTTGTTTCACACCTGTATGCACCCACTGACGATCACTTTCTTACAAGAGCATCAAAAACAGTATCATCTCACACCCTGGGCTACACTTTTATTTATGTTATATTCTAGGAAAACGTGTTATTTGCGGTCCATTGTAACTCTGGTGTTGGCCTTCTATTGATGGGAAAGAGATGAGAGGTTTGAGATAGGAACAGGGAGAGGGGGCTTGGAGGGTGGAGTGGCAAGTTATTAGTCCAAGCCCTGCAGATCAAGTGCACCTCTGTGTCGTGCTGCACAGTATGAGCCAAACTCATCTCTTTCTTTCCCACCCTCCCTTTTCATTCTCAATTTCCTCTTAGATATTTTGATTTGCAACACATTGCAGAATCCATTGTGAAATCTCTACTTCCAACACTCTTACTTACTGTCTGCACTCTTTTTTTTTGTTCCTGCACCTCCTTGTATTGATGTCTTCCGTAGGTGTTGTGTTACAAGGTGTGATAGCAGGAGCTCCTGAAGCAACACAGTGCAACCAGGCCCTTCCTAACAGACACCAAAAGTGCCCACAAGGGGCCAAGAGTAATATGTCTTTGGAGCTCAGTTTCAACAGGAGGCTTGCAGCCAATGCACTAATGTTTTTGTTTGATGGATTACTGTGTTGCATTGGTGAGTGGGGGTGGTGGCAAGGTCTTAAGAGGGTTGGTTTAAGGCAATTACATAGAAGATGAGAATATTCAGAAGAGCAATTGTTTGCTAGGAGCTTTGTCTGCTGAGCTGATTTCAAAACAGAATCAAGATTGAGAGAAAAATGATTCTACAGAGGCTGATTATGATTTCACATAAAAGGCATCAATAAAATATCGGGCTTAGCACAATGGATTATAACAATGGATTTACATAAAGACAGAGGTATAGTATTTTAAATTTTAAAGTATTGACCTCATCTTAAACTATTATGATTAACACTTATTATTACCTATGTATTATTTTGAACAGTAAAACAAAGATTAGACATCTCACCTTTCCTATGATGCTGCCGACCTCCTAAAATACAGAGATAAAAACAATTACATAGATTAAAAGAGAAACCTTTCATTATTCATCTGTTCCATGGATCAGGTATATCATTTACCTTTAGTAGTAGAAGTGACAAATACTAAAGAAAAAACAAAAAGTACTGGAGCATGCATTCATTCATAAACAATGTGAGCGGAAGGTACCTTTCCATGCATGAGCAGTCGTAGTGTGAGGGTCACTCCCAAGCCCCCGTCTCCAAAGTCCTGCTCACAGTTCATAGTGATGTGGGAGTGGCATGCAGGGAGACGCATGAACGGGGCTCATTCGCTGGTCACACAGTCAGACGAAGGCCAGCACTCGTTCTCTGGCTCTCCGCGGTCCTTCATAGAGAGAGAGAAAGAGAGAGAGAGAGAGAGAGAGACGTTGAGATGTTAATGATGTGTTTCAGCTGAATCTTCTCTCGAGCATATAATACTCCTGTCCTACTGAAAAAATGTGTGAATCAAGTCGTGGACATATGCATTCATGATCTCAAACACTATTGTTTGCACCCACAAAATAGCTCATGGATGCACATGCACACATATTGTCAAGACACGTTAATTCACCACCATTACTCACTGAACATTTTATGCCACTATTAAAACTAATGGCTGTGCTCTAGTTCCCTCCTCAGAAACCACATGCTTGCACTGTATCTCACTGCACTGTTGGCTGAATGATAATTCCCAGGGATCAAAGACAATCAGATGAATAGATGACAAATCAAAGCTGAAATCAAACACATTCGTACCATCGAAGGCCTTTCAGGCAGCCCATTCTAATCAGGTATCTCTGTGAGGAACTGCTTCATTGGTTTGAGTCAATGTAATATTGACTGTGATTCATAACAAAGTCATAATGAAGACCATTGTATGTGCAGGATATTGACCATAAACACCAGCAGTGTCAGCACTGTTGTTTGGGGTCCTAACAGACTGTGGGTGGCCATCGATGACTAACACGCTATCTGTGTCTTCATTAACTGGCAGAGACTTTCTCTCACTGTGAGCTGATTGATTTTTGAAATTGGATTGACAAAAAGAAAAAAAAGAAAAAAGGAAATTTCCTTTCAGACGAGCGTGGCATGAAATTCATGCAAAGTTAATCAAATTCAATTCGAAACAGTTTTCAAAAATTTTAAATGTTTGCACTTTCTTTAGGGACCTGGTTTTATCTGCTCCATCACAGTCAGCTGGAGAGAAAACAAAAAACTCTGTTCTGGGGAGACGGAGCAGAATTTATCCACAGACAGCAAATGAAAATAATCTGTAACGATCCCAGAATAACAACGTGGCAGCGGCTATGTACATGTCAGTTATGTGACATACGGTATGATGATTAATGTGTGTGTCACCTGGCTGCTCGGAGTCTCAGCATGATGTGTACAATTAGTTCACTGAATTATTCCTGTTTCCTCTTGATTTATATTTCATTACATTTGTCAGTGGGGACAAGAGAAGTAGGTAGATAAATACATGACAAATAAACATAGCCAGATGCAGCTTTATTCACAGTTGCAGATCATAACTAAGTATATTTACAAGTAGTGAGGTATTTCAGATTCATGCTGCTTCTATGTACTTTACTTAGAGGGAAATATTACTTTTAAAAAACTTTTTACACTACATTTCTTTGACAGCTTTAGTTACTTTATCATTACAGAATATAAACAATAAAAGCAACAAATAAAGCTGCAGTAAGCCACCCAGCACTAAAGTAAAGTAATTATAATTAACCACAGTTTTACTGGCTTGAAGACAACAATTTTCCTGGGACTGAAGTATTCATATATACTGTATTTTGCTTGCTGCTAACAAACTAACAATACCTTTATTGTGTCAAGACTGGAATAAAATATATTTGTTTTAAATTACACTTTTCAGATATTTGTGGAAGATCCAAACCAGACAGTGAAATCCTGTTGACCACTCGTATTCAGCACCAACACAGTAATAAATGACTCTTCTCTTTGACTCATCAAGACCACTTGTTTGTCTGCCAAGTGCATTCCCCCCAGCCTACAGTGCCACTGTATACTAGACCTTTGCTGCAATCCTGCGTGTGTGCATTTTTTATAAATCTGCACGCTGTTTTTGGTGAGTGATGTGAGGAGATCATGTTTAATAAATTGGTGTTATTTTAGATAAGATCTGATTCCTGAGAGACTTGTTGGGCTGGTTTATTGCTTTTGCTCTGTGCACAAGGCCATCGCTGCATGGCTGATTTATTTATGCACTGGATGCTTTCAAAGTCACGTTCAAACACTCACAGACACACATGCTTCTTTAAGATGTCACAGAGCCTGACTGCCTGTACTTGTTTTGTATTCCCTCCATGACTGTGGCACAGTCTGACATGCCCGCCTGTCAAAATGTGGGAGTAAGTGGAGCAAAGTGTCATTTTGCTGGATTAGATTGCATCAAATTAAACTTCTTCTACTCTTTTGAAAGGGATCCTCATTGGATTGACTTGCACAACTATCAGTTAGAAACTCATCTCCATACAATTTCCATAAATATCAAACAAAGACCAGAGGGTTGACTGAAGATAAACAAAAACTGGAACATTTTACTTGCTGTCAGCTAAAGATACAGGGCCAAGTAATCATGACTTTAAGCTTGATCGATGCATCCTCTGCACGTGTTATCACAGAGCACATTTGTGCAACCCGTGGGCTAACTTCATTATGTTAAGGCACTGAAGGGCATGGCTAAAATGTTAGCACTTTATTGCATTAGGAGTTAATGGTTGGAGGGATCATTATCTTCTGCTCTGTGGGTTGATAACAAGGCATGTGCTCTGTGTTTGTGTGAGGGTGGTGAGCCTCTGAAATCCTCATTTCCAGAATCCCAAGCAGCAGCGTTCCAGGATGAACAGAGGCCTTCTGTTCTAAATTAGACCTGGTAACTCAGAACAGGGAATCCAGTATGCAGGAGCTCCTGTTGTGAGTCATTGCTTGTATTCATCTTTATATACACTAGATTAAGCATGACTTTGTGAGACCAAATGACACACAGAAACAAATGGCCACAAAGCCATGTCTTTCTTCACTCTGTTGCAGTTTAAAATAGCAGCTAAGTTAAAAAAAAAAAAAAAAAAAAAAAAAAAAAAAGATAACTCATTTTGCATTTTGCTTTTTGGCCATGTTTGCTAGATTGGTCTAAGGAGCTCAATGTGGTACTCTCAGTCGTTCCACCACTTTAGTCCACAGTCAGATATTTCTGACTGTCGCTGACTTCTCCACCAAGTTGACATTTATGTCTTTCGCTGAAATTTCTCAACAACTATGGGATGAATTGCTATGAATTTGGCACAGGCAATCACCCCAAGCCCTGCCAGCATGAATTATAGTGACAACTTTGCATCATAATTTGTTTAATGACAAAATCATTGCACTGATTATTTCCATCAGCCTCTACTTAATGCTAATTAGCACCTGCTAACATGCTAAACAAAGGTGCTGAACATGATTAATGATGCACAAGACATCAACATGTAATATAGGCATTGTGAGCCTGTTAGCTGGTAGCTCAAAGCAGCACTGTGCATGTAAAAAGCCTTGTTGAGTCACTAGTATGGTTGTAGAATCGTTTTTTTTGTTTGTTTTTTTTTTAAATTTGGCTTTAATTTGTTACCAGAACTCAGCAATTAACTTGGTGAGTTCTTGGTGGCAATCATATTCTCATATGATAAATTAAACAAGTGTACTCACAAGTTCAGGAGAAAGTGAAAATACTGAATGAGGGTCTATATTTAAATTCTGATTAAACTATTATGGCTGATGAATCTTATCCAGATTATGTCCCAGACTAGACCATTACAGACTTGATGTTCTATTCACATATTACACATCAACAAATGTTTGTCCAAGTCTGCAGAGTTCTCTGCATCTTACAATTACATTATGTATTGTTATTAAATGTTGTAGAGCTGCAATGATTCGTAAAATGATAAGTTAACTGACCAAAAAAATGTCAAATATTCACTGCTTCTAGTAAAATGACAAAAAATGTGAAGATTTATGATTTTCTTTGTCATGTTTGATGTTGTTTTGGGCCCTAAAATGTTCATACATTGTTTACAAATGCTAAATAGGGGAGTATAAAGTGACTTGTTACCATTTTTTTGCAACATTTGCACACCTGAACACTACAGCATTATCACCTGTAATAAAATAATAGTATACTGGTATCCTAACACTCAAGGAAAGAATAATACCTATTGTTAACATGTTTAGCACTGTCCACTGTAATACACTTTTCAAAAACTATACATACTATACAAGTTACTGGACTATTGAACTTCACTAATATTATAACCTATATTACATGTTCAAGTCAATTTTATTTCTAGAGCACATTTAGACACAGCAATAAGCTGACCAAAGCACTGTACAAATAACAATAAAATAATTTAATAAAAACAAGTAAATCAGATGTAAATATACTATATAATGAAAAATATAAACATATAACAGAACAAGAAACCAAAAGGAGCACATGCACAAAACAGAGAAACTAAAAGGTTAGCGAGCTAAAAAAAAAGGCTAGATTTTAGTCTATATTTAAAAATAGAGATGGAGGCAGCACATCTCATGTGAAATGGCAACTGGTTAGTCTCCACAGTTTTGGAGCAGCAACTGCAAAAGCTCTATCACCTTTTTGTTTTAAAACGTGGGACATGTAGGAGGGATGAGCGTTCAGATCTGAGAGATCTAGAGGTTGAGTGTCAGTGGATAAGATCTGTAATGTAAGGTAGCACCTGGCATTGAGAGCTTTGAAGGTGATCAACAAGGTCTTAAATCAAACTCTGAGTTGAACATCTGACAACATAAACAATTACAAATATGCATTACTGCTTTACTGTCTCTTATGAGTACAATGTTATTGAAATGGCGGAAAAAAAAATATGAAAATAAGATTAAATAAACCACACATATTTTTTAATACATCAATAATCCAGAGGTATATTTTTCACTAATTTCCATCAAGCATACATCAAAGATGTCATGGATAAAAGCAACCAGCATACATCCCTCAACAGCTGCCAGCAACATTTTGTTTTCCTAGTCATGTTTCCAGGAGCATCCACTCCACAGAGACTGTCAAGATGAAAAGGATGTTGTACAACCCGCTTGTGTAGAGGACTGGACACCTGTTCTGAGACAACCATAACCCTCAAAGAACTGGTAAACAGACGGCTCTGGGCCAGCTTACAGGAAATGAAGAAGAAATGAGGACATGCCTGGTCTCCATGGTGAAAGACGGAAACAGGGTTCCCCTCTGCATACAGTACATACAGGGGGTCAAGGGTATTGTGTGTGTTGTCTGCTTGATGAACACACAGAGACAGAGAGGATAGGGTGTTCCCCGGGTGGGCATGTATAGAGAGAGGGTGAGAGGGTGTCAACGTGTGTACACGCGCACAGCGAGGGTAAGAGGTGAGAGACCGTTCACACACATGCTCTGACAACCCTCCACTCACATATACAGGCGGCCACATTCCCAGGTCTGTGTGCACCACAACAAAGCACACATAGACCCATATGCAGCTGCTGGGATGAAAGGAGGCAACATTTCACACACACAGAAAAGTGTCCTGTGGAAACACAAGAGCAGACAGCCTTTGATCTGCTGAGAAGTGCCATAGGAGGACTTTCTGTGGCTAACTGTCACAAACAAACTCAAATGACTGCCATGTTGGAGTATATGGATGACACAATGAGAGCATCAGTGGATGAGATGACAAGGATAAAGAAAAAATGACTTCAAGTACAAGAGGGGAGTGAAATAGAGTCCTCTAGGCTCCTCTCTACTTGTGGTCAGTCTCCTCCTAACTTAAATGAGTACTTTGGGGAATAAATGTGTGCAGACGTCCACTCAAGGACACACAAGGGTACACGTAGAAGCACATGTAAGCAAAATGTACCACATGACAGTGTGTAGAAGAGCTAAATAGTGGAACATGGTTAATTATATTATTTTATTTATTATAATTAAGGTAATTATATTATCTTTATTAACACGACTCTGAATACTTACACTCCAGCAGACTTTGCAAAGGCAGCTTGATTAAATGTTAAAAAGTCAATGCCGAATGAATGAAATATTAGAAGAGGGGCTATGTGTTTGGATCAGCTTTAACCAAATCAGATCCATAAGTGATACTGGGGTTCATCAGTAATATTGCTTTATGAGCCGTATCAGCTGAGAGAATATGCGACAATGAATGGGCAGCATAAAATGCTTGTACATTTACATTTACAGTACATTCATTCATTTGGCAGACACAGGAGCAAAAGTGCCTCAGCACTATACAGTTTCGCGTCCCACTTGACACAAGTGCCACAAGGCTTGCAGGTGCATGAAGTAACATTATGCCAAGCAAGTGACAAAGAAAGAGCAAGAGCAGGATCAAAAGAGCCAGAAAGAAAGGAGCAAGAAGCACTCATGACAGAAAGACAGAAAGAGATTTGGCTGACCGAATTGAGTATAGTAACTCATTCCACCATCGAGGACAAGTACATATGAGGTGAACTTTAAACCTCCTCTCAGACATTCAGAGATTCCATCTTATGGTCCATCAGCAGTAAAATTGGCTGTTTGAAAGCCCCTGAAAACTTTGCCTTAAATCTTAGAAATGATTGAAAGATAAATGATGAAAGAAACTAAATGTTCATGACTAAATGGCATTGTGTGGGACAGTCCACCTTAGCAAACAATGGTCATCTGATTTTCATTCACATATTACAAATATTATACAAGTTCTGATTGGTTCTCGGTGAATTTCAACAACTTTCATCCTCAGAGAAGAGCAGAAAAAAACAAAACAAAACAACAAAAAAAAAATACAGAAATAGCTTGAAAATCACAAAAACTGATCTGGCTGGGACAAAAATGTACTTGTGCTGACTGACCCGATCACTAATAATAATAAACTGATTGAGAAAATATGTTTCAGGGCCTTTACATTAAATAAACATACATCTTGTAGGATACTATGAGCAAAAGCTCACACCTTTAAGACTTAAAAGCGTTTGATTTGGTTATGAAACAGTTTCTTTACCATAATTGCACTTCCACAATCTCTCCACTGAGATGAGAGAGAGAAAGGAAAAGAGACAGCAGGAGAGAGCGTCAGCTGTGAAACAGGAGAGGCTTGAAATTAAAGAGCAGTGTTTCATCTCTCAGCATGTCTGTCTCAGCTATGTCACATATAATGGGAGGGGTCAGACCTCAGTACAGAGGGGACTGTCCTCTCCTATCAGTCCCCAGCTTCGTCTGGTGTTAAAGCATAACCATGTCAGCCTGCGGCACAAGCCGCCTGTCAACCACGAGGCCCCAGAGAAGGTTATCAGACCCTTGAGCTGCTTGCTGCTCCTGGAGCCAGCTCAGCTTCTCTGCAGAGGGGAGGCCAACAGCCACGTTCACTGCAGACACTGTACCTAAATGTGGGCTGATAAGGTTACCCTCAGGCTATATGTTTTTAATTCATAATCTGTTTGAAAGAGTGAATAAAAGTAGATTTTCTTGCAAATTACACCAACCAGCTGAAAAGTTGCAACGAAAGTTACTTTTTTCAGTGTTTCAAAGGGCTGAGACAAAATTACTGAAGTAAGAACATTCAAAAACTGCATGGTTTTTCCGGCTGACATTAAGAATTTTGAGCACGAGTTGGTTATTAAACAAATAGTCGAGTTGGTTATTAAAAGGTATTTATTTATAACTAAATATTATTATATCTCCCTCATTCCCAAACATATTTTGTCTAGATAAGAATTATAAGTCTCCTATCTACACAAACAGCAGATGACATCATAAACAGGAGCTTCTGCATATTCTTTCATATCTCAAAGTGGCACAAATCAGTACTTTCAGGGCTTCATTTTGTCACGACAACTTCCAATCATGTCAATCCATCCGCGCAGCTTAGACAAAGATCACCTTTTGTGGCAGAGTCTGCATAATTACAAGTGAATCCAATAGCTAATGAACAGCAGCGTAATACACTGTTGTGGCAGTCCTTCCTAAGCCATCACTTTCTGTCACTGTTAAGATGGAGCAGTGCTAAGTTAGCTCAGACTCAATGCTTAATAAGAGTATACCTTTAAAGGAAACATGGTCACCCTGCGAGAGCATACATTGATCAAATGCTTGATACACTTGTTTTCACAAAAGACCCCATCTACTCATTAGGTAAACCTGAGTTCTTTCCTCCTCCTCATTATTGCCAGAAGGGATAAAAGAACACAAGCATACAGATAATGAACCTTACAGGGCTGTGCTGTCAGTTGTTATCTCCCAGGTGGCTGATGGTTCCAGACACACAGTGACACCGTCTGGGCCTCTATTTACGCTGGCTTTGGTTAGCATGGGGAGAGTGTGGCCCAAGTCCGTACACTACACACTTGGCATTTAACTTCCCTTATCTCAGTTGAGGGCTGCAGCTAATGATAATTTCCATCAATTAATCTGCTGATTGTATTCTTAGTCAACAAAATTACTTGTTTTTCTATAAAATGTCAGAAAATGCCCTTTATAATATACCAGTCTTTAAATCACTGTTTTATCAGTCATAAAAAACCAAAGATATCTGAGTCACTGTTATGTATGATGCAGAAAATCAGCAAATCATCACATTTAAGGAACTAAAACCAAAGCGATATCTGGTTTTTATTTGTTTATTTGAGTCACTAAAGTGATTCATAGATTTTCAGAACAGTTGCCTTTCATTTTCTGCGAATCGACTAATCATTGCAGCTCGGTCTCAGTTGCAAACCATTCTTTTTATTCATAATATAGATCTCCTACAGAAAAATTAAGAGACTCTCTAACTGGCTTCAGATGTCACATGCTGCAGTGCTGTTTTCATTCTATTATGTAGTTTGATTTCTCCAGAGTGTTTACCCCTCTGGATTCAACTGTGAATTTTTCTGGTCATTTGCGTTGCCTTGACTTACAGTGCAATGCTTCTTATTATTAGAGAGCTTCTATTAGGGACCATATATCATTCTGAATGTTTTTTTTTTTTTGGCATGGCGGAGAATACACTTTGGCAGGGTATTAACTCCAGCTTTTATCCCATCCCTCTTAGTGGATGAAGGTCACTCCCTCTATCTGCAAAATGACTTTCCTTTCTTCTCTTTCATCCCTGCTTTCCTCCCATCCTCCACACCAGGGCATGAGTCAGAGAATCTGACACCTCAGAAGAGAGAGGAGAGGGAGGAGAACGGTAAAGGGAGATGGAAGACAAATTGAGAGAGAAAGAGGGACAGATGGGGGCAGTTGAGGAGGGAGGAGAGAAGAGTTGATCGATATCCCAGAGAAACAAGTAACCTGAGAAGATGCGGACTGGCCCGGCTTCCTTGACGTAGACACTGTGTTAAAAATGGCAAATTAATTCACCAGTCAGGGGTCTGATTTACTGTATATTATCCTTTATGGTACCATACAGAAGGACTTCAAAATCATACTGTTTGCAGCATCACTATGCTCAGGTTAGCCAAGCTGATGGTGTGTTATTTGGTATACAGCGGTACCGTGCACGTTGAGCTGAAACTACATATTACATAAGCTCCACAACAAACTGAGCACAAACCCAAAAATAGTGCAGTCCCTGTTAAATATTTCAGGCACTCGGCAGCTGAATGGGGGAGTTGGGGGGGGGATAAAAAGCTTCTCTCCTCCTTGGTTGCAACACAAACACACACACACACACACACACACACACACACACACAGTGATGCAGATGGCCAATTGAAAGAAAAACCTCCATTTAGTGTACTGTAGAGCAAAGCGGATTACCGTTGTGAAGGAAGTCTTGTAGCTCATTCGTTTGATATTCACCACTTACTTACTGGAGTGGCGTGTACACCTATCCTCATTTCTTGAGTCACTCTCTGTACAGTACAGACAGCATGAAAGCTCGTCTTTCAGGGTAACTTCTAAATAAATCACGCTCATGAGACCCTTTGCGAGACACAACAGAATAGTCACGAGGCCTTCTGGGTCAATCTTCGAAGCTCAACACAGTGCTATCTTTTCATAGCAGGGACAGCCCGCGGCACTGTCAACCACTGGGTCAGTCTTAAGAGCAGCGGGGAGGGTCACATTCTGTGTCATAAGAAAGGCTCTCTTCATAACAGAACAAGAAGGCCCAAAACAAAGATATCTATGCTGTTCAATTTGCATTGGCGCTGCCAGATCATAAATCATTAAGCATTCATGTGATTTTGTTCCATTCCTTTCTTCAGCAACATAGCCTAATCAGTGGTAAAACATAAGGATTGTGAGCACACAGCAAAAATCTATTTCAATTGACAAATCTTAAGAAAGTATGGGAGTTGAGCCTCAAGAGTCTGTAGTTATTAGATAGTGACAAGCACAGGTTAATTGCTCAAATGCAGGTTAATTGCTGCAGGGGATCTATCTCAAATATTGGAGAGGAAATTAATTTGTTTTACAACAACGCTCCTGTGACAACAACATCTAAATGAATGCCTGAGTGTAAGTAATTTTCCTCATAAAGTGTAGAGTTTAACAGCATTATTACAATTCAGAACAAAGACAATTTAATACCAATTTGATGTTGACATGAATTTAAAAAAATCAAGAGAATTAAATTGCAATCTGCATACATTTCAAGATGCTTTGCCAGTTAAAACAAGTGTGGTATCCTGAGTTGTTAATGGCTACAAGCTCTGCTTTTATTCACCTCATCAGTAAAAGGTGAATGAATATCCACAATCTCCCGCTTCAGATCTGTTTAATAGAGTAAAGCCGCTTCACTAGGCTGCATTTACTTGATGACTGCAAAATAAAAACAAGCATTGTGCCAGTCCACCCCCCTTCAGTCTGCAAGAACAGCATCTCTGTAGATGAGGGGGATTATTGGCAGTTCACAGACATTGGAGCAGCACATGTCAGGTCTGGCTTCTGTTATTTATGGAGCCTCTCTGCCCCAGCCCTCACTCTGCAGCACAGATGCAGGTGGGGTTTCATTATTGAAGATGCTCTTCCACTTCTTATTAGATCTCTGACTCTCAGAGTGCATTAAGGAATTGCATTTGGACAGAGAGTCAGCAATACATGGTGGTCTGTCTTTGTTACCCCAGGAGTCCCTCTGAAACATGTGCATGCCTCTCAAATCAGCCAAATTGTATGCCCTCGTCATTTTTGCTTCACAGGTATAAATAGTGTATTTGTACTCAAACTGATCCCCCCCTTCACCATACACACACAGACACACATACACACCCACACAGAGAAAGAGAGACAGGGTTTGAAAATTATTGCTTATTGATCCCTGTTAAGTGCTTGTGAAGATAAATCTGAATTGTGTTCTCCAACCTCTTCAGTAAAATTGTTGTACAGTGCATTGCATCCAAATGAATTCTCCCACAAACAGTTTAGAGATTCCCCCTAGGTGATGAGCAATGTTCCAATTGTGTCCCATTTCTCTCAAAATGACAAAAATCTTTTGTTTGAGTAGAAACACACTGGAGGTGCACATGCAAGATTCATGAGCATCTCCAGGCAGCAAGGACCATGATTTCCGTAATCAATCAGCTGGTCCACTCACAGATGCTTTTTATTGATTCTGTTGTTCTGAAGAGTCTGACAAAGATCAGTCTCTGGTATCTCATGTGGGTCTGTTGTGCTAAAATAAGACTTTTTTTTTAACATGTGAGGGTTTGTAGGACTGGAAGTGAAGACAGGACACATTATCATTCCAGCTATTACAACGAGAAATACCAAGCCTAATTTGTGCTAAAAACACAAAAGTTCAGATGATGACAAGCCTGTGGCCCTTTATGCTAAATGACAAGAAGCAACGAACAAAAACAAAACAAAACAAAAAAAAAAAACACTTTGGAAATAATGTGGAAACCCCATGAGTAGGACTAGTAAACATAAGATAACTGTTACTTAGTTTGCCATATGTGATAAGTGATTTTAAAATGTAATGGTACAATAGGACACATGTGCAGCCAAAGACATCTGCAC
>CM076651.1:10471019-10494773 GCA_038496675.1 Rachycentron canadum
CACACACACACACACACATATATATATATATATATATATATATATATAGCCAAACTGCAAGGTGAGATGGAAGAGAGAGATTTATATGTTAGTTCTGGTTTACTTTCAGATTCACTTTTTAGAGAGTTAACCACACACTAGGAATCTGTATTTGAATAATTTCTAATTTACTTTGGTTGAGCATGAACTGCTTGCATGTATTTTCACTGTAACATCATCATTTCTAAAATCAAATAGAGGTGGAAATTAGACAGTCACAAAAGCATTGCTTGCACTGAAATCAGCCATGGTGTACAGACTCCCATTTGCTTTGGCAAAGACAATGTATATCATCACTGCTTGTCTGGGAGCATTCAAGCTTAGCAAATACCATTCATACTAAATGGCACTGAAACAACGAGAGATGACACAAGAGCAACAAGTACAATTACTCAGCCGAGGAACGTCTCTTTTCTTCTCTCCAATTCTCTCATGCACAAACAAACATGGCTTTGCAGTCTCTGCATCAGATTTCATGGCATTTTCTAACTTTGTCCTGACAAATGGTGATTGAAGACATATGGGGGGAAGGGAAAAACCTTTTCTGCTTTTGTCTGCTTAGACATGCCAGAGCTCACAGTAGGTTTGCCTTTCATTTAAGCAACTTTTGCAGCAGCTTGATCTTCTTGAAAGTTGAAATCATCTTTCATTCCCTTTCAACCAACAAGCAGTGGTTTGACATTTCTTTTTTGATGTTTACTTATCAAGCATGAAAGAGATTTCTAGTGCAAACTTAAAAATAACTTCCTCTGTAATTTACATGATAAAACTACAGAAGCTACAGGTGTTTGTCTACTGTACCTGTTTAGAGGATGAAGAGAAAGACAGACCCACACATGCACATGCAACTCTGTATTTTTGTGTTTACCACTGTGACCATGATTTGCATTTTGATGCAGAATAGTATTAGAAAGCACATTTCCATATATCATCCTTTGAAGATGTATAGTTTTGCTTTGAAGCAAGTATATTAATTACAACAATGGAGGCAAAGGAGATGCTGGACAGAACAGACAGGGGTTGGAATACTAATAGGAGATTTAGAGTGAAAATGCTTACAGAACAAGGATTATGTCTGCCATGCTCTTAAACTGTTGTTTTGTTTTGTATGTACTTCAAGAGAAAAAAAAAACGAATGCAGAGTAGGCAGTGAGGACGACAAGCTACCATGTGATTTCATATTTCCATCTATTTTACATTTAAATGTGACATAATCAGATTTCACATTATCCTGCTTCATTTTCAATCAAACCATCAACCCTCATTAATGGATTCCACACTTTAAGAAAAAAAATTACAAAAACTACACACAAGGTACCCCCAAAATAGCATAAGTGTATCCCAGAGACAGTGAATGAAAAAAAGAAGATCAAATGAGTTAAGTGACAGATCTATAAAAGAAGCTTTTAAAAAATTCCCCACAGATCCACAGTAGGTACAGGTGATTAAATTAAATCTTAGTTGTATTTTTTATGTTTGTATCAAAGCTAAGATAAAAAAACCCAAAAAACAAATAAACACCTGATCTTCACAGTATTCATTGTTTTGTTGGTGAAGTCCTTCGTATAATTAAGTCTGCTCTGCCTGGGCAGTCAGCAAATCACAGTGATTTCAGCTGTGAACCAGCAGCAATGCAGAGATATTGATTAATGTAGTACCGATCTGATAATGCATTCCCAAGGAATTTGACTATTTGCTATTTACTATTACAACTACTTGCGTCATAGTGTTACTTAAATTGTGTGTCCTTTTTCACTACATTTCACTATAATCCTCAGTGGCAGAAAAGGTACCTATTTTCATTTACAAGTACTGATATTTCATACTTTCATACTACTACAACATTATGATTAAATATTGCACTTTTAAATATTGTACTTTTTACTGTGCTACATTTATTTGATTACTTTCATTAGAAGTTAATCATATTATATTGAGGTTAACAGAAAAAATAACACACAAAAAAAAATTACAATATAGTTTTGTAGTTCAGATATGAATAATCCCCAGGGGAAATTCACAAGCTACCCAAGTATTATATGAAATAATTACCATGAGGATTAAAGCAACAAACATATTCATGCATCAATTATCATAATCCAGTTATAAAACATACTCTCAGTACCTGAAGTAGATTTTGAAGCTTATATTTCTGTTTTAACTTAAGTAATATTTTCAGTGCAGGACTTTTACGTGTACCTGAGTATTTCTATACTGTGGTATTGTAAGTAATCTTCCAGTAATGTTTCCATGTCCACAGACCACAGATGGCTGAAAACTGTAATTTAATGGTACTTGACATGGACAAAAAATATGAAAAGATTAAATATGTAAACATGGCAACGTAATCTACTTAAGTCCTTACGTCATCTTCTAAGGAGCAGTGATGGCCTAGTTGTTGCAGAGGCAGTGAGGTAAAAGGTCAGATCTTAGCAAAGGCTGGTAAAATGGGGGATGGAGAGTGAATTGAGGATGCTCACTCCTCTTGGCTATCATGGTCCAGAGAGAGAGAGAGACAAAGGTGGCTTGCTTAAGACTTCATGAACGCAGTTTAAAATTGTGTCTATAATTACCTTCACTGTGAAACCACAGCAAACAAATTATTCACAAAAATTACTGGCTGTAATAGCTGTAAACTGACAAACCCAATCAGCATTTTATGCACCACATTTAGTAAATACCATATAGTAAAAGTGCAGAAAGTTATATAAACACAGTGGTGTGTTTCCTGTGATGCCCCTGCACCATAGAGATGATAAAAAAAAAAATCTATCTTTCTGTCTTTATTAATTAATGCTTTAAATCGTCTTCATAGAACTGAGATGACATTGTTTTAAGTGTTATGGCAAAGACATAATCTGTCCTTTTTTACAACTGAACAGTATAACACCACTCAATACTAAAAGAAACTTCATTCAAATCTAAAGATAGAACTTTAAAAAGCACTATTTTGTGGACTTTCTGTAATAGCCTCCATACTTTTATGGAAGAGAAAGATCATTAATTCATTTTTCTTTCCTTTAATAATAATGAGTCTCCTCCTGCACCCAGATAAATGAAGCTTTGTTCAAAACCACGTACCAGTTTTAACTGAACCACTTAAGAAATGGAGATTGCATTTTAATGCAAGACCTCTTCTCCATTTTTACAATCATGCAGCAAAACCAGATATGTCTCAATAACAGGACACAGTCAAATTGCTGGCTAGTAGTTCCCTTAAATCAGTGTCTGAGAAAAAATAACTGCAGATGAGATCATGGCAGATGTGAGAGGAAGTGCTGCTCCAGGCTATGTCTCGAAGAGGCCAAAGGATACTATGTCATCCACAGGTGCACAAGAATGCAATGTAGGAAACATTATGACAGTATGGTTTCTAGTGTTGTGGCTGAAAACAGCCTGTAGGCAGGAATTCGATCTGATAAGTATGGTGAAAAGTGTGGGAAGTTCTGGCTTTCATTTCGAAAACGTGTGAAAGAGGTAACAAGAACTTAAAACTGTATTTAAAGTATCTGAAGGCATCATATATCTTTAGATTAATTCTGCGTTATTATTATTATTATTATTATTATTATTATTATTATTAATATTATTATTATTATTATATCAAGTCTTTCAAATTATATGAATAATATTGACAAAACTGTCAATGCAACTTGTATATTGAAAATCTTGTAACTTCACTTTTAAACAGAAAAGTGGGAAATAAACCTTTAACATAACATAATTTCCTCTCCATCAGAGGACTCCATCAAAGCTTGAGACTGGGCTATCTGCTGAGTCTCATGTTTCAGGTATGAAGATTACCTTCAAACAGCTTTTGATCTTGAAAATGCACTGAAGTGGGGAAACAGGTAATGAGATCTGTGCTTGAGCACAATACTGTACTTGTACACAATATGACAATAGTGTGGCAACACTAACTGCTCTGAAGTTCCTCTGAATCTTTTGGTAAATTTTGGAAACTAGTGGTTGAACCATCAAGGAGCCTGTGTTTGCTGACAATGCTATCGAAAGGAAAATGCATACCAATTTTAATCATAGATATATTTACAACTTCAAATAACCCAAATAACCAAACTGCAGCAACTTAATACTGAGCTCCTTATATACAAAGATTTTGTCTAATGTGAGCCCTACATCAGTGCGCGTGATCTGCAGTAATAAAGGCCTAACATAAAAGTTCAAGGCCGAAATGTTTGTTCGCCTATGAAAGGACAAAAACAATTTACAAGAAACACTCTGTTAGAGAGCTGGTTAGCGTGTCAGTGCCTGTTTCTGTTCCCTGGGCCTTAATTATTGAAACCATTGTTTATTCATCAGTTTTTAACCCTTTGTTGTTGCATGCAGTTTTATGCTGGGTACAAATTCAGTCGCATGCATTTTCAATTGCAATTTCAAGGGAAGCTAACTCGCATAACAGCATTGTCCTGGTGTTGGCAACTGAACAGCTGAGCTGGGAATTAGGGCTGGGTATTAACCTCAAATTTCTTGGTAATGACTGAGTATTATGAACTGTTAAGTAGCCTACTGCCACTTATATATGCCCTAATTTAAAGCAGACTCTTTCTAGTTTGAGTTTTTTTTTTTCCTTAGGAAACAATCCACAGTGGCTTGCTTTTCACATTTGAGAGCATTGTCTTTTTATATTTACAAAACACATCTTTATAGTTCTCAAAGTAAAAAGTATTGTATTAGTGATAGCGAAATGTATAAAATTTAAAAAAAAAAAAAAATTTAAAAACTCAAGGACTTCAGGTTTATTACTATGAACATTTCCACGTTGGGCTCTGATTATTCATACAAATACAAAAAAGTCTTTGTACTACCATTGTTATTCTGCTTGGAACTATGATCCAACTATGTGATGCAATAAAAACAGGAAGTCTGTTGACAGATGTGATTTACATCTAAAACAAACGATAAAAAACAATTCAGGCAAATAAATAGAATAAATACATTGAGATTTACATTCTATAATAACATGTCTGAGTCTGGGGGGTAAAGGAAAAAGATCCTCAAGGTTTTGTTTGTCTGCACATGCCTATACAGATTCCAGGAATGTGGAGAATGGTGAGCGAGCGACAAGAGAGGCCTTGTATTTGTGGGTCTATCTTCTGCCCACCCTGTAGATTAGCCTCTTATCTGTTAAATGAGACAGTGCCGACGGATTTGGATAACAGGACTTTGGCATCAGCACCATGATCCCTGCACTGAGAGCTTTGCTGTATCACAGAGAGTCCCTGTGCGAGAGCTAAGCAGCACAGGCAGCCTTGGACCAAGCAGTGGGTGGATATGGGAAGCCACATAATAGGCAGCTTCAGACACTAACCATTCCTTCTTTTCAACTCTGCTGTTTTTTTTCCTCATATCTTATCATGTATATTAACATAACATTAACATGGACTCATTATTGATATGCCACAGAATCTATAGGTTCAATTGAAAATCGTCCACCTATCACCTGGATGGATGTGTGGCTGTGATTTTCCCGTAGCCACTGACTCATTTCGTCTCAGTCTCTGCTGTTACCATGTGACTAGCCAAGCAATAAGGCAGGCTGAAATGCATCCTCCAGCTCTGACTCATGATTTGACCTAGTGTGTAGTCTAGTCCCTCACCCTGGGCTGGAATTGATAGGTGGCATTAAGTGCACACCTGGGACCCGATGTTGGGTTTTCTCACTTTCTCCCCATTTCCATCTTCCCTAAGCCCAGAGCCTCAGCCAGTTATCAAGCAGCAGTGCTGCACCACACACTTGGCAGCCCACGCAGACTTACTAAGACAGAGCTGCCTGCCACATTAGGCGTGAGTGCCAGTCACCGTCAGGTCCAATGGACAAAACTGGAGCAAATTCCTGAGACCTTACATGTTCTTCCTAGTTAATAAATCTCTTAGCCTGCTGAGGACAGAAAGCACAGGAAGGTGATGATTATCTAGACCACAGAGGTAACAGGAGAGGACACAGAGTCAGGTTACACCGAACAGGCTTGTCACTTTGTGCAGGGGTTGTACACTCCAAGAAATATAAGCCACATATCATAAGTAAATCTGACATCTAAGGTTACCTAGAGGGACTGTATGAAATAATAAAACTAAGAGTCTACAGCTGAAGTTGAATTTCTCTGAGCATGTATTTAGGCACAGTAGTGCTTTAAGCTAAATACTAACATCAATATGCTAACATGCTCACAATGACAATACTAACTTTCTGATATTCAGCAGGTATAATGTGCTCCATGTTAGTTTTGCATGTTAATAATTGCTAATTAGCACTTCACAATGACTAAACTTCCTTTGACTAAACTAAACAACATTTTTTCTAAGCTAATAGCTGTTAGATTGACTACTTTAGTTACCAAACTCGTCCAAGTAAGGACATGACAAGGATTGGTAGGTGAATATGGCATCATAGTTATAATGTGTAAAATGGTCATATGGAGTCCTGTTTAGGACTGTGTAATCCTGTTACTGCACTGCTGGATTTGGTTAAAGGCATTTCAGGTGAATGCTAAAGAGTCGCAGAACACATTAAGGGGCTTTCAAGTAGCTATTCAGTCATTGGGGTTTTGATTTGATTTCTGCTCTTTGCTGGGGTCATTCTACGGCCATGCCATTTGCTGATTTCTATATTTGCTGATGTCCTCTTGATGTGTTTCAGAGTCATTAAGCATCATTTGTCTCTGATAACAAAACTATTACCCCAGTCACAAAAGCCATTAGGGGATTTTTCTCAGACTTTCATTTAACACGAAGCCTCACTGAGAGCTGCATGTTTACCCTGTAATGGAGATTCCTGATTTGCCACTGTTCGAATGTACAGAACTACTAATGACCAATCCCTTGTAATTGCCTTGAGTCTCTGTTGGTGGATTAATTACATAGCGTAATTTGCAAATTATCAGATAAATTGCCAGAGCAAGACTTGGATGGAGTTAAATTACATTGAGATACATGTAAATATGACAGGATGAAATTACAAGGCACAATTTACATTTCAATAAGACATCATATTTGGTAAATGTTTATTTTTACATAAAGAGGATGCTTTCAGAGAGCATGGGCTTGTGAATAAACTTCAGTGTAAACATGTTCAATTAATGATGGTAGCTCTTGGAAAACCTTATTTGTGCTGAGCAGTGAGAGGAGATAACCAGGGGGCAGGCACAAACGGGAACAGTACTCTAGTCTATGTGCTGTGTTGAAAGGAAATCCTCCTTCTTCCTGTTCTATTATCAGCTCAACATTTACGATGTAAGCAGACACCCACTGCAGACCAAAAACAAAACTTCTAACAGGTAAATGGTGTGTTCCTGACGCTTTCTTTTAAGTGCTACAACTGTGATCTTGATCAAATGTTCCTGAAAAACGCTTCAGCCTGTTATCTTCTCATTTGGGATCAAAAAATGTATCATCAGGCAGATATTATGAGAAATTAGGAGAAATGACAACTAAAATAATTATGATGAAAAGGGGAGATCTGTGAGCACTTGGTCAACACATAAAAAACTTTTTGTTATTGAGTAAAGCTGAGAAGAGCTGTCTAAAGTAATCTACTATTGTGAGAGACGGGAGATTGGCTCCACCGAGGGTCTCACTACTCAGCCAAACCCCTCAGCAGTCCAATGGTCTGCTCAGAATAACCCTTCTAATAAGTCACTTGGAAGAAAATGTGGGGAGTCAGCTGATTCCTAATCCGCTCTCTTTCTTGCTCTGTGCACACACATCAAGAGACAGATTGATATGTGCAATCACATGAAAGCCCCTCTGCGGTGGGGCTATCATGGTCTACTAGACCTGCAGGTGTTTTTGTGTATATGTCTTTTGGCAAAATGAGAGCTGGGTGACGCATTAGCCATGAAAATCCGTCATCCATAATATGCCTCAAGTGTAAACAATAGGGTGAGAGAGCTGCAACTGCTGGGAAATGTGTCTATTCATCTCTCTGACATTGATACAATTTACATATTATGTCTATGCTGATGATGTATTCATTAGATTTAGAGACAATTTAGATGTGTAAGACAATCATGAAAAACTATTCTCATTATTCTAAATCTGTTACGTAATATGTAAATGAAATCTGTGATAAATCTGTGAAAAATGAATCCATGCACATCTACGTACGAGATAATAAATTCTTTACATGGAGTAAGAGAAGAAATTCTGAAGGAATTTCATCACCTGTGTATGTTTGAACAGAACATTACTACATGCATGCGCTTCTTTCATACTGTCGCCTTGCAGGGTGAACAGAGAGTCAGGGGGATTCAGATGATTGACATGTCTATGAACTGTTACAGACAGGCTCTGTTTCCCTATCTTAAAATCCTAATCATACTTGCCAAGGGTTTTATTAGTATATGAAGGCACTTTCTTTGTTACCATGAACATCAAGTCAAATTTTGCTCCAAGATAAATCGGTTTACACTTTATGATAATGTATGAAGATGGCGTTACATAAATGACACCACATATTTCACGCAAATATCTTCAGTGGCGTAAAAGACTGCTAATCATTTGTTGGCAATAAGAGAATGATAGAGAAAGCCCATTTCCACTGTGGATTTTGGCAGTTTTATTTGACACTATAATGAAACCTATGATTGTTGTTTCATGTTCAACTTTTTAACTGTGCTGTTTCCTTTTTTACAACACACGCTGCCAGTCTGGGAGATGTTCCTCTTTCTTTAAACTTTCTGTTCTTTTTTCAAATTTTGCTCCCAATAGAGCTCATGCCCTATTTAAAATCATAATAATGCAGGCTAATATAACCATTCAGTCATTCGTATAAGCTCAAATAGATCTCAACAAGAAAACGTCACCTTCTTAGTATGTATCTGTTCCACCTTGAAAGGGAAGATAGGAAGTCAATACTGATTTTTCCATGATTGCTATAACATTAACTAAAGTAACTGACAGTGTTATATTTTATCTTACATTTCTGCAGAGGAGTTAAAAGAGCTATTTGTAAGTTTTGCTATGCTACATAGCCATTGATAACAAATTAACATTTCATTTACCAGTCTAGAAGAAACAATTTGCAAGTTCATCATCAAACTTTATTCCCTTACTTGCCAAGGACCTGTGTCCATGGAATGGAAAGAAACGCCAATGGTAACTCTTGTCTCTATCATATCTTTTTTTCTACTGCATTCAGCAGCAGATAGTTCTGGCCTGTCACTTTCCGACTCACTCCGAGACTCACTGCAGCCTCCAATCTGCCCTGAAGTCACAGTTTTGCTCTGAGGGTGTATTATAACTTCTTGTCTTGTAAACACACCAATGGGTGAAGCTCTTGTCAAATAACCATCACTACCATCCCCTCACTGCAAGACACTATGTTCAGCAAGAGAAAATACTTTCATATAGCTCCTTTTATATATTATAAGATAGACTGGACATTGACTAATACTATACTTCAACTGACAGCTTATCATCTTTGGATGTTTGAACCCATGAACTTTTAAACAACCTCATGTTTGACCTCATGCTTGTGACAACTATCAGTTGCATTCACTTAGTCAGGTGTTTCCCTGAAATGCACAGACATAATCCCACATTACTGCAAACTGCGCGCAACATGGTGAGACTAACTTCCCAACACACGTTTTCAATAAAATCTCACAATAATTAAATCTTCAGTTCAACGCAATTGTATTCATATAGCACTTTATCTGAAGCCGCTTCACAGAGTGAGGTCAAGACCTTACACTATTATAGGTCAAACCCAACAGTTCCCACCATGAACAACACTGTAACATTATAACTATTGATGCTAATATCCACATAAGGCTTTTGTTTTGACAATGAAAATTAAATGGGGTAATTGGGGACTGGGAGCATGGAAATGTATTTAAGATAAGATTGTGCAAATGCTGACATCGCTTTTACAAAAAATAAGTCATGTCCGTTGTTAATCATTTCAACACCCTTCTTTTGGCAAATATAACCTTTAGACCATGAATAGTCTCATCGAAACTAAGTCACCGGAGTTCCTGACCTTAGAAATCTTGAGCATGTTAGAACACAACATACATACACAATCTGTTATAATAAACTTGATGGAAGATATTATGAAGCCCAGAAACATCAGGGGTGGATTTAACTTTAGTTAATTATAATGGTACAGCCATCATGGCAAGGAAAGGCAAGGCAATTTTATTTGTATAGCCCATTTTTACAGTTTGTCTCAAAGGGCTTTACATAGCATAAGACATTAATATAGATGGAATTACTGTGGTGGTTTTAATCTTCATCATTGAGATGAATTTTTATAAAAACAGTACAGGCTTACTTGTCCTCACTGTCTACTTTTGTACATTTGTAGGGCAGTGTAGGGTATGAGGTTACGTTACAGGATAACTTTACATCATTTGTCTTTCAATTGTACTATTATGTATCCTGCGCTTTGTACAATTCCCTCTGTGGCATGCTGCCCTGCATCATTTTACTCTGTGCTGATTTACTTATTTTTTTGTTAGATCAAAGTAGGCTCATTCTATTTAAGTCTTTTCAAATATACTTGTGATGAAGGCCTCAATAAAAAAAACTGACATTTAAATGAAATAAAATGGATTTTATTAAACTTTCCTTTGATAAAGGTCGCCACTTGAGAAACAACTACCAACTTTAAATTGTCAAATGTGATAAACCAGGATTATATCTGTGGGAGAAAATATTTGTACGGCATGCTTACAAATAACAAATGAATTAATTTACATTTCATTTTATGCTTACTGTATTACAAAAAACACAAAGCTTAGTAATCTGTATGCAAGGCAGGAGAAAAAGCCATGAAAGGTCCTGGTCATGCCTGTTGGCTGATAGTTGCTATGCAAAAATCACAGTGGGCAGAAAGCAGAAATATTACAAATTATGCATTTCTCTGTCTATTCTATAGTCTATGTCTTTAATTTGCCCCATTAATATGAATGAAGTGCCCTGCACAAAGCAAAGATGCAGCTTCCCCAGTACAAATATTCTGTTATATTTTTCCACCATGCAAATGAAAACGTTATGGCAATAATTATGGCAAGGTCAGAAAGTAACGGCCGCATACCAGTTACTACATGGGGTTGAATGTTTTCAGAAATGATCAGAATCAGAATACTTTATAAATTTCCAATGGAAAATTAGGCACACGGGGAACCTGAAGTGGAGGTTTTCCCACCAATAGACAACTTGTCATCACATGTTTACCAGTGAGTGGCTTCACAGACAAAGGGTCCTCCAGCCTTTTACCTGAACTCCCACAGCCTAGCTGCCTCCAGTCAACTTTGTTCAAGATTAAGTAAATGCCCCATTCAAGGCTGGGATCTCAGATGCGTGATCACCAGTAAGGCGCTAATAAACACTCACGCGTTTATCTTTTCACCTGCGCGTCTACAAATAAAGGGTAGGCGGAGTCATGCTGGTACACACGGTCGGCCTTAACTTGTAGACCTGTCTGCGAGGAGGACAGAGGCAGCAAGGGAGGGGTGGCTGCCGACATAACTACAACATCGAGCAGTGAAGTGGCCCTAGACTTATGAAATCATTGAAATATCGCTTCTCTCGACTGTGTCAGATACCATCTTTGCTAAATGCTGGATATCCATTCGTGGCGCTGAAGGCAAAGCGCTCGTTTAATGGCGTTTTGGAAGTCGCCGCGGCGCAGCCCGGGTGGAAGAGGAGACGTTACGGCGCGAGTTAGCTAACGTTAGCTCGTTAACAAGGTCAGTTTGAATTTTGTCTTCTGTGGCCGTTGTGGCACCGGCATCGCCAGAAGTGCCACCCTCGTCGCCTCTGCTAACTCGGCTCGTTTACAAAATTAGCACAGGCTCCCGTCCGCTGACAGGACGGGTGAGCGGCGGCGTTTGTCAGCGGCAGCAGCACACTCCTGACGTTAGCTCGGAAGTTAGCCCCGCTCGGCGGCTACCGCGGCTCAGTCCGATGGTTCTCACTCCGACTTTTTGGTTTACCACATTTGGAAGCGATGGAGCTGGCTCACGTTAACGCTGCCTTGTGGAGGGTACAGCTTTTGTGGTCACAGTATCAACAGTGCAGCCTCCCTCAGCTGCAGTATTTTTGAGAGCTGGGTATTTGTGCGGTGGTTTCTCCTCCTCCGGCAGCAGCAGCAGCAGCTCCTCTCTCCCTCTTTCCGCCTAGAATAAAACAGGTGCACCTCTGCGTTAGCGATGGGCAGATGCAGTTTAGCACTCGGCGCAGCCACTTACTGCATTTGCTGTTCCCTATTTTGGGCAGTTAATACCATCGCAAAGCCGCAGTTTAACTTATGTTGGCTGCTAAATGATTCATCAAGGTTGAACGTCGTAGGTGGCGTTATCATTTTCAAAGGCCTCGTCTATCGGGTAGAAACGGGGGCAACTGAAACGGGCCCGGTAGCTAACGCATTCTAGTTAGCTAACGTTAGCTGCGAGACTAACCGGCTAGCAGACTAGCTACTGGGACACAGTTTACGCCAGTATAGAAACATTTGGTTTTGTTGTCAATATTTGTGTATTGTTGACTGATACGTCCACGGTGACATCTGTTGTCATCAACCTTAGTGGTTAACGTTGCTGACGACACGTCGAAAGAGGCTGGTTTAGCCCAACTTCACATTAGCGTGAATTTCCTAACGTGTTTAAAACATTGCAGTTGTTCTTTGCTTCAACCTTATCATATAACAAGCTGGAGCATGTGTGACAAGTAACATCACCATCATTAGTAGTAGAAGCTCTCAGTCAGTTTACATCGATACATCATAACAAGCTAATGTTCAGATTAAAGTGTCACTTGTTGGGAAGCTTGAGGCAGCAGCCTTGCCATTGTTTTTCACTTAAAACTACAACTCTTGCTTCACACTTTAGACACCTCTGAATTCTTAAAAACTACCACACAATGATTTGTTGACTTCTACACTGGGTTTTGACAACATACAGTGGTTTTCCTGTAGCGTGAAATGAGTTTGCTCTAAGGTCATCATGCCAGGTTAGACTTTCACTCAGCCAAGGCCGATTTTTGTGTTTTCTCTCCACATATTTCATTACTTTGTTGAACAGTGCAGAGGGCAACACAAGGGAAACATCCAATTGCGAAGCAAGCTTGTCTTGTGGATATGTTTGTTATTCAGCTCATGCACTATCTGGAGGCTGCTGGATGTGGTACGTCAATTCAATTGGCCCTGAGTGCCACTGTGCATCAGAGCCCTAATTATTTTTGATGGTTTTCAAGTTTTAACTACTGTTGAACTGCAGACGGTGTGGATACTGTGGTTGTAAACGGTTCCTTCCCACTAATAGTGCAGGCCTCAATGTGAAATGGGCAAAAATCAGCCACACTCAAACATCATTCTACGATTTACTACATATGAAAATGGACTGTCATAGAAACTGTAAGGTTTTAATAAGTGTTTAGTGTGTAGACAGTTGGGAAATGAAAAAATTGCATTATACTCAGCTCCCCAGGATGCCCTTTTTTTTTTATGCGCCTTGGTGTAACCCTGGGGCTTTTGAAACTCTATTTCCTAAATATAGTAGCAAAAGTGCCATATAGCTTGGCCTCAGTTCTCTCGTAAAGAAATTATCATGATCATAACAATGAGGATCAATTGTCCTCTCTTTGAGTATTATGAAATTACATCAAAGTCAGTCAGGTGTGGTTTGTTTTTGTTTTTTTTTTGAAGACTTTGAATGTGTGCTTTGTTTTTGGCCCATTTAATAGGAAGAGTCACTGATGAAGTACCTTGAAGTTTTACTCAAGGCTTTTTAGGCTAATCCTCTCAACTAGAGGCAGCATAGTTTCACCTGTAGTATTTTGTTAAGCCATGTTTTGATTGTGTGCTTTTTCCTAAAATGACACATCTTTGTTACTGTTAAAGTTTACTCATCTCAGAGGCATCCAATTATACGTCTAATTTTATTATGGCTTGTTTCTCATTTGAACGGTGTGTTGAAACACTGCAAATCAGCATATTAAAACGTTTTATATTTCTTAATGAGATGTTGTTTGAATTGGATTCTGAATTACTCACACTCTGTGAAATGAGAACATGATAGAATCTAGGCCACATTGTGAAGAGCGTACTTTGATGCTCAGATGTTTTTTTTTGTTTTTTTTTTCCGTGTGTTTGTGTGGCGCAACAGCCTGAGGTGAGGTGTGTAGTACTCGTATCTTAATTAAATTAAGCCTATGGGCAAAACCTATTTTCATGATAATGTTTGTGTTTTACATATAAACACAAATGGATAGATGACTCAAGCAATGCATTTTGTCTTCCCACTCAGCTGCCATATAATAGACCATTGAAGATTCAGCTTTTAAGTATTTTAGACAAGAGACTGCACAGTGTTTTCCTTTTGTGTAGGTTCTCCAGAGTCAAATGAGGGCCTTATATTGGAGAGGGTCATGGGGTATAGATCCAACTGAAGTGACTCAGTTGATAAAAATCCTAGATAAGGTGCATGTCTCGACCTGGTTAATGGGTTAGTTGAGACCTGACTCAGTATTCTCTGTAACCAGTGTGTCACTGCTTTTCCATTGTTTCAGAGGAACTTGGTAATGTTTTTAAAAAGCTCTTTGTTTTTTTTGTTTTTTTAAACACCCCTCCAGTGTTTTGAAACTACATGCATGATGGTGAAGGGTAGAGGATCACTGTAGATGAGAATTGATTATATGTTATAGTTTTCCCAGTCTAGTGGCAGTCTAGTCATAACAGTCCACTTCTATTTCTAAAAGACCACACTAAATCCTGCAGTAGGTTCTTATCATCATTATCATCATCATCTTTCATTTCCAATGGAAATAGAACAGAGATTGCACAACATATAGTTGCTGTTTTGTCTTACATTGGCCTACATGTTTTTATTAGTCACTAACCGTTAATGATCTACTGACACAATAGATTTTCCCAGCAAACAAATAACTGTTGCTACCTTTGTATATAGGTTTTTGTTCAGTGATGAGTCATACGTTTTTAAATGCAAAAGCAGTGTGTTGGTCTGTGTCAATATGCCACAATAGAGAAACCGGCTCTTTACAAATATATGGTCAGAACTGAATATTATGAACATATATATATTATAAAAAGGGAGTGAATCCATAGAAACCAAGGCTGAATTTTGGTTTGTCAGTCAAAGATAAATTCAACTTCACTTCAATTTATGGTAATATTGGCTATTGTTTTTAGTGGCTTTTTGTTGTTGTTTTTGTGAGTGCCATATGATTTAAGCTTTATAGGACAAATTTACCACTTGTGATGTCTAAAGCCAATTGTATATAAACCTTTCAGAAAATATATTCCCTCCTTTTTCTGACTTTTGTAATATTATATGGAAACTGGCACTTTGGTGTTAAAGGTTCTGAAAAACCTAAAAGGAGGTGCAGGTTTAGGAACATTCTGATCAATTTAATTTATTTCTTATAATCTTAGTAACTGGATAGAGGTCTGCACAGAATCTGCAGGATTAAGAGTGATCAGAGATTCTGATCACTCTCACTTGCAACAATATTTTCTATTAAAAACCTTTCTGCCCCATCGAGCAGAAACGTTAAAACGTTCCAAAAACAGTTTCAGGTGGTATGAACTAAAAGTGAACAAAAATGTTATCACTGATTCTCAGATAGTTTGTATAATTTCCCTTAGGAACAGATTCAGATCAGATTATTGAATGTCACACATCAGAGCAGGAGTGATAGTTTTATTGATAGGATTTGGGTTGGTAACGTTTTCCAATGCTTTACGGTTTAAACCATATGTATTATTGATTGTCTGATTAGTGTTATGAGAGAGAAACGAGAGGTCTTAACTAATCTTAAGCTTAGTATTATTCATTACTGCATACAGTTTACTGGAAGACCATGGCTTTGCATGCAGGGTCCATTTCAATAATGACTGATTTAGTACGATCATTAAATTTTATATCCTATCCCAAAACATTGAGGCTGGGCATCTGTTACTACCTCCATTTGGGTACATGCATGTATATTATGATTTGTCTTGTTGTGTCCTTGCAGTGCAGCTCTCTTTTCTTGGCTATGTCTCACATCCAAATGTTAAAGTTCAAACAGCATAAAACTTGGTATAGAAACTGGTTTTGTATACAATGACTGATAACATGACATGAAAAGTTGCAGATGATTGAAATGTATTGCGCTGAGACCCTCTGTGAGAAGTGTCCTCCTGGCATTATTTTGGATTGCAAACGCTGACGTCAACCTTGTGCCAGTAAGGCTTTAGGATTCCAGGCAATTGGCTGACCGTCCTCTGCCAGTTTGTGCTACAGGATTGGGGTTAGCTAGGTCAGCACAATGGAGGCTCTAATTCCAACCCTCAGGACACCTAATTAAAACTTACAACCAAGACAAACGACCTTTGACACTTGTACATCTCATGAGAATGGTTATTACTCAAAATACCAGAAGGATATTGTTTTTTGTTTTTTTTTTAAAACAATATTTACACTTTTTTTATGTCTATAATCTAAGTGGATAATTGAGAAACCCTTTGGTTCAGTGAAATTCAATTTCAGTGGATTTTGAAAGTGTATAACCTAACATTTTAAAAATTGCATACATTTTGGGCAGTAATTTATTATAATTGGTAATATTGGTTCCATTATATATTATAATAGGAAGACCTACTGTGATCACACATTCATTGCTCCCTGTGTAATAGGCACTGAGTGGTTCACTATTTCATTATATATATTTTCAAACCAGAGGGTTAACTACACAATATGCAGTTTTAGCATGTCATGTACAAACTATTATTGATAGTATTATTATGTGTGGAAACTTAGCTGTGAAAGTAGAAACTAGTATGTTTGCTCTAATGTTTTTCTTTTGTCACTTTGTCACACTCATGTTTGTTTGCTTTTTTTTTTTTTTGTCTTGTTCTCCTCACATAGCTGGCTGATATGGCTGTCTAACAGGCTGCCAAGGATCTCTTGATGGATCACAGAGGACAACAAAGAAAAACCACTGCATCTGTGAGCGTCGCCAATAACTAGGGAATCTGACCCACAAGCATATCGTCAAACTGACTTCAGTGCATGTGGCCTCCTCAGTTGTTCATAGACACCTGTTGGGCAGCCCAAAGGCCTATTGCTATGCACTACAAAAGCAGAGACATGAGCTGTGGGGATGCTGGGAGGAGCAGGCTTTTTTCGTGCAGGACTATCCCTCTGGTAATAGGGCTTCTGGTGACCATGGCCCAGGGCACTGTGCCAGAACAGCAAGAGACACTGGTGGAGATGATATCTGTGGAACTAGAAGCTTCCATGCAGTCATCTGTGCTCTCTGAGCTCCAGGCTGCTGCATCTTCAGTTGGCGAAGGGCCGCCTACTGCTATCCCAGATTTTGCTACAAAGAATGGGGGAGTGCACACTGGCATACCTGACTCCTCTGCAATCGTGGGCCAGGTGTTCCAGTTGAAGGTTCCCCCAGGACCTGCCAATGCAAGCTGTAATGTCCATGTAAGTACAGAGTTGACATAATGAGAAAAATTAAATATATATCCATTGTAAATCTTCTGAGGGAAATAATTTGACATGTAATATTGAATTGCTCATAACCTCATATTAAAATGTTTATATTTACAAATAATTACATGTAAATTATTTAACATTGATTTAATGAGGTCAGAATTAATCAGTCAATTAAAGCAATATTTGTGTTTAGGAAAGAGACTGAGAATAACAAAGTAGTGTGAGAGGACTTTGTTGATGTATTGATATAATGAAGGTCATTTATTTTCTTTTTCATTTGGGTGGTGCCTTTTATTTTGAGTACTAGCTTCGGGGTTCACATAAAAAAAAAAAAAAACTGGAATGTATTCCTCCTTAATCTGGGTGTTAATGTTGAATAACAAACCCTGAAGGCTGAACCTAATTTTGTTACAGTAAAAGGTTTAAAACATAATTTTGTGCAGAACTGAATGATAATGACATTGAAAAATACTGTATTTAGGCCTTGGCTATGCTCTACATAGACATACGTAATAAAGGTATAGGTGAATGTAAATGTAAGAACGACAAATGGGTATCACTTAAGATGCTGTTGTGTATATACCCACTAAAATATGCAGACTGTTTTCTGCTACAGAGACCACACAGTTCAGTCTATCTTTTCTATCAATGCAGAAATACAAAATGTAGTATAGTATTTATTCCTGCAGTTTTGATCACTGTATCACTGCTGATTGAATCTGACTGTGGTGCAATTTGTTCCAGTCAAACTTATGAATGAGATGAGATGATTATTATTGGCCCAAGTGGTGATGTAGAATGATGTCCTGTCATACAGTTATAACTCAGAATGAAGAGTGATGACTCACATAGTTGTTATGAATAGGAGCTCACTATGCTTCTCTGTTAATATTTGGCAAGATCCGATGAACTGGATCAAACTGGGAGTGGGGTTGAAGTTGCGATAGTGAAGGCATTTGCTTATACCTACACATCAGAGTTTTGCAGTTGTTAAACATGAAATCTCGTAGTTACAACAAAGATGTACTTGCTTTTCTCTCCTATATCATCATAAAATTTAAATTCTTATTCAAAGTAATTTCCAGTCACCACTTGGGTCCTTGTAACTTTTCATGGTCATTTGTAATTGTTTTTGATATGATCATCATTTAATGAAAGTTGAGTAATGAGTTTTGCCTTGCCATACATTAGTTTTATCTTGGAAGCATTTCTATAACATAAAACAGTAATTTTGATTATGGTTTCTCATCTTGTAGCTCACTGAGATGGGAAAGAAGACTTTACCCTCCTGGTTATACTGGGACAAAGAAAGCTGCATTTTGAGAGGTTTGGCACTGGATCAGGATAAAGGTGTGTATCATATCTTGGTGTCTGGAGAGGAATTAATTGAGAAGACTGGCAGCCAATTGTTCCCCAGTACAGTCTTCTCAATTGAAGTATACCCAGAAGAAAAAGCAGACAGTGAACCAGCTCTGCTCACTCTACAGTCCGATACCAGTGGGCTCCAGCCTTTTACATGTGGCTCCGAGGAGCCTGTCACTGTCATCACTGTCATCTTGGATGCTGACTTGACAAAGATGGTTGCTGAACAGAGGGCCAACTTACTGGGCATTATGAGAAAATTCTCACATGTGCCGCTGGAGCAAATGAGGGTGGTGCCTGTTGTTAACAACCGCTTATTTGACATGTCTGCTTTCATGGCTGGACCAGGAAATGCTAAGAAGGTGGTAGAGAATGGGGCCCTATTGTCATGGAAACTTGGATGTGCCCTTGACCAAGGCAGCATCCCTGACATTAGCAGTGTCCAATCATCAGCAAAGGATGGGACCATGTCAGCCAGGCTGGGGTACCCAGTGGTTGGCTGGCACATTGTGAACAAAAAGCCCCATGGCGTAAAACGGGTGAGACGGCAGTTGAACAATACACCTACTCCAGTGCCCTCCCTGCTTCCTCCAACTACCCACCCAGAGCCCCCCATTCGTGTTGTTCCCACCCCAACATCGCCCTCTATTGCCCCAGCAACAGACAATTCTGCTCCCCCTGTCCGAGGCCCTTTACCCCTCCCCGTGAAGCCTACAATGAGGGTAAGAGATCAAATAGCCCACACACCTGTTTTTGGGCCTCCCCAACCCACAAGAGTTCTAGGAACAACCAGCACCATCCCTATCCAGCCGACCATGACCAGGCCTACATTTGTAGAAGCCACTGCGGTACCAACACCGCCAAGCACCACCAAAAGACCCAAAACCACTGCCACAAGGAAACCCAAGAAACCCAAATCTTCAACTCCAGCTCCCCGGGAACCAAAGTCCACCACAGCTAAACCCCCCAGACGCACTACTCCTCTCTCTTTGGCTCCAGACTTGAATAAAACCCCAGAGATGCACAACCCCATTGATCAAGTGAATGCATGGGTTGGCACATACTTTGAGGTTAAGATTCCTCCTGATACGTTCTTTGACAGGGAGGATGGTACTACTGATAAGCTGCGTTTGACCTTAAAGAGGACCCCCAAAGAAGCAGTGAATGAAACATCTTGGATTCAATTCAACAGCACTATCCAACTTCTGTACGGCCTCCCAGAGGAGCACCATGCAGGGAAACACGAGTATTTCATGTTGGCCACTGATAAGGGCGGGAAGAGCATCATGGATGCTTTTGAGGTACAAGTCAACCATTGGTCTACTAATGACAAACCATCAGTCGTGTTTGCTGCTCGTTTCCATGGTGACCCTAAAACTTTAAGCAATGATGTCCATAAGAAAATTCTTCTAACCAAAAAGTTGGCTTATGCCCTTGGTGATCGCAACAGCAGCACAGTGACCCTGAGAAGCATCACCAGAGGATCAATTGTGGTTGAATGGACTAATAACAGTCTCCAACAAAGTTCTTGTCCAAAGGACCAGATCACAGTTCTTAGCAACAGGATCTCTGATCCCCAAGGAACACCAAAACAGGCCTTCATCAAAGCCATGGAGCCAGAATTCAAACCCATTAACATCTCCATTCGTGGTACAAATAAATGTCAGAGCTACACATTCATCCCACCAGGAGAGGTGCCGCAGCCTGTTCTTCCTACAGCTACACCTTCACCTGGTACAGGTCGTAGAAGCAGTGATGATGTTTACCTACACACTGTTATTCCTGCAGTAGTGGTAGCAGCCCTGCTGCTAATAGCTGGAATCATTGCTATGGTCTGCTATCGCAAGAAGCGCAAAGGGAAGATGACCATAGAGGAGCAGGCCACATTCATCAAGAAAGGAGTCCCCATAATATTTGCAGATGAGTTAGATGATTCCAAGTCACCCCCCTCCTCCAGCATCCCTCTTATCCTTCAGGAGGAGAAGCCCCCACTTCCCCCTCCAGAGTACCCTAACATGGCTGGCCCTCACAGTACCCTGCTTAACCAGGATCTGCTGGAGGAGTATTCAGTTTATCAAGATGACGATCCTAATGCCCCTCCTTACCAGCCCCCACCACCATTTACTGTCCCCATAGAGGGCAAAGGCTCTCGCCCCAAGAACATGACCGCGTACAGGTCACCCCCTCCCTATGTGCCTCCCTAACACACACTGGAGCTTTCAGTTTGGAAAGCAGGTGCAATGTAGGGATGCTTGTTGAAAACTGCAAGAGTACAGGAGTAATTTTCCACGTGTTCAATGAAATTGCTTTGACTTTGTAGACGCAAGGCAACCATACCCATATGTCCATATGTTTGACCACAATGGATAAGACACTGTATCGTACAATTCTACTTCTGGCACAGGGCAAATGGATGGGGAACAATTTGTAATTTCCAACAAGTTTTTTTTTTTTTTTTTTGCCCTTCAGATCTGCTTTTGACTTCTTGCATATTCTTTTTTTTTTGTCTGTTTTTGCCAAGAAGAGTCAGTTTTATCTTCAATGATGTACTATTTCTATTGTATAGAAAATAATAAAGAAGCTGGAAAGACTGAAGCCCACAGGGCCTTTGAGCAGATGTCACCATGACAACAGACTTGAGGCTCTCCCTCACAATGTTAATCTTTATGAGTTCCATATCACTCTTATCTGTCCTTTGGCTAGGTTTACTAAGATTTTGCACCTGTTATTTCTAGAGGGGAATGAAATACAAAAAGCCAAACTGAAAGCATGAAACACTTTATTTACACAAATATCAGTTTGTATCTTAGACTTTGATCTTTTTCTGTTCTGTTCTTTGCTTTGCTCCCTCTTGACAATAACATGCAAACCTTGCACTTATGCAAATTCTTGTTAAACCTTGCACTATGTGTCTTGCACAGAATTGAACACAGTACGTGGTAGTCCAATAAGGAAAAAACAATCCTTTTTGTATCCTTGAACTCACCACATGACTGAGATTCCTCTGGTACTTGATCACAAAGGACATTATACTGATCACGCCTGTTGTAGATGTAGCCTAATTAAGTTACAAAACAAATAATGACTTTTCTTTTCTTAATGTGTGCCACTGAACCTGCCTGTGGGATGATTGGTTTTGCTGTTGCTAAGGTGACGTCTGTGGTCACAAGGCAAACGTTGGGGGGGTTGATACAACCATAATGACGGGGGCAGTGGAATGCTGTGGTCCACAGCAGGTGAGAATAATATTGGCAACATGGTTAATGAGGTGGATCCACTGTCTTGTATTCAGTTGGTTTTATAGGTGTGTGGGGTGGGTGGGCTTGGAGTACTGTATCATCACTTCTCTGCCTCTAGGTGTTGCACTGTTAATGTTTAGTGCATTGCCTGTTGTCAGTTCAGATGAGGCATGGGGACAAGGGGGGATGTACATAATTGTGTGCCTGTGAAATTAAACAACTCCATAATGTTAGTGTTTTATCAGTAAACCTAGTTGGGAAGGGGAGGGCCAGAGTGGGAAATAATTTTATTTTTTAATTGTATGTCTAGATTTATGATCACAATCATTAAAAAAAAAAAAAAAAAAAAGACTTTATAGTTTGTGAGGGTACAAAAGAGTAAGTACATTTACTTGCCTATCACAAAAAAATAATGCATTATCTCAATATGATGGGGAACAAAGAAACCACAACAATATGTGAATTATGTACATTTCATATCTGATATCACCATAAGAAAAAAATGGATAAAAATCTAATGTTTTTACTGAGTTTTTGATACAGTCTTAAACTTGTTTTATGAAAATATATTAATAAAATGTAATACTATTTGTAAAGCCTCAAAGATTGTGTTTTATTGAGAAAGTGGAACTGGAGTAAAATGGCTATGTTTCCAGCACAGATGTTTATGAACGTAGGTTAATTAAAGGGCTAATACACAACTTATGGAAGTTACAACACAATATAGAGTAAATTCAAAATATGCTATCATACAGTGCTAGATGGTCAAAAGCAGTAATTAGCTTTGTTAGTGGAAGAATTAAGTGCAAATTAAATATTTTAGGTCTTGTTTTTAAGGCAAATAATTGATTTTGAAATGTCTTACACCCTCTCTCCTTTCTAGTACAGTATATCATAACAGGAAGTGTGGCATTTTTGTAGTCTTATGTTATAACCTTGACAGAACTGACAGAATCTCTAGAAGCACGGTCCAATTGGCTCTAATGGTTGGCTGGTTTTGGCTATAACGTGCCATACACTCACTGTTGTAATAAACCTAATACATAGCAGGCTGCCCTCGAGAGACGGCGTGATATTTTAAGAGAAGTGCTCACTTTTGTGCCATTTAGGTGGGCAGGTTTTTCTGTTTTTGGCTCTGTGCTGGAGAAATATCAATAACGGTGACTAATACCTGCTCTTAAATTCTTTCAGTACAGAACTTCTGTTATGATGTCTTATTCGGGAGAGGTCAGAAACTGTTTTGTTTGACACCTCGCAGACGAATGTACCACTTCAGTACAAATTGCAATACCATAACATTTTGATTTGTTCTTGTGTAGTCTGAGAAAGAAATTCTTTTACTGCTGTGTCAGTTATGTATAGTTGGTGGAAAGTAACTTAAGGAAATCATCGAGGTGCTGAATACCAGTGTATGTTACTGTTAATATACTGTTAAACTGTTACAGGTGATCAGCCTCCATTTCATGACTGGAAGGAGAGAAAGACCAGTCTTATTTTCCACACTGACAAACACCTATAACTTCATACATGTTTGTAATGATGTGTCTGCACGGGTTGCAGTTTTATGGTGTGTGTGTGTGTGTGTGTGTGTGTGTGTGTGTGTGTGTGTGTGTGTGTGTGTGTGTGTGTGTGTGTGTGTGTGTGTG
>CM076651.1:10505820-10587901 GCA_038496675.1 Rachycentron canadum
TATATATATATAGAGAGAGAGAGAGAGAGAGAGAGAGAGAGAGAGAGAGAGATTAACTGGATCTTTGTGGTCTATATCATGGACTAATCTCCATAAACTTTATTAATTCACTTGAAAACACCCCAGACAGATTGACAGTGGCTGCTGTAAAATACTTGATATGAAATTCATGTGTATGATGCTTTCATGGATATTACCACAACTATTTACTTATAAATGGTTTATAACACACTATAATGTATTTGTAAGCAGATATGGGCGTTCAGGAATGTATGTGTCAACAAGTATAAAAATAAGTGTAACCTGGTGTATAAATAGAAAATGAATGATGGAAATGCTGTAGGGAAACTGAAAGAAAAGTGTTACAACTTTATCCCATATTTAAATCTAAATTCCTTTTGACCAGAAGTCATCTTTTAAGCCTCGTGATCTAATTTAGACTTGAATGAGTATGGTTCTTGGTGCAGATGTACGGGGCTCTGAGGCTTTGTGATTGTTTCACTGGGACACTTACTCATGGGGTCAGCAGCAGGGTTCTCACACAGCTCAGTCTTAGCCTCTCCATTGGGCCTTTCACTGGGCTTCTGGGACAGACGTGATGACATTGTGGCAGCTGTGACCACAGCCTTGAAGCTACGCTTCCTCTTCTGTACGTTCAGCTCAGGGTGGAAGATAATGATGTACACCTTGGGCATGTAGAGCATGCCCAGTGCTACTGAGGCACTGAGGTTCATGGAGATGGTCAGGGTGGTTGTCTGAATGTACAGCTGGAAGGAAGCAAAGACAGATTAAAAGTGATCTTAATAGAGATTGAAAGACAAAAAACATGAACATAAATGGACAGTTCCTTTGTTTGTGGTATTTGACATATCTATAAGGCAGATAAAGTAGTGAGCAGTCACATTTAAATTCTTATCAAGAAAAATGAGGGACAAGACAGCTATGATGGCTAAACATCTGTGGCCAATTACAGAGCAGTCACACTGCTGAGCACAGTGATGAGGCAAAACCTAATAATAACCACTGCCCGATAACAAGATATGAACATCCAGCAAAGAAAAAAAAAAAAAAAAAAAAGTCCATTGGTCGTTGGTTTGTTTTTTTTTCCGAAAGTGAAGAGAAATCTGACACAAGGACCTACATCATTAGTGGATGTGTCTGTTTGATACACCAGTGTAGCACAAAACTTCCTGATAAGAACTTCAATGATAGAAATTCTTGTTTTGACGATCTAACATTATTTTAAGATACAGTGTGTAGGTGGTCTGCATAGTGGCTGTGTGTTCCTGTGGGGAAAAAGGAGCAGCCATGCGCACAGTAATATAATCCAGCATTTATTAAAGCCTGACCTGCAGCTACTCACTCAAGTCAAAGACAGCTGGAGCGTATTAATGACAACAGCAGAAGTATCACCATGTCTTTATCAAAATATCCTCACGTTGCCTTTTTTCTACCAGTCGCTCCACTCGACTAATTGGCAGACAATGACCGTGACATGTTGCAGTTGCCACTGTTTTCCCTTCCTATCAGATGTTTCATCTCACCACTCAAATGTTCATCAGACCAATCAGCAGTCTCTGAGCTGCAGTTCCTCTAGTGGGACCCATGTACAATAATACAATAACAGACTGACAGTATGGACATTGTGTGTCTGTGGTATACAGTAGGTCTGCATTTGTTTTTTGCTGCTCTTCATGCAGCGGAGGGTAGCCCATGAAAGGCTCTCACTGTGCTAAGTGGTAAGATCATTCGTAAGGCTGCCATTCATATGAGCCTTATCCAGCTACTTTCCCCTTCTGTGGCATTTTTTCTGAGGTTACATAACACCTTTCACAATGTCAAATTGTAATTGTGAACTTGCATAACCCAGATCCCACTATGATTCAGGTTAACATGAATTTTATACAGTGACCTCATTAAAAGGTAGTGATTTCACTAAGAGGTACTGAAGTCAGTAAGTCAGCAGAAAGGCAAGGGCCTCTTGTTTCATTTAAGGGTCTTGGAGGAGAAAGAAACACTTCACGAAGGGAACATTATTGTTTCAAGAGCACATCACCAAAGCCTTCTCACTAATCTTCAGCACTTGAAAGCATCAGATGTCACTTACACGCTGCCTTCCAGTTAGCCACTGGTAATGTGGATGGGGAGAGGATACAACTGTAAACACATTAGCCAGCACAGAGTAGTATCTGCAGAGCAGGAAAATGCTCAACGATTCACTGAGAGGGAGAAATGTCACCATTTGCATACAGTTTTTCCTGGTAAATAGCACAACTAATGGTAATTTCTTTCATACAAGATGGGCTCATTTACATGCCAGTCATGCTTTTGTCATCCAATCTCCACCAATCATTCAGATGCCTGATATCATCAACAAGCCAATACACTCAACTGCTTCTTCCTCTCTCCATCGCCTCCTGTTTCTCTGTGGAGCAGCATCAGAGGCAGTGATCTGGCTGATGCACCATGCATTAATAACTGTATGAATATCACAATGCTCTCAGTGCACTCTGTCCTGTGTCACTTGAAGCTGGGCGAGGACTGAAATGTTGTTGTGCTTTCTGAGAGCCTGAGCTGTGAATTTGCAGCCGTTATGATTAGACACTGGGGCAAGTGATCAAAGCGTTGCAAGGAATACACATGGCGTCAAATATAATCACCAGAGAATCTTCGCCCTGTGCTGCGTTTCCATGTTTGGTAGTTGGTAACCTGTCTGGTATCCATGGCAACGGTACAGAGTTTGGTGGGAGCAACTACACACGACTGGAATAAGCTTTTTAATGAGATTCTGATACCTTAGACGCTGCGATGCTGACCCTATCAGAACTGATTTATTGACCATGTAGGAGAGCAGGCGCACAATAAGCATTAGGTGCTTGCTCATACTCATCACACACAAGCAAAATCACACACACACACAAAAACACGTGTAGGTATGTGGGCTTTCACTCCCTCTAATGCAGCAACACATGCACACACGCACACATACACACACAAACCAAATCCCTTTTCTTACTCTCTCTAATCACCAAGACAGGGCTTTTCTTTGTGCCTCTTGATGAGCTTGACCCAAATTCGTAGCCCCTCTCACCCACCACTCAAATGTTTAGCTTGTCACAGAACATTCATAATTAATTCCTGTTGCTTTAACATAAATAAATACATGAAGTCATTTTCACAACCGCTTGGCAACTCCCTATTTATAGCCACAGTAATGATTTATTAACATCCTCATCAGGAATCAGATGGTTGATTTTGAATTTTACATTTCATTGACAAGTCAAATGCCAACATCCAGCCACAACAAATGACACGTCTTCCATTTAGACAAAAGGCTGTTGAGGGTAATTTTCATAATTATACCCACCAGGGATATACTTACTGCAAGGGCAATTTAGTTGGGTATGGTTGAGTATTATAAATGCACACAGTGATAAGGACTTGATTCGGTAAGTGACAATTAGGATGCTCTCTGCCCCATTAGAGAATGCCTCAATAATGCATCCAGAGGATTTGCAGTCTCCTCTCAACTACCTGGATGTCTCTTGTTCTTTTGGGTGGCCTACTTTCACACTGGCTCATGTCACGAATAACTCTGCCTGGCTTTATGCTGCAAAGCCCTATTCCATGTTGGTGACACCGCTTTCTGTGGAGATTTTGACTCAGCACAAGAGGTCCCCATTTTTGGGCATCGAGATTGGTAGATAAAGAGGCTGTGAGATATATAAGTTGTCTCCGCCTGTGTTAGAACAAGCAGGTAATAATCTAAACGACATGAGGGGAAAAAAATACTGTTCATTGCGCTTTGTTGATTGTTCGAAATAGGGCCTGCATTTATTGAGGATCCAAGAGGAGGAATGAACTCCTCAGACAAGAACTTGTAATTGTTGTAGCTCACCTAGTCCTGGTGCAGAGGAGAACACATGCTGTGTCTGCAGAAAGCAGTGTCACACTCACAATGTTTTGCTTTTTTCAGAAAATGAACATTGCAATGGTGATGATCCTGTCAGAGCAACTAACTCTAGTCCCATTATCTGGGGTGAGCTCATAAAAATCAACCTGTATTTGACAACAATAGTTATTATACATTGACATGTTTTTTCCCTTGTCCAGATACATATAGCATGTTAATGCCATGTGGAAATGGGATATATGTACATGGCAAATTCATATAAATAGGAAATGTAAGATATTTAAACCGTCTCCCTATTTCCTTTGAAAATAATTGCATGCTAAACTTTCACTTCCGTAGCTACCAAACATACACAGACAACAATTCCTGTCTCTTGGCAACTGGACTCACATACAGTTAATTTTCCCCTAAAGTAACAGGACCAAATAGCAAACTTTTAACAAAACATCCAAAAAACTTTCTTCTAAACGCAACAGAATTTAATTTAAATATACAAATGGGTGAAAAATTTAACAGAAATGAATAGTATAACCAATATGAAGCAGTTATACCATGCTGCCAGAACAGCTTAAATGCTCCTTGGTGTCGATTCTACAAGTCTGTGAAATGGCAGGATGAACACCACCTTTCCAAAAGATACTCCTACATTTGATGTTCTGGTGATGGTGGTAGAGAGCACTGTCTAATACATCGCTCCAAAATCTTTCTATATTGAAGTCTGGTGACTGCGAAGGCCATAGCAAACATTATTCACAACATTTCCATTCTGGCCAGACCATTCAGTGACTGCTCGTGCCCCGTGGATGAAAGGCATTGCCATCCTGTTTCTTCCACTTTAATTTGTCACCTGTCTGTTGATATTTCTTTCTCTCTTTGTTAATGTCATATCATGTTGCACACATAACCTTAAGCCAAAGAATCGTAGCTACTTTTCTGCACTCCAGTTTTGCTCATGTCTAATACCTCTAAACGGCATGTGAATATGACACATCATTGTAACTTCTATTTTGCAGTTCTGAGTGGTGTAAAACAGTGATATCATGCTTTCCCCTGCTTGATAAATAAATACAGGCTTCTGGTCATGGTATCTTCTTCATCTTGAGGGATGCTCAGCATGTACTTTTCAAAATAAAATCTAAAGCCTTATCTTGTTTTTCCAATACACGCAACCAGCTTTAGCCATTTGCCTGCAATCTACCTCTACCTGGTATAATCTACTCAAAGTTTCAAGCGTAAAACAGCTGATAGGCAGAAGACATTAGATTCCACATCTTGGCCAAGTGTCGGGTCTAACGCTTGTCAAGTGTAGTTGTTTGCAGAGAGGCGGGAGGATTAGAAGTTTCAATTTTCATTTTGCCTGCTGAAAAATGGACTGAGAACATTTTTGCTAAGTATAGTTAGTCATTGCTAATGATACTTGACAGCACATAACGTCTCCAGGAAGTTCATGTGGGTAGGGAGACATCTTACAAGAGCCTAAGTGCTTTCCAGACATGCATTGAGGTTCAGTATGTCAATTTTATTAATTTATTATGTGAGTTTCATAGTATGGTACATGAGCTTTTATGACCTGAAGTTCTCTTTTAAGTGTAACTGAATCTTTTGTGGGTGTTTTACTAGAAAGTGTCTGCGCCTCGGGGGAGGTTTTAATTATATCATCATCCTACTCTTCTGAACCTTCTGTTTTATGGTAAAAGACATTACAGTAGAAGAGAATTCCCATGCTCCCTGACAGCATCACTTTACATGTAGAGCCATGTTAATAAAAAAAAAAAAAAAAAAACAAAAAAAAAACAAACAAAAAAAAGTGAGTGTGCAAACACAATTTTACACCTTTCTATGACATCTGATTGTTCAAAAGTCAGCTTGAAGTAACTCGCAGAGCTGGGGTTTGTTTCAAAAGTCAGCTGATCTTTAGGCTTGAGGACAGATGAATTCGGATGCTGGTGACTCTCACAGTCATTAACTTGAGAGTGCTGAGTAGCTGAATGAGCACATGCAGGTGCACGAGAGGGAGGGGGGGGATGCTCTGTGATCTTTTGTTACTGTTTTCGCATGGCTTCCCTCAACACGAGTTTGGATGGGCAAAACAGAGGGAGGGGGGAGGGGGAGTCACAGGTGTGGAAAATAAGTGCGTCTGAATGGTGATGAGTTAAAGAAATGCCACTGCAGTGCAGTGACAACTTCTGCTAAATTATAATGTAACAAAACAACATAAGGTGAAACAGGCAGCTGATTTTTTTTTTTTTTTTTTTTGGCATTGGCAGCTGGCATCATATCATCTCTGTATTTTCATAAATCTTTTTGATATTGGACAACCTGGGGTGAGAGAGATGACTCAAGCCTGTGTGGGTGTTTAGCAACATCTGCACATAAAAACGTAGGGTGAGGTACTTAAAGTCAAGATAAAGTCAAAAGGGTCACATTTAGCCTTTTTTTTTGGTGCAAATACACACAAACTCAAAAAGCATCAATCTTATCTGTCACCTAATAATATTGTTTTCCACTATTTTATGCCATCGTTTTAGTGAAGTATTCATGTAAGGAATCTTATCAGCCAGTGGATCCAGTCTGAGCAGAAACAGATGTGAAACAGATGAGGAAGGCGGGTTGTAAACCTGAGCATAAGTAAGCTGAAGTGATGGATAACATCGCTTCACTTCACCTTAGCTACATAAGCTGCTGCTTTTGCAAAGGATGTTATCAAGACATGCAAAAGCACTTCTCACCAGCAGTGGCTGGGGAGTAAGCAGAGATGCACCCACAAAGGCCATTACACCAGGATGCTGTGGTGTGAACTGTAGGTGAGTGTGAGACAGGAGCTGGTGTGAAGAAAGAGTTAACTGCATAAAGGGGGAAGATAAACACATTACTGCCTCGCTAGTCGCCGCGAGTAACATAATGAACTCCTAATCGCTGCTGAGGGTGTAATTCATCTATGAAATCAGCAGCAAATTGAGATGAGGAAAATCACTTTCTGATCCATCTCATGCGGTAGCTTAGCAGGAAGGATATTGAACGGTGTGCCTCTCAAAAGGTTAGGAGTAACACTTTCCTGTCAGCATCGATATTCTGTCAGTGGAAAACTTCCCCGCCGCTCTGTCTTGCACACATGGCCTGCCAAGCAGCACGCGCAGCTCATGAGTCCAGCAGATGAATGCATCTGTATTCTGCCCAGTGCTGGCCAGATAAGCAATGACTAGCACAGAAGGTCAAAATGTCATATTCTCAATCAACTCCAGTAGCACCCAATGTCAAATGCTTTGTTGAGTGGAGCACAGCTGTCAGGAGATGGAATGTGTTGAATCAAACTTCTATTTACCCCCCCCCCCCCCAATTTCTCCTTGCCTTCCTCCTCCTCTAGCACCTCATCCTCGTCCTCCTCTTCCTCCACCTCCTCACCCCATTTGGCTCTCTCTCCACAATGAGGCATAATACTGTATGTTGAGCCTTAGGTGTGAAAGCTAAGATAATGGCATCTTGAGCTGTGGACACCCCCACCCGTATCACTCCTCAGGCATTTCAGGATTTGTGGTGCTTAACATTGACTCTTCCTCCGCCTTGATATGCCTATTTATGTCTGCGGTGGTCCGAGTGTGGGTTTCCATGCACATCAGAGTCATGTGAATATGAAATCAAAAGAAAATGAAGCAATAACTTATACAGTCAGTAAATGTGTGTGTGTGCTCCCTTTATGTATGAATGTTTGTGTGTTCATTCTGTGTTTGCTCAAATATGCATTTGTGCATGTTTGGACAAGATAAAAACAGGGCCGAAGGAATGAAAAGGAAATTTGTGAGAGGAGGGAGAGAGACGGACAAAGAGAGGGGTGGTGACAGAGAGAGAGAGAGAGAGAGAGAAAGCAAAAGAGAAAGAAATGACTCACCTTCTCTGCTGACTGGGCTGTGCCAAAGAAAATCGGGATGAAGGCCAGCCAGACTATGCATGTGGTGTACATAGTGAAGCCAATGGGCTTGGCCTCATTGAAGTCTTCTGGTACGTCCCTTGTCTTGATGGCATAGATGGTGCAGGTCACCATCAACAGGATGCTGTAGCCCAGTGAGCAGATAATCTGTAGGTCTGTGATGTCACACTTCAGCACACCGCGGGCCAGCATGGGGTTAATGGTTTTCTGCTCATCATAGTCGACGATGGTGTTTGGTGGGTCAACAGCGAACCACACCAGCACACCCAGCAGCTGCACACAGATCAGACTGGAAGTGATAGCGATCTGGGAGGTGGGACTGATGAAACGTGGGGCTGTGACCGTCTGCTTGCCTTGCTCAAAGATCCGATAGATACGGTTGGTTTTGGTGAGCAGTGCGGCATAGCTGATGCACATGCCCAGGCCCAGGAAGATCCTCCTGAAGGCACACACAGCCACGTCAGGCTTGGCAATCATGAGGAAAGTGATGATGTAACACAGAAAGATGCCTGTTAGCAGCACATAGCTCAGCTCCCGGCCTGACGCCCTAACAATGGGTGTGTCATTGTAGCGTATGAAGGTCGCCATGACAAAGATGGTGGCAATGATGCCAAGCATGGCCAGGAAGACGGGGATTATCGCCCAGGGGGAGTGCCACTCTAGCTTGACAATGGGGATCGGCTGGCAGGCGGTTCTGTTGGGGTTGGGCCTCATGTTATAAGCACACAGTCTGCAGGAAGTCTCATCATACTGGTACTGGTAGCCGTCACATAGCTCACAGTGCCAGCAGCATGGCATGCCCTTTACCCTCTTCTTCCTTTCTCCAGTTTTGCAGGGCAGACTGCACACAGAGATCGGCACCTCCTGCTCCCCATCTGGCCACTGAAGCTCCTCCAGCTGGGAGAAAGATGACACACAGGACAGGAGGAGAAGGTTAGCAACAGACAGATAAGCCAGAGTTACCACTAAATATAAGAAACCCTGAGGATAGTGAAGAGCACCTTAAAATAAAAACTTCAGCATAGTCAAAAAAAAACAAAAAACAACAAAAACACAAAAAACGATTAACCTAATACAAGTACCACATCTTGCCAATTTCTTAGAGGGATTGCCTTTTCTAATACTTGAAAGTAATTGAAATCACCATGGCAACAGAGCTTACCTTTGTTCAGTGAAATAAAAATAAAAAAATGTGAAATGCAAAAGACATTATGTTTTAATACAGGAGCCAGTGATGTATGAAATATGTGATGAGAAGGAAGGAGAATGGGATTTCGGATTTCAAAATGCCTCTTTTAGACTTTGCAGAGCTATTTCTATTTAGGATTTTTGTCATCAAAATGAAAAGTGCAGTACACAGAAACACTGAAGAACTATCTGGAATTACAATCCAAAAACACCCCGAGGTGTTGAGTGATTTAAACTCAAACTATAGTTTCAACATACAAACTAGCTAAAAAAGCTTTCATAAAACTCTGAGCTGATCTTTTCATTTATTATGAACGTGTACTGATCCATGCCTTTAAAAGCACCAGAAGATTAAAGATGCTCCAACATGGGTGAGGCAGAAACATACTGGTATAAACTAAGTAAACTGAGTTCAACAAAGAAAAAGCAATCAAATACAGCAATCAGATATTTTACTTATCTACTAAAACTGCTGAGCACAAATTTAAAAGGTGTTTTAAGACAATGAGTATTAAAATCACAGCAAAATAGCACAAATGTTACTGAAAATGAACAGGAATTAATTTTTGTGTTGTTTTGTGTTGTGTTGTTGTTGTTGTTGTGTTGAACCACATTATGCCTACATGTAAGGCAAATTTGTGACTTCAAGGAATAATCTGACATTTTTGGGAAGTTAGCTGATAAAATCGATAACACTTTCATATCTGTTGAACATGAAACCAGCACCAGGAGACACTTAGCATAGCTTAGCATGAAGACTGGAGGCAGGAGGAAAAGCCTAAAAAATTCACTAATTAGTGAGTGTTGGATTTCATGTAATTAATCCATACAAAAACTGACTGCTGGTTGCCTGGCAATGTCACAGTGACAACATGACTCCAGGAAAGACTCCCAAGAAATAGTCTGTCTCATTTCCCCCTGTAGAACCACATCTTGTCAGTTTGTTAATTTTATAAACAACAAACAAGATATAAGGTGCTAATTGGTGAGTTTTAGGGGTGAGTAGTCTTCACATAATGCCTTAACATCAGCGTCAGCAGATAAAAACTTCACCAGATACAAATACCATCACACATAACATGAGTCTAGCTAAGGATACGAACAGCATAGCCCCCTCCAACTGTGGTAACTGCCAATAATTGCAGATACAGAGCTTCAGCTTTGCAGCAAACAGACACACACACACACACACACACACACACACACACACACACACACACACACAACTGCAGTTTGTTTGTGTTGTGTGTACCTGTATGACAAATGCGTTGTTTCTGTGCTGTCTGGGCAGATTATCATCTGCCATTTATCTGGGGGCATGAAGGTGCCATTTGTTATTTGGACAATGAATGGTGCTCTCTGGAAAACCTCCTGATTACATCCAGTGTGGAAACAGTAATGAGACCAACAGCTCTGTTTCCATGGAGACCAGAGCCAAGATTTTTGACACCTTGGACTTGTACGGTTGCTATAGTTTTCATTTGGGTTTTGCTACAGTTGTTAATTTTACAGTTAATTTGATCTTTTGTGAGCCAGAACAGCATTACATTGAACTTTTTTTTTCTTTTATCGATGATGAGGATGCTCATTCCAGGGTGACCTTTAAATTAGATTTCTCTTCATGTGCTAGTGAACAAAGTAATACCTATTGAATCGGAATATAATTGTATTTTAACAGCATTTGGTTTGTAATCACACTCAAACAGAAATACAAATCCCCAGCAACAGACATTGTTCCACCTGTGCCGTCAAATCCATTCGGTTCTGTTTAATTTTTGTGATCTAAAGAGCTATTATCCAAATGTTAACTCATCTGTATGTAAATGTCATGTTTGTTTTTTTTAGGTTACACTGAAATTTCAGTTTCATTCTATCATTCAGTATGGATAATTTCAGGCCAGCTCTGCACCTACGAGTATGTTTTCTTTTTTTTTCTTTTCTGCAAGCAAATATAAGTTATTTAAAGATTCCATAAAATTAAAAATGTCTCATCCATGCTGTTACCACGTGGCTTCCATGTTTTGCATATGCCAAAAATGTCAAATAAATTCCATTTTCATATAGTTTTGTATTAAAATCCTTCAATTTTTCTGCAAAGTAGCCCAAGCTTTCATGTGATTGATCTTGCTCTCTGGGTCGTACCTTAAATTCCCTCAGATAAAACGTGATCATGGATTTTGGTTTCATCGTGTACAGTAAAACCTGCAGGAAAGCTGCTGAGCACCAGAAGCAACATGGGAGGTGTGTATTTAGTTGTCAGTTCCTAACAACATCAACATCTTCAGCTGCTTCTGCTGCCAAAGACTGAACATATATGGGCTGACACTTGGGTTAAAAACATGTTCTTTCTCTTCCTCCCACTCTCCTTCACCGTCTGTCCTCCAACCTATGCAGTGGGAGAAGAGTGATCTCCAACAACAGATTAAGAGCTAACCTCACTGTTTTCTTTCTGCTTCCTTCTTTTTAAATGTTGAAATCTCAAATGGAGTCCCCTCTGATGCTTTAGTCCTACCCCAACATCCTTTTACAAGCAGAGACATACCAAAATGTTTTAATAGCATACAAAATGACTAAAATGATCACCTTTTATCCCCCTTCACACTCTGATTTTAAACTCTTTTGTTGGTTTAATTGCATGCTTTTTTTCCTCTTCTTAAAAGCAGCTGTTGGGACACTGATAACCTTTGAAAAAATAATGTTTCAAGTACACCTACAACTTTTTATTAATGTTTTATTAAATAAAGGCTAAAAGTATCTTATGTAGGAATGCAGAATATGTTGAACTATTAGATTACATTAGTAGACAACACGTCGACGAAAATATGCGTGAAGTTTCTACATTGATTGTTGGGAGGAAAATATTACAGCTGAAGAATTATCTGCTGCATAAAACGCTTTTCTTTTTCTTGCTAAATTGCACAAACAGATTCATTTTCTGCATCTAAAATACATCAATTAGACTGAAAGTAAAACATGTCTGCACCTGAGCTCTCTCCATATTTGAGATGCAAATAATGTGCAACCCCTTGTCACGTAAGAGATTTCAATTTTAGAAAATATAAAAAGTCTTCACACTAGTAAATGTTTTGCATCACTGAGTGTGGATACACTTTTTGGATACAAGAATACAAACAACATTTATAATTGGGTGTCTGTCATGTGAGTGTGTTCCCGGTATCGGAAAGCATACCCTGAGCTGGAGGGTCTCCACCCACTGTCCTACCATCTTATACTCTGGGGTGGAGGAATTGGTCATCTGGAACTGGAACAGGTCGTAGCGCCCTGGAGCATCGCCATTCTTGTTAAACACAACAGAGGTGCCGGCGCTACCTGTGCAGAGCAAGAAAGAGAAAAAAGGACAGCAGAATAGAAAAGTGTTAGACGCTGGTGTGAGGGTATACAGCACCTCTTCTAATAAGAGGAAAAACATGAACTTTTAACCCCTTGCCTCTAACTTGGTGGTGGCCTACATGGACTACACAAAAGACCACAAAGTGTATGTCTTTTCCTCCAAACACTGTGACCTATATCTTGAACCTTCATGATAATTAGGAATAGGGAGGCAAGCTCCCTACTGGCCAATAAAGCCCTTCCTCACCTGCTTCCTATGTATCATCATGGCTGCACAATAGCCACTCGAGGGACATATTTTCACATTCAAAACACGGTTAGTCATGTGGGCTCTCAGCTGCACTGTAATATCAGAAATTGACTGCTGCTTAAAATGAGCGTGTACCTCCTCGGGTTAAAAGTAATGCCTTTCAGTCACACAGTGGACAACAACAGGAGATGTAAGGAGGATAAACAGGTCAGCCAAAGCATCATACGGTCCCCATCTGTTCTCAGTGTGCGGCAGCCTGTCTCAAGCAGAGCCCTGAAGATTTCACTAATTAGCTTAGAGATGACTGCGGACACCTGAAACATTAGGCATGAGAAAATGAGTTTTTTTTTTTTTTTTTTTTTTAAATGTGTGTTTGCTTGAGCTCTCAAGCCTGTCAGTTGTGTCTACACTGCAACATGTGTGGATGCGTGCACGTCACTCAATAATACGATCCTCATGACTGCAGGCTGTATGCAAGGTAGTGTGTTAACGCAGATGTCACTCAACGTGAGATCTCCTTCACAGCAGAGGCTGTTGAATGCTGTTAAAGGGAACAATGGTTGCTCTTTATTTTATACATGAGGTCTGCATTGTTGATGAAGTCATTTCTATCGTGCCACAATGCTGGGAGAGAATGACAAACAGCTGCATTTTATAAGTCTATTCACCTTGGCAGTGCACACAGTAGTTCATCAGCACAAATGGAGATACCATTTTTGAAATGGGACAGGGGGAGTCTGACGACATTTGGCATGGGAATTAAGTACTTTAATAGCTCTGGCTATAAAAAGTGTAGAGAAAGGACCAACAGCATATGTCCAAAACACTTTTGGGAGCATGTTGTCTTTTGTATCTAGAACAGAGCTCATGGCTTTCGGATGGAAGGCCACTGCACCTTAGTTAGTTTTCAGCCAGAAGGGAATTTTATCTCTATCCAGTTTTTATTTTTCCAAGGACATTTGTCAATGAACATTCTACAAAAGTTTCAAGGCAAATGACCCGTGTAAAACAAGGAAGACAGCGTTAGCTAGAGTAAAAAATATGCTCCAGCCCTGAGAATAAGGGCCATTTCAACAAAATACAGTGAAAAAGCATCGAAATTCCCCTTTCTGACTTTGTGACACTCTTATGTGTCAGTTTATAAGACTTAAAGTGTCCATTTCCATGTTGATGCAGAGCCACAAATCCCTCATTATCTGCTGTTGCAAAGTGACAGCATACATATTCCACATTATGCAGAAATGGCACCACTGGAGTCGTTTGACCCATCTGTCTTTCAGTTTAAAAGTAGAACACTAATTCATCAGTATCCATGTGTCGGCACAGAAAATGAAGCTGGACGGGTGTTCAGAATGAATCCAACTGTACTTGCGAGGCCCATAGTGAAAACTCTGTCAATATGAAAACCAAACTAAAACTCGGTGGGTGGCAGTCACCGTCCTGTCACTTCTGCTTCCACCAAACAGACGGCAGACTTGTTGACACAGCGTATAAAGATGTTGACAACATATTGACTCCTGTGAGTAATAGCTGTGACAGGGTTACCATTCTTACTCCACGCCCCAGCAAAATTATACAGCTTACACAAATACACAAACACGCAAAATCATTCAGTAAAGTGACATGAGTGATTGGGCACTTGGCGCTCTTCAGCTTTAGAGCAAATAATTAAGTGGTGTTTCTGTGTGTGCAGATAAAGAGGCATTAGAAATTCTTTCCTATTTTCTATTGACTGATATTTTCAAGGGAACAAAATGGTCTGCATGGACTCCTTAGTGAGAGCGCTGTCTAAGATGAAAGATTTATGCATTTGCATGTGGCTCTGAACTAAGACATGACAAAAGTGCAGCACTGCTGTGCTGTGCTGAGCAGTGTGGGTGGACTGGGGATCCACTGCTGTGTTTCTCTCGCATCATTATTCTCTCCCTTTTTTTTCCCCTTCTTCTCACTCCTCAGCTCTGTGACTCTGGCACAGTGGGGAGATCAACAAAAGGAGGCTTGCACTCCTTCACTCTCAAACATACATTAGCAGTCGCACATACACAGGATAATGTGCATGGTTCAAGCCTGAATGCAATAAGGGGCAGTGTGATATGTCTGACACAGCCGCAAAAGAACAGCCTTTACGCGCCAGTAAAAAGGTTTCAGAATATAATAGCAAGACAGGAAGAGGAGGAGGAGAAAGAGACGGTAGACATCTTAATTTGGACTCGGATAAAATGAACCTCCTTCTTTGTCAGAGCCACACTGAGCTAAATGTTTTTCTGAGGCTAAAAATCCAGAAAAGTCAGCACAAGCCCAGATGGTTATTGAGAATAAACAGACGACTCTCGAGCCCATGCATGAATCTACACTTCGTTAAGGTCTCCTTGAATTTGAAGAGCACTGCTCAGGCAACTACATATATTCTGTTTCTTGAGTTCCTCCTTAAGGCCGAGGACTTCTCACCTGCTGGAACTCTGCACTGCTGCCACAGCCCGGTGTTAGACACAGACAGGCAGCTCTTTGCTTTAGCTCCTGGACAAAAGTTTGCTTTCTCACTCTCTTTAATTACATTAAAATAGTAAATGTTGCAATGCATACACTGAACTAGCAACAAGAAAATAGGAAATGTACATTATTTCAAGCATATTCTTATTTTGGCAAGAAATCTAAAAAAAAAAAAAAAAAAAAAAAAAATGAAATTAATTGATGACACCATAAAGTATTGTCTGACCAGCCAAAGCTTGATAGTATATATTGTTCCCCAGTGCCATAGACTTCAATTGTTGTATAAAAACTATATTAAAACACATCAGTGAGCCACAACTTTGCACTGAATGACATGTTCATTTACACAATGATCATAGGCACTATAGTCTCAAGTTAGTCCCTTGTACGCTGGCCTGCTGCTATAAATACTCATTCCAACACCAAATGTGTATTAAGTGAAAAATAACCCAGAACAATGCACTATTTTCACCTGTTTATGTAACATTAGCTTATTTTTGCAAATTACCTGGCCTTTTAAAAAATGTGACTCATTTGTAATAGAATACGTCTTCAGTGAGCGTAAATAAAGTCTGTTTAGGGGAGTTTCAAAGTGTTGAGAGATGGACTAAACATTTGGTCTTTTCATGAGATTTGAGCCTTATCCTACATATAAAGTGGGTAAAAGTTTTCAGAGCTTTGAAGACAGGATTAACAATGGAGTTGATGGGATGAAGTACTCTAGGATAAAACAGTGATTCATATATGGTGAGTGCATAAATACTGCTAAGCAAAAAGGCAAGAATTCCCCAAATAAAAAAAAACAAAAAAAAAAACAGAAAAACAAACCACCCTTTTCATCTGCTATGACCTTTTCTATTGTGAAAAGCAGACTTTTGTGTAGTGGTGTTGCAACACCTCTGCTTTTTGAAGAGAGAGACGTGTACGCCACAACCCAACAGTCCTTTAGCTTCCTATATTTAAATCAATCAAGTGCGTCTCTTGAAGTGGGGCAATTTGAGTATCCTGCTTTTAAAGTAATAATCTTTTTTATGCTTCACAGTTTGACTCAACCCTTTATCATAAAGGGAAGTAATTTTGATTGAACCTACAGCTTTGCTCCATGGTGGAATCTGAAATGTATAGATTTTGACTTGGGGCACTGAAAAGGGGCATTATGAGACAAGCACATCTACACACAATACACACAACATTAAAGGACAAAAAAAAAAAGGATCATGGCTCTGGACATGTTATACTATATAAAGTTTAATGGACAAAGAAAAGAGACAAATAGAGAGAAAACAGCGATCCTCACTGAAGAGGAAAGGCTGCCCTGTTAACTCCTGATCCATTTTATGATATTGATCACACTCCCCTGATATTAACGACGTTAGAGACAAATCCAACTATGGTGCAGAATATATGTGTCCTTATTTATTGCTATTGAGCAGAGAGCTACAAAATCTAACTGCCATCTGATCAATGGACAACAAATACACACAAAATCCAATGCAACTGTTATGCAACTCTTATTAAACCATCTGCTTTTTCTGATGTTGAAGGGGTTCAGTACTGATTTTTTGGGGCAACACAAAACAGTGATTTAGTCTGATTATCAGACAAAAAAATGAACTGTTCAAATTTCTCAGGTTCCACCCCTGTAAATTAATAATAGAACTAGAGAAGTAGAGAAGTTCAAGGAGAACAACAAGACTTGATCTCTGCTGCCCACAGTTTGCTCTTTTTAAATAATGAATTCATTTAATGACAAAAATCCTTGACTGTGTGAGAAAACGCTTTTGAAAATTTTAGCAGTCTTTGTGTGTGGTATGCCTGTGCTGTGTGGTTCATTCATTAACCCACCCCCTTTTCAGTCATGGGATGTGTGTAGCTTTATTAAGACTGCATTTCATTAATGAACTAGGACATTTTGATATTTGAAATATAAACTTAATTCGCCAAAACACAAACAGAGATCATGATAGGAGACTCGTATAAATAGACCTATCCCTGTAAAGCATGTACAAGTATAGTTTTCCAACTCGTGCCAGAGTTGAGTGTTATTTTAATACTAAAAAGAAAAGAAACACAACTAGCTGGGTCCACCTCTAAAAGTAGGCCACTTTTCTGAGGAGATTATGCTGATTCTTTTCTTTAAACAGCTGAATCTTATCTAGAACATTTTGTGAAGAAACAATGTACTTCAGAAGAGTCTCTAATGATCACTGGCTGACATACATGCCAGCATATTTGTAATGACAAAGGCTTCTCTTGTTTTAAACTCATCTCCCATTTGGCTCTCTTCCCCCACTCACTCCTGCATTTCAGAGCATTTGTCATTAATACCCATTTTCCATTAATTGTTTATTATCGTGCACATTTCTGTCTGCACAGGCCTGAATTATAGAGGTTCAAGTAGTGTTAGACCTATAATACAATATATGCTCAAAATATTCCACAGATCCAGAAAATGTTGTGATGCGTTTTGACTATGAATGAAAATAACTATGCAGTTCTAAGTAGCCAGGCTACAAGCAACTGCATATGACGCATAAAACAGAGGGACTGGTAGAATATGCTTTTATTTCCTACAAATTCCTTTTGATAATGTGAAACTGAGATGACTAATAGATGATAGACTTTTTTGGTTTATGATGCTTTTAGTTGCATGAGCAGATCTATTGAACCGTCAAGTCTTTCTGGTAAACGTGTGGTCAAACAAACAGAATGTTTAGTTAAGCATAAAGGTTGGGAACGGTTAACCTGGCTCTGTCCAATGGTTTAAAACGTGCATTTAAAGCTAATTAAATGCATTTAAAGTTAATCAATGAATGTTATCTTGTTTGTTTAATCCATTCAAAAACCAAATTGTTAAAACAACGATTTGTCATTTTGTTTGTCTGGTAGGAGCCATGCAACCAGCTGGGAAGACGCTGCTAATGCCCTGTTAATAGTCCCTATAACTATAACTTGTCATTTTACCACTTTGGTTATTGTGCAGATTATACAAACAAAATGTAGAGTGTTATTTAGTTAGCCCTTAGAGGTGGTTTCAGTCTTGCTGCTGGCCACAGGTGCATATACTGTATACAGTTCTGTGAAAGTGGCGTCCATCTTCTCATGTGACGCGGCAGAAAACAAAACTGTTCCTTTAACTAATGTATTCAGGTCAGAGGGCTCAACTGAGCTCATATACTGCAAGAGAAACAATGATATCATTGCAAAGACATCATTTCTTTATCTCATTTGTGTTTAGAGGTGGTTCATCTATATAGACTTCCTCAAATCTACAGTTTGGGCCATTATTCTATATCTCTGTGATAGAGCCTGAAACTCAGTGCACAAAATGCATTTCATGCTGTTCAATACAACAACAGAAGAGAGTATATCTGCAGCAATGAGTAACCGGTAACCTAATTTTAACTTGCTTACTATTTGATATAAAATGTCCTTCAGAAGTGAAGTAGATAACACACAATTTTGCTTTTCTTACCCACACATCCTGTAGGCATCTGTTGTGTAGACGTCTGCAATGTGTCACTCACCGTTAAAGCTGGTGTTACGTATGTACTTCAGCAGAGTCTTCCCGTCCGCAGTCTCCATTTGTGGACAGACGCCAAGATGATCAGGACATAAGTCCCTGTGCATGTTGTGGAGAGCGTGGGCCATGGCGTACACCGCGTCAATCACAAATTGTACCTTCCCTTCCTGCTCATACTTGGAGTTGATCCCGATGCGCTCCTGGCCTGAGGGAAGAAAGAGGAAGAGGAGGACTAAGAGCCAAATACACCATGAGCCATTAGAAATTACATCCTCTCATCACTCCCTGTCAACTGCAGCTTCATTTTTATTACTCCATTTACTGTTTGATGCCAGTCGCTTCAGTTTTGATTTTGAAAGCATTACACCTAAAGGGACACTCTGGCATAGGAAATAAGACGACACATTTAATTCCCAAGTGGAAAATATCAAGCTGAGCTGCGAGACAAAGTGTTTGTGACAAATAGAGCAGATTCAGACTGATTTGCTGCAGTGTATTACAAAGTAATTGGCTGCTAAGAATGGCCGTCACTTGCCCCATCTGCAAGATGATGAAGATCACCATGAACTTTAGTAACACTCTTCTATGGTGGCTTCCTGCTCTTTATATCCTCATCCCAGTGTACTGCCCTTTTGCTATGGGCTGCTGCAAAGGTTTTTGCCTCATGCTGCTGATACACTGCTTGAATACATAATGTCCAACCTCTGCTGGATTTTTGTTTCTGTTACAAACTGAATAAGCTATTTTATACTCGTGGCAGATAAAATGCTAAATTTCAATGAGTAGATGAAAATGATAACAACAAAAATACTACTGTTACTTTTACTAATAATAATCATCATCATCATCATGATCATCATCATTACCATCATAATTATAACATTCATGCTCCCAGATAATGAAAATGCATCATCAAGAAAATAACGGCAAATACTAAAAGACAATTTTCTCTTCAGTGAGAGCTGTTCATGGTTCCCATGGAGGGCTCAGTAGAGGAGCAGATGATGTTAATAGGACACATATAAGGATGTAGGAGACTTGCATAGACTGAGGGAGGTCAAAAGCAATCTGTGCTGACATTTCATCCCATTCCTCAGAACTTAACATACATTTCAGCCCACACATAACATTTTTGCTTTTCTGAGCTGTGCATGGGGTGCTCAATGGACAGCCTGTGAATGCAAAAGCCTGCTGTTAGTATTTAACATTCATAAATACCAGCTATCGGCATGAGGTATAAAAAGGAGAGAATATAGTGACAGTTGTGTAGCTATTTTCAGAGGAAATAAAGAAAAGACAAAAGACATTTATAGTCATTTTATAGACGGTTTGTGGGACTCACTAAGTGGACCAGCATCTTCTGTCTTTGACGCATGACAGACGACGCCAAACAGGAGATTATAAAGGAAACAAAATCCCTCAGCAAACAGTAATTTGTGTCACACTGCTATTACCATCATCACGTATGCAAGCAAGATTAATACAGCATCCCACATCACAGGCATCATCCACATGGATAAAACATGCACTGCAATGTCTGTCACGGTGCTGGCAGGCAGACTTTAGGTAATAGAAGCATGCATCACCATTAGCAACAACACTATTATTATTAATGCTACCACAAAGATGGTAATAAAGCAGGATGGGAACATGAACTGTATTTACTTGGCTTTTTGTTATTTTATCCCATAATTTTCAACGTAATGAAATGTACTTAGTTGGTAGACATGCCAGGACTACGCTGAGCTGTCAAGGTGACTGAGCTGAGAGGGAATAGAGGGAATATGGGATTTAAGAGTTACAGGACATTAGCCACAGGAGCAGACGGTGTGTAACTGTAGTATGACTAAGACCACGTGGTGCACTATTATTCTAATTATAAACTCTGCCTGTCATGCACCCGCTGGGTAGAAACACCTGGTGTTAGACTTTCTGGCTGCACCGCAGACAAGAGGGGTTGAATTAAAACCCCAATAGTGTATCTGCAGCTTCTAATGCAAACCAAAGGTCAAGTTCATATCAACCTAATATAAAAGGGTGAAATTATGCATCATCTTTTAGTGTTTTACCGAAATTATCCTAATTAGTTAATGCCAAACCCATGTACCTGTGCATTTACGGCTTGTATCCTCTCTCTTTGAGGCACTCAGGAGCCTGCAGTCAAAGTTTTCTTCCCAAAACTCAGCAAACCACACGTTCCTGCGATTGTTCTCGAGGGTGAGCGCAGTAAAGTATTCATCAAACCCTGGGAATAGAGGAAAGAGGAGAATGGCTGAGTTCCGGCCCAATTATCAACCAATTCAAACCTGGAGGAAATGAAGCGAAGCTTGCGAAGCAGTGTGGTTGCGGTGGTTGTGGTGGTGGCTGCTAGGTGTTGGAAGCACACAAGCAAGCACTGCTTCATCAAAATTTGACCACAGTGGTTCCTCTTCCTCTCAAGCCCCATGGAACTTTAATCACTTCTTTCATCTAGGAAATTGCATTAATTAAAAAACAGGATGCATAATAAATAACGCAGGGATTGTAAGTGGTGCCACAGCCTGTTGCCTCGGGCTGTGAGGTCGTGTAGGTACTGAACAGGTTTTTCTCACTTAATCAAATCGATTATAAACAGAAATAGATTGAAGGCATGATGCATTAGCTTATTACTAATTTCAGCAGGGCTTAGGAACCTTCATGAAGCATTGGCTTGAGGAAAGATGACTGCAACAAAGCAGAAACAAAGCCAGTATTGCTGGATTTTCATCTCTCGTTTGTGCAACTCCATCACCTAGTGTGGGTCAGGAAACTGAGCTGGAACTAAACTTGATTCACAGCGTAGATTTTCTTTCTTTTTTTTTTTTTTTAACACACAATTTCTGCCTTGAGAATAATGAATTTCACATTTTAAAGTCCCTGTCTGTGTATCCACTGTCTGTTATCCAGTCAGCTAAATCATTGGTAGAGGTGATAATGGCTAATCAGGGCTGAAAGACTCAGCTGATTTTCTTTTCAAAAGACCATCAATGATGCATGGTGGATTAATAATATTCTTGCTGCTGCCAGAGTGTACATTTGTCCTGACTGGACCTCCCCTAATTAAGAAAAGCTTCATAAAACTCAGGCTTTCAAATTTCCTCGAATGTATGATTACTGGTTATTAGGACCGTGACACTGGACAAAACTAAAAATAGGTGGTACATGCTGACAATATTCTATTTCTGTAGTGAATCTGTACATGTCCTGGCAAATGCAGCAGTATAATTAGCAGTATAATTTCCTCGTTTACTCCATTTTTCTTGCGGGTGGATATTTTTAAGATGCAATTTCACAGAGAAATCCACCCCTAAGCACATAAAAACAGGCAGTAATGGTATTTCTTTTGGGGTCTACCAACAGAAAATGCTCAAATGACCAAAAAAAACATAAATGCTTCATATGAAAAAAACTAGATTAAACATCTCTCATTTTGAATTCATTCTAATAATGAGACAAAGACGAGTGATACCAATTACTCCAGCAGTCAGAGATTCATAACTCTTGACTTTTATAGCAAGTAAAACCACACTGATCAATATGTGATGTCTGCAAGAGGTGAAACAGTTACATTCACTGGTTCAATGTTTAATAATAAAATAGCCAATTTATTCAGACTGATTTTAGTCTGGTCATGTACAACCCACGGCCAAATGCAACAACAAGGTCATACTTGCTCTCTGAGGACTGTCGAAAGTCATTCTGAGAAATATAGGAAACTGCCAACTTCAGCTGAAATAGGTGAGGCAGATGGGGATGAAGTACGTACAAAAGAAGGTAAATAAACTCACATCACCTCTCTTGAAATGCATCGAACATCACAGATTCTTGTACAGTGCATCTTATGTGTACATTTTCTTTTGGCATTTGGATTGATTTGCATTTATATGGGCTTGTGTGTGAGTCAGTGACAAATGGAAATCCTGGACAGGGGTGAAATTATGAATATTTCTATTGTTACACTAGACCACATCACTACCCTAGAGAGCAAAAAGACTTAATAGCTATATTAGATACATATTAGAGATATCAGACTTAGATTAGCCTGGTGGCCAGAAATACGACTTCATCTGTTTTTACTGGATGTTTACATGGCAGGTGCACATTAACAACAGCACATATCAGTTTTATAGGGTGATAATACAGTATTTCAGTGTTGTCTTTTAAAGCCCGTTTTGCTGCAGGTTTACAGATTTTTCTTGATTTCATAACTTTGACTTTTAAAAATATTTGGAAATTTATGAACTCTGGTCTGTAAATAATTACACAAACAATCAAAAAAAACCTAACAAAAAAATTATTTAAATTATTAGTAGAGTAGAGTAGAAGCAATACATGCAGTGTGAGCCTGTGTGTGTGTGTGTGTGTGTGTGTGTGTGTGTGCACTCCAATATATCTGTACCTTTAATGGAGGAGCGCTTGGGCAGTATAGTGACTGCTCCCACCGCTACATCCTCAAGCTGGTGGATCGGACTGCTCTTGGCCCCCCAGCTGTCAGATCCAATCCACAGGAAATGGCCCACCTGATTGGCCCTCTTGGTGGCATTGAGAACTCCCCTGCAAGGACATCCATTTTTGAATTAGGAGAGAGTACAAGAGGCATGTGCAATCTAATATCTATTACAAAAAGGCACAGCGGGCTTTAAGGAGCTGTTTGGGCATTTCAGCCCTGTCATGTACAGTTTTTCATTGGTTCTTCTCATTAAAGGTAAGAAAGAAAGGAGGAAACGGCTGTTATTTTTAATACTAGCATATGTTTTATTTTGTGTGAAGAAAATATGTTATTTTCGTTTCTTATTTAAAGATAATAGGGATATAGATAGGCAGTTACACTCATTAATGTCCATTTCTCTCACTGATCTTTTCTTTCACATTTTACTAGCACATTCACTTCTGGATTCTTCACTCTGAATTTACAGGAACTAAATGTTTGATTCTGTGTTTCTTTACATAAACATTCCCTAAGGGGGATTGTAAATGAAACAATATCTTTGTTTCTCTGTTGCGATCTGTATTCCCACTTCTCTGAGGCATGCTTGTGTTTGTGTTCTTGGAGGTATGTTTGTGTAGCAGACATCCTGTGTGCATGGTAAATCTGTGCCTGTAGTGTGTCTTCAGGAACTGCTACTCAGAGATTAAAGACCTCAACATGGCAACTCATCAACACGCCTGAGCGACATGGATGAAGCCAGAATGTGCTGCACTCCTCACCGTATGTCTTCTTCACTGGCAAAAATGACGACTGCCCGTGAGTGCTGCGTTTCCAGCAGTTGTTGGATGGCTTTGTCGTAATCCTCCAGCTTGGGGTTGTGGGGTATTTTCAAAGACTGGGCGATGCAGATTCCACCTTTTAATGGGAAAGGAGAAAGAAATGATAAGGCCTCTGGGATGATCTCACCCATTCACTCACTCTCACATACAAATGTACAAACACACTCACAAAGCCTGAGGTCACAATAGCTCCTGTTTTCTATGGAAATCTCACCCATATGAAAGTGGAAAACACATCTAAACACAATAGTGAGATTTTGATGATGCTGCCATACTTGCTATAGAGTCTAAATGATAGTCTTACAGTGTATACATTTACATTTTGGCAATGAACTACAAACCACAGCAGCATGCAATATAACACTCAAACTGCGCCTACCGACTGAGCACCAGCATCATTTCACAGAGAGTTATAAACATATCTGCTATAACAAATCCAATAATCTGCACCACCAGGGACATAAAGCTACAGATTTCATATTAAGTATTTCTGAAAATCCAGCAGCTTTCCATTGACTTTTCATTTAAAGCCATTATCAAACATCTCTTGTTGGACCCGGAACCAATCACATAGCACAGCGGGCAATAACAAACAAAAAGGATATTAATATTGACAATAAATCATTCACAGACAGGTCACCACTAATGAGTTTTTACGGGATGAAGGGTACTGATTGCTTCCGAGCACAGCTAAATAGTTGCTACATACTGTATTTGGCACAATATATTATCACAACTGGCTCTTGACAGATTGCTAGGTATTGTTATCTTCAGAGTTACATTCCACAGCTCATTATCAGGTAGAGAAGCAAAATCATATCTTTCACAAAAAAATAATAAAATATAATAAAAGAGTTTTGCTCCGCTCTGGTATGGTAATTACAGGTGTGAAGGACGAGCTAACCTTTGAAGCACTTTAGATAAACAGAAAATATGATCACCTGTGTGAGAGAACATCCTAACTATATAATGTAGGTCCAGACTGAGACAGGAGCCTGAGTCAACAACAAAGCTCTACACAAACCAATTAAAATTTCTCCCACTCAAGCATTTTAATAGCCTACCCAATAACCTTTCAGTTTGAATATCCCTGAGTAGACAGAGAAATGGAAGGAATCTCCTAATTGCCAGTCTCCTCAGGCTCATTACTTTGATATAAACAGCTTTTAGCTGGCAGATCACACATTTCCAGTCATGGTTTACTGTAGCATTTCTAAACGCAGAAGATAGCAAAATGACAACCTCCACTTAACTATCCATTTTTCTAGTACCAGCAGGCAGAATTAGGGGTATTTCTTCATGTGAGAAAACATTCTGGGCTAACTGTTGTTATCCTCCTTAAACGGACTCTGCATGGAAAAAAATAATAAATAAATAAATAATAATAATAATTTAAAAAATGGTGTTCCCGCCAATGGCCTAGCTGTTGCTCAAGGGTTTGTGGTATCCTGTTAAAGTGAGACATGCTTGGTGTCATTTGTGTAGAGCAGCCAGCGCTGTAGGTCTCTAAGGAACAAAACTAAAGCTCTGTTTCAGAGCAGAGATTTCAGTTGATTTCAGCCAGAAAATCCAACAGTATGACACCACACTTTAAGATTTATGTTTTAGAAAACTCGCGCTGTTTAACATCTGATTCTGGCATATTAGCAGCAGCTTTCAGCTCCAGGGGGGCAGTAAGTCTGCAGGTAGGCATCGCATCACACATACACAGTCACTCCAGAGAGGAAAAAAGGATAAACACATAATATGCAGAGAAGTGAAGTCTCATGAAAATACATTAACTGCATTACCACAAAAACCCTGCAGGTTTGTGTGAAGAGTTATGACTGTCTTGAACAGAGATGTATTATAGGTAAAACAGTCAATAATACAGATAGAGACCACAGCAGCCACTGATGAAGATAAGAAGCATTTGAAGCATTTGAATCTTCAGAGAGCATCAGAGCTGAACGTGCTACAAGCTTAAGACTGCCCTAAAGGCTGCAGATTGGCGGTTGTGCAGTGGTGGCTGAATTATTGAATGCCTGCAGAATACCTCATCTGTCAGTCAGTTGGATGGCCACTCAGTCTTTCAGTTGTTAAGGCAAGTATGATGGAAATGCAAGTGGTTCATCTGTGCTTCTAGAGCACTGTGCTGTGGGTCAGACTGCCTTCACCTGTCACTGGAAGGTGGTCTGTGGACTTGAAAGACTCCTTGAAAGAAACAGTGGGTTTAAAGAAAAGCCGCATGTCTACGTTGGCTGGAGATGTGTGATGTGAGACAGATAAATGTCAGGCTCTGGGAGAATAGTGTTTTATTCCAACTTGTTGAAATCTCATCCAAGAAATAGGATTGTATGGCGATACCCCACTGTCTAGCTGTCACTTATAGACAGTGAAGAGAGCGAGGATGACACATTTGCTTTTTAAATTTCTGCTGACAATAGAAGTGAGATTTGCTGGTTTGTGACACTGAAATTTTTTGCTGCACCTCATTCATTTACCCCTAAACAAACAACATAATATCGAAAGTATGTGCACCTTGAACCCCTACCCTCTGCTCCATATTTAATTGATGTATCAAAGACAGCTTAATGATCACAATGGCTAAATTCATCAGGTCTTGGAAGTTCTCCACTTATCTGTCTGAGTGCCATAGGTCATGCCCTGCATTAACTGCTTCAATTATTCATCCTCAATGCCCACGCTTCTTAAAATGCACTTCAGGGTGAGGAAACCAGCTTTGCCATTTTGCTTAGTGAAATACAAATCCCTTTAAATTAGAGACTCTTGATGGATTTGACCCCCCACCTGCCTACTCAACACCCTCCAAATGCAAACCTCCAGGGGATCCATAATGCTGCAATTATATTTATCACCTCGACAGTCGAAAGGCAGACCTGCTCCCTGCAGTCTCCCTGCCTGAGCACGTGGGAGCACATCAAAATGGGCTGACATGTGGCTGACATTCATATTCGGCATCTGTGTGCCCTTCCATATCCTGCACGCCTTTCTTCACTGCTGTTCTGGGACTTGACAATGTGAGAGGTCATGTAGAAATATCATAGTCTATTTTATGGTGTTTGTGGATGCATCAGGCTTCTTCCACAGTCCATTCCTACTGCTAAATATGAGTGCTACACTGGCAGATTTTTTCCCCCCTCAGCTCAGACTTGATCTAAAGGACGCATAGTGTTGGCAACTTGCTGCAATCAATTCTACAGTGATATTTTGTGGGAGGTTTTCCTCAAATGCAAGCCTTTTTATCAAATAGGAAAACTGAACTCCATCGCTCTGGCTTGAATCCAGACAGACAGAAAAATACAAACAAGATTAATCTCTGCCAGCTTCACCTGCAGCCAGGATGAAGGTGCACAATGGGAACAGTGCCTATATGGAAGAGAAAAAGTAGAGGAAAAAAAAAGAAAAAGGGATAGAAAAAAAAAAAACAGAAGAGATCAATACTGGGCTGACCATCACTCCAATCTCAGCTTGTGGTAATGGGCAGCCATATTGCATTAGTCCACTAGATGGTTCTCCTTGAAGTGGTGAAGCGAGAATCCTACTAATGCATCTGACATTTCACTGCAACCAAACAGAGCAGCCACAAAAACCGTCTCAAGGTCTCATTGATCAACTTGCAGGGATGCTGCAACAACCACCACCCAACAATGTTGTTTTTGCTCTGCAGTTTAGGAGTTTCTATTTTCTCACAACACACTTACAGTATTTTCCAGATATTCTCCTTACATATTCACTAAGATGTTTTCAATTCTAGTCAGTTCTGGTGCAGAAACGCTGCCTTTGAGTGTATCCTGTGAATGTATAGTTGTGCTATTACATAATTATTGTGTTTATTAAAGCTAAGATGCCTTGGGTAGAAGAAGCTTTTCTTCAGAGGAATTAATTCTCATTTGTATATGAATACAAAATATTGCAAAGTGACTGCAGCTCAGATGCAACACGATGAGTCAACAACAACAATGGCTTATGATTTCATACTCCTTGTGTAGCTGTTCTGGAGTCATAATAATATCAGTGTGTTTACTGCGTTTTTGAAAAGAGAGAAATAGAAAAAAAAATATCTGAGTAAAACCAGCTGTAAGAAACTGCATTTATCACGGATATAAGATGAGCTGAAACTTCCAAAATAAGCCTTAAAGCAGGACTTTCTTATTTCTTCCTACACAGGTCGGTCTCTCTCTCTCTCTCTCTCTCTCTCTCTCTCTCTCTCTCTCTCTCTCGCTCTCTCTCTCTCTCCAAATTGCACAGCCACAAACAGCTTCTTAAAGATTTAATGAGTGATCACACTGGACACGAATGCACACAGATAAAAAATGCATGCTGGACTTCTGATCAGTGCCTGTGGGATGTCATTAGCTTTGCTCATTTTAGAGCTTTCCGCACATTAGTCTGTTAGAGGAGACAGCGATCACTCCCTGCAGATTCGCAGGAAATGGATTGGGATCCATCGAGGTGAAGGTGAGAAGTACCAAAAATACTTGGTCCTGGTGTCGTGAGTTGTATGGATGTGCTATCATGGGTAATTGGAGTTTTGAACACGGAGCTATTGCAAACTGTTGTGCATTAAAAACCTTCAATCATCCAACATGATGGTAGTAATGTATCCTTATCCTGATCTTGCAGAAATACTGCACAGTAACTATGTACAGTCTCCACCGGTTTAAGCACCGCACAATAGACCACAATAGATAACAAATACCTAACCTTTAACCAAGATACTGTATAGCAGCTGAGTCTGCTGGCTACAGCATTGACTGCTGATTCACATGTATCACCAATTGCCAACAACAGTATCAATGTGGATAAAGCAGGTGAGTCAAGCGTGTGCACAATTTTCAGCCAAGTTACAGGAAAAATCAGAACACCTTGTCTGAACGCAAATCTCTGTTATACTGTAGCCTAAGTACACTTCAAGCCTGTTACCCAAATCTAAGCATTGCAGCTTGACTGTTAAGCCTGAAAAAGGATTATTGCCACTTGAAACAATCACCATTAATGTTACATTACAGGACCTAACAAACATGACTGATTCTAATAGCTTGCTTGTTAGACCAGTCAGTGGTTCAGCACTCTCTGTTTAATCACACAGTTTCTTAGAGAAATGCCATGAGACGTTCACCAAAGAAGTCAGGCTTCTTTTCTAAAAAGACTAAATGTCTAAAACCCTGCTGCTTCATACACACAACTGGACCAGAGTGGTTTGAACTGACCATAAAGCTGACTGCCATCATTAACATCCTCAGAGCCCTGCACTCTCCCTTGCAGGGATAGAAAATGAGGTTGAGTGAAACAGAAAAGGCAGGGCATAAAACAAAACTCTCCCAAATGACAAGTTGCCAGGCTGCTCTTTCTCCTCTCTGTTGGCCAAAGACGCCACATTGAAATTTTCAGACAATTCCTCCTCTGAGTTTGTGAAAAGCTGAAATGGTTCTATTTAAAAAAAAAAAACAAAAAACAAAAAAAACAAAACAGTGACATGGGTACAGGCAATGCTCATTACTGTGATGCGGCATCTTCTCTAAAAGCTGTTTCTCTGTCTACATTTCCTGTAACACTCCACAACTCACTGGGGAACAGAAGCAGAAGTTGCCAAACAGATCAATAATTCATCCACTGAAAACAGATTTTACAATGAACTGGAAAACTGAACTTTCCCTCGGTCCAAACTGAAAGCGCATGTTTAAAATCAGACCAAAAAAAAAAAAAAAAAGATAGATACTGAATTTGTGTAGTGTCCATCACTGCTTGCCTTTTCTTACCTGCTTCTTTGGAGAGTTGTGTGAAGGCCTCTACTCCTTTCTCTCCATAGCTGCCCTCCGAGGCGATGGTGGAGACGTACGACCAGCCAAGGGCTTGGATAATGTCCACCATGGCCTGGGCCTGAAATGAGTCTGGAGGAACCACCCGTGAGAAGAAGTCGTAGCGTCTGTCGTCACTCAACTCCGGGGCTGTTGACGCATAGCTGATCTGCGGGATCTTGAGGAGAAGAGGTGGGTTTCGGAGACAGGAAAGCAATGCTTACTCATTTGTTGGTATTATTCTGGTGCAGCATCATGTTTTGTTGCTATGGTGACTGTTCTGACAAATCAAATTTTTCAATGGCCATGAAATCACTCACAATTGACTGCACAATATTTACCGCCTTCCATTTTATTTGAGTGTGAAGTGTATGCACCATATGCCCCCAATGTGCCACATATGATAGATACGAAAACCAAAGTGATTGGCAGGGTCAGCTGTATTTGGATGTTTCAGGAATAGTGTGATAGTTTGGGCTGAAAGTTAAATGAAAAGACTGAAAAGTAAAACCATTGCGAACGTCCCTTAAACTTGCATTAATCTAATGACCATCAGGAGGCAACTCACTTCCCATTGTATAAAAGTCTAGGGACAATGGCTTCTACTTCTCACTTGATATATTGCCTCAGCAAACATTTTCCCACTGAGTTTATGGCCTCAATCGCTAGTTCCAAGTCTTCTTCAATACAGCATGATGTTCATTTGTGAAATGATGGTCCCATTTGGAGGAAAATAAACGACGAAGCACGGTATGCATTATGGGTGTGACGTGACGAGACGTGCTGGTACTGGTCAGCAGTCTTGCAGCAGCATTCTCAACCATTTGCAGATGGCTCAGATCTGGTTGTGATACGATAAACCTGAGTTTGGCCACATTTTTTAATTGAACAAACAAGCATATGAATTAACAATGTGATGTGTTGACTGAAATGTAGGGAGAGATTGTTAAGGGGACCTGAGAGGGACCTGATAGATTCAACGATCTGAGAGGCTATGCTGTCTGAAGCAATGATGATGACTTCAGTCTCATGTGCATTTAGCTGAAAAATGAAAATATCCATCCAGTTTTTTGTGGCAGTCAAAGCATCCATTTTGCATAATTGTCTTTCAGTCTCATCAGGTTTAAAGGACAATCATCATCATAAATGTTATGAGCAAAACAGTTGTGCGAGATGCCTTTAAATTGGCTAATAATATAAATCAAGAGAAGAACATATCGCACATATAGTATAGAACCCAGGGGCTGACCACAGGAAAGAGCAGCCATTATAGACACAGGACCAAAGCAACACGGGAAACCTCCTGTGTGAGACATTGGAGGGGAACCAGTCCATGTCACTCCCACAGACACCCTCCCACTGCCTGAGCCTTTCTATCAGGATGCTGTGCAGTACAAAAAGCTGCAGTAAAATCCAGTAGCACCAAAACAGAACATGAACAAGATCAGAAGACATTGTGGTGTCACAGGAGACTCTGTGGAGGTTTGTTTCAGTGGAATACTTCTGACAGAAACTGGATTGGAATGTATCTAATATGTTGTGTGCAGTCCAGACAGTGAGCTATTTGGCAAGTGCTGCACAGCTTTTGAAATAAAAGGCATCTTAGATATGGGCCAGTTGTTTTGGGGAAGGGATGGGTCAAGGTTAGTTTTTTTCAGGCTCAACAACGGCTTGTTTAAAATAAATTGGGACACAACAGATTGCAGGAGGCTTTTTATAAGAAACCAAGCATGGACCAATAGATCATGTAGAGTACATTTTTAAGTGTGGAGGCAGGTAAAATGTCAGGAGGGCAGGAGGACATTTTCATACTACCGCAAGATCAATGGCTTCTTGCAGGGGAGAAGCAAAGCAAAAGTTTTTCTGCATTTTGAGATCTGTACTGATCGCTCGCAGGATGATCCTTTCCCTCTGGAAAGAGCAAGGCTAGTTTTTCCCCCTGGTTCCCAGCCTTTGTGCTGAGCCAAGCTAATCGACTGCTAGCTGTGGTTTTTTTGAATAGAGACATGGGAGTGGTATCAATCTTCTCATCTAAGCAAGAACAAGAACTATTCCAATGTTAATGTGTTTTGTGTGTGTGTGGGTAAGCTAAAGAGGTTAAAGCTGTAACTGACAACTTTCAACACACTGTTTTTAGAAGTTAAAGTATAGGAGAGAAAACCTACAAGACATAAAATAATAATAATTCAGCCATGGTACCAGTGTGGCTCCAGGAAGGCAAATGTTGATCTGACAGCCTAAAATATCTTTGATACACAAATTCAAGTTCCCCTCCAGAATGAATTTCTTAATTCATTCGTGAGCCCTAAGGTTTTTTTCTAGGCTCATCATTAGGTCAAAACTTGTCAGATACTTCTGACTAAATAGCGATAGTTTGCAAAGGTTAATATGCTGAGACGGTGAGCAGGGTAACAGGATCATTTGGCTTAAAGAAACACTGTGCCTCAGAGAGCCAGTAACGTGGCTCTAGACTACTATGCATTCAGACAGGAGTGTGAAGTGAATTGTAGAGGAGGTGCGATTGCTTACAAAGTTAATAGTAAAATGTGACTAGAAGCAAATTCGTCCTGAACGGCGCACAGTGTAGCTAAAACACATTTGCACGAGCTGAAAATATTTACATTTTACTAAAAAACCTGTACATTTCCCGGGGCTTTATGAATCAGTTTCATAAACACACAGAGATCAGAGGAAGAAGGAGCGAGACTGGAGGAAAATAACAGAAAGAACAGGAGTCTCTGATTAATTCAGAGTTCAGTCTGATTATGAGTTGATATGAACAGACGCACTTCTGCAGACACAGTCGATGTGTCACCTGTAGCACTGGTAAAGTACATTGGCTGCTTGGTTGCAAGCAAGGAAAAGTAAAAAGTACCTGTCTGCATCCATATGTTTCACATACACAAATCTTCAAAAAGCCAGTATAAATTGATAAAGAAAGCTAGTGTTAGGTTCTTCACATTGCTGCCTGATGAATTCCTAAATATCTCATTCGCAACTGTGTTTGAGGTTGCAAAGCTGCAATCAAACCGGGTGGCACGTCCAGGATCAAAATGCTTACCTTCTGTTTGACAGGCGGATGCACATGCAGCGACATACATCACTTTCTTTTGAACCCAGTGCAGTATCTCATCAAACAGTCTAATCTAAGCACTGTATGAATGCCATCCATTTCTGTTAGAGTGATCAAAAATGTCCGGACACTGGGGAAACACAGGAATGAGGACACAGCGGCTCGCTGATGGGATTGCTTCAACTGACAGAGTGTGAGTTATAGCTTTGACCCACAACTCAAAGGGGGTCAACTGCACAAAGCTGACAAATTGTGGAGCAGAGTAGAAGGTCAAGCTGAAGATGAATCAATATGTTTGAAGTTGCCAAAATAACTAAATAGATAAATGAAAATAAATATATAAATAAAACTACAAAATGTGGAAGCCAAAAAAAAAAAAATCAGTAATGCAATTAAACAAATTCACAGGTGGCAATGCAACTGCGATGTCACACATTAAATCACTTCAGTGCTGTCTAGATTGAGTGTACTGGGTCAAAGAGGGAGTACAGCAAAGTAATGGAAAAGCAACAGCCACAGTGATTTGCATTTAAAAAGACTCTTCTTTCCAAAAAGTAAGGCATATATTTGGAACATTTGATAGGAGATCTATCTTTAACAGAGCTGCTGTAGTAATACTACAGAGTCAAAAGGTGTTATAGGTTTGTTGAATCACGCCCTATCTTCGCCCCAGCTGGGATAGAAAGCTGCTTGAACATTTGTCTCTCTGGAGCTTTTTGCTGCAGGGAACCATTTAAGATGGCGATGTCTTTTTACTTTGTCCCAGGCTTGTACCCTGTTGATATAATTTCTCCATTTCCCAGGAAAATCTACACCTCCTTGCAGCATAAACATCCACGTTTTCAGCCTGTGCTTTTTTAATTACCACTTTGACCTTGAGCTAACAAAAGTGCTTGATCAAAACCTTGATTAAGAAAATGCAGAGGTGCGAGGATTAAACCTGCTGGAATTACGATACAAGGAGTTGCTGACTAACTGATACTGATTACAATCTAACATCTTTGTGTTTTCTTTTTTTTTTCCCTCCGGCACGTAGAGGCCTATAAATGAAGTTGAGTGCACGTTAGTAATTTAACCTTCCGTATGAAATCTGCAAATTAAATAAAATTTCTCTGAACTTTATAATGTATTTCTCAGTAGATTAGAAGCAACAAAGTTTAACTTTTCCACTTTGGTCACAGTTGCATGATTGATGCGCAGAACTGTATCAATTAAATAAGCTCTTGTTGCAACAAATTGCAGCAGATTTGAATGTCTTTAGTGCTGCTGATAATACAGAGATAATAAGGCAGGGAGAATGGATTTTTTTTTTAATCAACATTTCTGAATTATTTTCTGTAAATAATTTGATTGGAATAAGTAAGAGATTATTTTCTCTTAATCCTTCCATATTAGGAATTTTCCCTTTTCACACTTGATTCTGGTTGCAAATCTCCTTATTTCCTTAAGAACTTTGAAGCCATTACTTGTGAAACATGGCTTCACACATGACAACACAATCTATGTACTAGTGGCAGCAAGGTGATAGGGTGATTTTGATGCCTGCAAGCTGTCTGCATCGACAACGACTACAATAACCACAAAGCGATCATGAGCAACTGAATTCAGGCCAAGAAAAGAATGAATAACGATGCCACTATTCAGTATCACTATTACCCAAAGCCGATGTCTGGCACCTGTCATCTGCAGTATAGATCAAAGTTAAGATTGCTGAGGGTAATCGCCTGGCTTGCTCTTCAATGTATCTGGGCTGACAGGATCGATGGAAGGAAAACACAGAGGTCTGTTATAGGGGACACTGTTTTATTGATTTACCGCCACAAAGTACTACGGCCGCCCTGAATAAAAATCTGTTGCTGAAGTCTAAAGAAGGTTAAAAAAAAAAAAAAAAACAGGGTTGGGAGGTGGTAGATGTGGGAGTAGAAGCTGGGGGGGAGTAATCTGCTTATTGACATTAAATGGGAATTTCAACCTGGGTGTTTAAGAAGAGAGGTGACTAAGCGAGGTTGTGTAAAGGTTAGACACGTTCACAGTAAGTGGGAATGCCAGGCGAAGTTAATTAGAGTGCCTTGGCCTTTCCGATGCATTTTCACATAAAGAAGCCCACAAGCATTGAGGGCAGGCCTAAAGAAAGGTGAAAGACTCTAATGTTTGTGCTTAAACTGTCCTGCTCTGCTGATGTGAAGGTGATGATTCTGATGAGCTTAGAGCAGACACAGCATGCTGTGCCGCTCTGCGCTTTCTCTCGTACAGTTGAGGCAAAAAGAAATGTTTTTTTGAAGAAAAATGGGCAGCATATGGCACAACACGAATCTCAGCCGGAGTAATGGCAACCATCTATCCTTGCCATCTGAGAGGAGGGAAGTCTGCAGATATGAAAAGACAGACTGTCTCAACAGAAAACAGAGGGGTATAACAGTCCATGGGCTCTTAAACAAAAACTTAGACCAAAAACAAAAGCCATCTTTCAAACACAAAGCTTTTCCCTACAAAAGGCAGCACTGAGTAGACTCCATCAGTGTCAAAAATTCGGCACAGGAAACTAGAGTGTTGTCCAGGCTGGCTTTGGTATCAATTAATCCAAGAGCGGCTCTCAAAAACATAGCTGTAAACGAGCTGCGACTATGAGAAATGTTTCCCATGAATGGCTTTAACTGGAGCGAGGGCAGCCAGGCAGTTCCTGTTGCAGGAATCCCTGTGCCTCTATTTGCTGCATGATTAGCTTCTAAGTATATCTTGACATCAGTCAGCTCCACTCGGCTGTTTGCAACGATCTCCACGGCGATGGCGGAAATGACAGCGGGTTCTGACAGACCCGACTCTAACCCCATGCCGCCTCTGGCCGGATGCCAATGCACAGATTGTCCTCATGACACCATCACAATGACACACACACACCAAATATGATCCCATGAACTGGCCAAGGAGCCATTTTGAAAAATCTACACACCCACCCATTATGGAATAAATATTTTCTCACAAAAAAAACAAAACAAAACAAAACAAAACAAAAAACATCCCTCATCAAATGATTTATTTGTGGCTCTACTGCCCAGTGTTGTAAAACTGTGACGGTCGATATTCAACAAACATGATATAGTACGATAAACAGGGCTATAAAGATATTGAGCAGTTATTAAGTTTTACATCTTTCCTGCTAAATCAAGGCTCTGCAAGTCTGTAGCAAGGGGTGGGGGTCAGCCAGGCGTTGGTTTGCGTTCAGACAGCAGTGCCATTTGTTAGCAGGGCAGAGGTAATGACTGTGTCCATACATGCAACCTCAGGCTGGGCTTTGGTAATCTCTCTTCACCAGAGCACAGCACTGCCAACACAGCTGAGGAAGCAGGGAGGAAGGGTGGGGGAAACCGACAGCTTTCCCTCCCTCTCTCTGTCACTCTCTCACCCTCTCTTCCTGCCCATCTGTGTCTCTCACTCTCACTCAAACTCTCCTTTTGTGAAGGCTGTGTTTCATCATTGTGCCCTCACACAACCTGTGACTTTCAGCCTTGCTCCCTTGTTCTCCACTCCTCGGTGTGTTTCAGCCCCGTTGGAGAGAGACAAGCGAGTCTCATCTTCATGTGTGTCTCTCACTCCCTCCCTGTCATCTGTCTGCATGCAGACACGCCCACACAGATGATCAACAGACACTTCCTGCCCACAGAAGTCCTCGGGCTGCCAGTTTCCCCCCGAGTCGAGACAATCTGCCCTTAGTCATTTGCTTGAATGCCAGCCAACCACCAACACCCTCTGTCCTTAGACTCTCTTTTTGCCCCCCGCGACCACCTACGTCCTCCTTATTTTTCAAGTTAAAAAAAAAAAAAACGCCCATGACTCTAATCAACAATGTATCTGCTTGCCAATATGTTCATACTAAACGCATCCACAAAAAGTTGAAAGCAAATTTCCCTGAAGCAAGACATTACATTATATTGTTGCATTATATCACTTTCGCGGTTATGTTTAGGGAACTCAAAGCATTTAGTCGAATGTGCGTTTATTGATTTTTCTTGGCCACATGTGGAGGCAGCACAGCAAGCTGTAAACACCACCGATCACCTTATATTATCTTATAAAGTTGATATTGGCCAATGTGTTAACAAACAGTTGCATTAGCATTCATTTGGAGTCACTTCTGGACACCTCATTCCAATACTCAGGCCCAAAATATCTGGTTCTTTAGCTGCTAAATACTTAACTTCATCTTCCAGCAGGGCAAATAGCACAGTGTTTTTTTAAGAGGCTTCCTAAGACTGAAAAAATATACTGATGAGAGCTGCTAGAGAGAAGCCTAATAATAAAGTTAGCTAGTTGGGTAAAAGACACTGAAATGCTTTGTAAAGCTGTGGGTAAACTGCAGAGTTGTGTAATAATTCTCTGTTTATCACTAGATAGAAACAGTTTACAATATGTAAGACGCAGGATGTGAGCTCCAGCCTCCACTGTCAAAGACGTCTGCTCTGTAAAACCAATCATCCACCACAGCTTCCTCCCTTGGGAAGGTTTGTTTGCTATATGGGCGTGTCCCAAAGGCGTAGCTACTAAATATAACCCAGGCAGCAATTCTTTTTCCTCCACATCGCAAAGAAAAATAGACATTATTGGATGCATTTTGTAAGAGACAAAGCGTCTATTTTCTCCCTTACTGCCTTACCAAGGCCAGCCTCACACCACACTCCTACTATATAGCTTCTCCATTTTTCAGCCAGTTATTCTACGAGGACCTTGCCTGAATAGAGTTTAGCCAGTCGGGATGTTTACTGTGTTTTGCAGCTTTTTTGCTAGAGGAATCACAAACACCACCCTTTTAGATTTGCCCACACTGCTGAACTAACCGTGGTGTTACATGACAGAAAGTTAGGCTTTCATAATCCTTTATCTAACACGACCTTCCACCGTCTCCTTCTTTCCGCCCACTTCACTTTTTCCCAGTCGATTCCCTCACCCTCCGTCTCTCCCGCTCGCTCCATGCCAGTCCCCTGGGCAGCTCCAGGACTCTGTGCTGGGCCTGAGCTCTTGCATGGCTGCCCTGCCAGAGTGTATTTTAAGACAACCAGCATGTTTCTCCATGGGTATAGAGGCTAGCTATGACTCACAAATCAGATATTTGACCAGGAGAGCCACACAGTAGAGTAAAGCCGAGGCGTGGGAGGAAAGTATGGATAGCTCACAAAGGGAACCTGACCGACCTCCATCTTTCCATCTGGTAAACAGACTGCTATTCCAACTCAATTGGTATTTCAAAGAAATAATCGTTTCCCAACACCAAATGGTTCTCAAAGCCTCATTATCTGTAACGAGGAGAGGCTCAACATCTACAATATGCACGCCAATGTAAAGGTGTAATGTTGTTGCTGCAAATTCATGTCAGAAATGGAGCTTACTGACTTAAGGATCTTGCCTCTGAAGTTGGCATGACAGTTGAGCTTTTATGCCGTCACTCGCAAGATTTATTATGTACAGACCCAGTATCTCTACACATCATTTTGTAAAGCTTCTTTTGACTTAGGCTGCACACAAAGAGGCCCTGCAGAGAACAATGCAGTTCAGCAGAACGGTCTTGATCATCGTGGCTGTGCTGTGTGCTCTTTCCAGGTGCGACTTAAACTCGACTCACGGTAAGAATAAAATATAGCCTGCAGTTTTATGACTAAGTGTTATCAAATGTATTCCTTCATATCCACAGGGTCTGGTTGTATTGATTTTTCCCTGACTGCAAAGTGCACTGGACGTAGCTTTGTTATCTCTCCTGTGTTCTTTACAGTCTGGATGATAACTTTATTTTTTCTGAGAAATATAAAATATCAACAAACCCATACTGAAATATGCATGTTGTTATGTCTAACTTAGATAGGAGCAAAACAAGAATGTTCTTTCATGACAGGCATCTGAATACAAATGTACATTACGTGATTATGTTGTGGGAATCGTCTTTACATCTCCGTTCAGCCTCATTGCTCTGTCCATTCCCAATATGGTTCTGACATATTATTCATCAAAGAGCAAGCATAGGTGCATGTTTTTTTTCCCCCACCTGCACCTGGAGCATGCAGGGTCTGACACATTCATTGTCAGTCCTGCACCTGCAACACTCTGACCTGCATCCCAATGATTCTCTCTGTACTATCGTCCCATGTCTCCCTGTATGGCTCACTCTTCAGACTCGACAGAGCATCATCTCCAGGGCCATTTCTCCCCTAATAGCGCAGACAAATGCGAGTGAGCCTCCTCAATCTTATCTTTTCTCTCTGTCTGCTCCTCACAAAGAATTCTTTAGCGGGGCCATGTAATTACACTCTGATCACAGCAGTGGAAAATATCATAGATTTCCTATTCCTTCTGTTAGTGTCTCTGAGGCCCTACTTGATGCAATGCACTAGAGATATATGTACCAGATATATGCACCGGTTTAGAACAGAACAGACTGTTTTAATAGGAAGTTGTCTGCTCGCTTGGCATTGCCTGCAGTGCTGCCTTGAAACTCTCCCCGAGTTGGGCTTATTGTATTTTATCAGCAACACCTGCATTCCCAACATGCCCCAAATCCACTGTCAGTCCATATGGATCTGTGCATCAGAGAAGTTGCAAATGAGTGCCTGACGCACACATTCAACTAGCTAAAAACTGCTTGGATGCTGTTTTGTTTTCACAGATTACACTGTGCATTGTGCAAACTGTAATGATTTTCACAGGAGGTGCAAGGAAATGAGTGTATGCAGTTGTAGCGTGATTTATGCTAAGCTGATATGTTTATATTGCAGGAAATAAGCAGAATTGGCTGCTTAAACTGCCATTCACAGTAAGATATTCATACTTGTTGACCAGGGATTCACAAAACTGACATAACACCAAATAACATTTAAATGTATAAAAAGGCAATAAAAATCCAGACACACATTCACAAGAGTAGTTAAAATGAAATGGAAAAGTAAATGAAGGAATAAATGAATAAACAAATACAGGAACGGATAACACATTCAAAATATAGCACCATAAAACTAAAAGCAGAAAATTAAAAAAATAAAAAACACAAAACATCCAAGAATAAAGCTGATGAAAAAAAAATAAATAAAAGTGATTTAAAAGACAACAATGAGTCTGGTATATATATATATATATAAAAAAAGTCTTCAAGGTAATTTCACAGTCTACTATGGGACTTTATTGCTTTGAGTTCAGCTGCACAGCCAGGTGTGGGACTGGAAAACTCTAACTGGCCCTCACATTAACCATCTAAGGCCTGAGGCATTTCATTGGTCGAGCTGGTTGGTGGAAGTAGATATCAACAGCCTAGGAGGCTCAGTTCAGGGCAATAAAATCACTCTCCTCTGCAGCCTCTAAGTCTTAATGGCAAAACCTTTCCTTTACTGTCTAGACAGGGGACAGTCGGAACAGCCTCGGGATCTCAGCATGATTCACAAGGAAAGAAAGGTACTTTTATCAAAAGATTACCTTTAAATCTCGCAGCCAGTGAGATGTGATGGTGCAATTAAGGATCTATGGTTTCTTTATGGTAAAAAATTCTGGCAACTGCATTTTTAATGATTTGTATCTTAGCATGATGACATTAGCATTTAGCTCAAAGCACCAAAGTGCAGTTAATAGTCTTGCTAGGAAGTTGGACTTAACTAACTACACTTTACTAATGAGAGGTTACCTCATTACTTTCTTCACTGCACTTTAAAAGAAGCATGCAAGTGGTTTTGCAGGTTTAAGCCAATTTACTACAAATGGGGGGCAGAGCTACACATGTTGTAAACCTCATTGTTATGTTTACTTGCTTTTATTTCTACCATTAAAGATATCTTTTCCATTAATTTCTGTACAATATGAAAATATATTAAAAGACTCTTGAAATCTGCTTGACTTGTGCCCAGCCTGCACAAATTCATAGTCATATTGTGGTTATGTGGTAAACGCAGTGCAGACTTTCCAAATCAATCTCCACTTTAACTGCATTGCTATACAACAATAATGTAACATTAGCAAAAAAAAACTGGAAAACATATTGGTATGGTCTTTTTACCTTTGAAAGAAATGAGTCAGTTATACTGTTATAACTGTTTCTGTTATAACAGCAAAAATGCTAGAAGTCAGCATTACTGTTGTGCCTCTCAGTGAGGCACAAAGTTGGTTTTCATCTACCCATTTTTACGTGCAATTAATTTAATACTCAAAACACTGTTTCATGTGTTAAACTGAGTTTTCACAGTTTGAGGTTTGACCGGTGCCGCTTTAATCACATCATCTTAATACACACTCTTCTTCTGTAATAGTTTAATGGCACCCAAGTGGAAAAATGGTGCTACCAGCTGTTTATCTCAATGAACCAACTCCTCATATTCACATAACCGTAGTGGATGGAAACATGAATGAATTCACATATTCTGTTTTGTTCTGGGTGTGATTGGAAATTGGAAAGGTAGCTGCTGCAGAATTGTAGAAGCTTGAGGTTTTTTAAGAGTCTGTACGGCTACTGTCTTCCCAGTCTGCGGCTCACACTGATGAGAATGAGCCTGTCTCCACTCGTGACCTGGTCAGCCATGGGCTCTCTGTTTTGCTTTGTGCTACTGGTGTGTTGCATCACTGAGGGCATCTGACCTGGTAGTCTTGTCAGCAACACGCTGGCTTCACTGCACAGCCAGAACAATGTGCAATTGTCCACTCAGTGAGCACAAGATGCTTTAGCCAATGTTGTACTGAACAACCTGCCAACTCTGGAAGAACTGGACACAGTCTTTTGGATAGAGCTATTCTGTGTAAACAGACTCTCATTCTCACTGAGATCATGATTCATCAGAGCAAGTGTCTCGATTAATGGACCGAGAAGATTTATGTGGAATGTGTTTTTGTGTCACGCACATTTCACATAACTTCCACTCGCAGCGAGACAAAGTGTCAGAAGGCTGAACACTGACATGTATTTCAGAGCCAGAATCAGAGATGCGCAACAGACGCCAGATCAGACAATTACCCTCAGACAAGTTAACCAGCCGAAACAGGATGGGGCCCAGTTGAATACAATGGAACTGTCACACACCACTACTGAAGGGTTATCTTTATTTTCAACAAGAGCACGAACATGTATCTTTCTCAAAACAGCTTGTGTGGATCTCAAGTCTGCTAATATCACAATCTGTCAAATCAGCTGAAGCAACACAAACACGACATCTTAAATATATATTTAGAGGATATGAAACCACGGCTTTTAAACTTGTCAGTTCATTGATCATCCAAAATAAAAAAATAAATGAATAAATAAATAAAATTTTTAAAATGTAGGAAATGTGCTGATCTTTTTTAGTATTTCATTTCATCCACAGTTTGTGTTTTCAAGAACTTCAAGAAGTGTTTCAGACAGTAATCCAAATATATTAAACATAAAAAAAAATGATGACAGGGTTCAGAGAAGGAAAATTCCCCTACAACGGTATTGAAGCTAAACCCATGAAGACAGTATTCAGGGAAGATAGCATTACGTGAACTGCATGTGTCCTAAAAATAGAAAATAGACAGAAACATTATCACCATAGGGTGAGTCAGGACATAAAAACACATCAAAGTCTTGTGGGAAACTATGCTGTTCCAAGCCACTTGGGCTATGACCAGCAGAGTGAGTGGTTTTAAGTGTCTTTCATTTATTTAGTTCTTGACTTAATGTTCATTAGAAAATATTCAAAACCATATGTATGGATGGTTTCTCCAAATAAAAAAGTGTGATGTGTTTCCAACTGTGCACAGGAACTGGAAAATTGGTTGAGCACAGAGAGCGTATGATTATTGCCACCCTAGAAAACACACACACACACACACACACACACACACACACACACACACACACACACACACACACACACACACACACACACTTTCTGTCACTTAGGAGGACACTGCATTGACGTACAAACTGTACATACATACCCTGGAGGCTTTACCCTATCCATGTCCATAACCACATGTCTAGCCTCAACCCTTACACCAACCACAACCTAATCTCTATAGTGGCCTTAACCACAAAACAAATCTAACGGTTAACTTTGTGGGGACTAGCTCAACCGGCCCCTGAGGAGAGCTAAGTGATTAATGCAAGCAAGGATACACACAAACACTTCTATGAATTTAAATTTATTATCCCCAAATTAATCGGCAAAGTACATGCCCTCTAAATGCCTGCCAGAGATCACAACACACTCAAGGTGTGTTGTGATCTCATGCCATAGTTGTCAGTTCAACATCACTTTGCCGTTTTCACACACCTTCCTCTGTGGACTTTGTCACTCTGTAATAATGTCAAACCACTTCTTCCTTTGCTCCCGAAGCACACATAATTACAGCAGCTTGAGGGCTTTGTCAATTGAAAACAAGAATAATTGTTTTGGTGAAAAAAGTTTATTTTGGAAAGATAATCTTGATTTTTTCTGATCTTAACCACTACCTGTCTAAATATAGCCCTCAGCCCAAGGTCTCAACCATGAAATTTGCTACTTAATGTTGTGGGATACAAGTTTGTACACAAATTCCCATCATGTGGATATTTGAACATATTTATCATACAACAGCATGATCAATACATGTAAATACATGTGCGTTTTAACACAATATGTAAATTGAACCTAACCCACGGAGGTGTCATCAGGAATGTACAAACAAAACTTTTGTCCTCCTGAATTTTATGACATTGGAATTCAATTTTTTTCCACTGATTGAATTGCAGGGATATTTAGGTTGGACTGGCTCCTAAAACATAAAAATGGTTTTCTTTCCAAAAGCCTGCATAAATTTACTGGCAAATATCACATCTGATTGGCCTTCGACCTCCAGGTAGAGAGCGAATGACAGCTCTATGCATAATCTACTGATAAATGACATGCTATTGATCCGCTTAGCTTCAATGTGGGCCACATGTGAGTGCTCCAACACTGATAAGGCAGTTAAAAAACACTATATTCTGTCATTGATAGCTTTTGTCCTGTAGTCAATTGTTGTTTAAGCAACCTTATTTGAAAGGAAAGAGCTTCCCTAATTTGCAAGACGCCAATGATGATTGAAGTCTTCCCCCAAATCAATGTAACTGTCACATGCAGGCATTTCAGAGAGCACTTGAAACCCCATGGGATTTGCATCTGAAAACAGTAATCCTGTCAACTGATTTTTTATGTATGTTCTGGCAGCCGCAGCACAGAATACTTTTCAAGCTCAAAAGAAGAGGGACACACAAACATGTTCACACAGCACTCGTACACCACTGCAACCAGCCAAAAAAAAAAAAAAAAAGCAAACACAAATGCAAAGAAAATGCAGTTAATGAAACTAAAGTTCAATGATTTCATTTCCATATGTAAAATCAACAAGTATAACTACCTGAGGCCCATACTGCACAATAATGTAGTCTCCCTATAAAGGTCCACGTTGCACAGGCTGATTTAATAGTTATATATTACTACCTGCTGTTAGCAACTGTTCTGATTCACCCTCAGGTCCTGCTGTAATAGCACAACTGAAGGACAAGTTATGAATCCAGATGACAGTTTATTATGTATCCTGTGAGACAGCACAATGGACCCCGACATCTCTGAGATACAAACAACACACACACATAAATATAGTCAAACACACACAAGCACTCACGAGCATGGCATATTTTGTATGAGCAATTCACTTTTGAAGTGAACGTTTCAGAGGGAAATACTTTGCTTTTCCCCACATTTATTTGACAGCCACTTTATTGATAGAGAATTTTATACCTGAAACATTTAAGCTTACAAACTATAATTTATAGTTATAGATTAAACTGCCCACCTAAATAGAAAATTCAGTCCAGTTTAACCTGCTAAAATGGTGATTTTTTTTACACATTGATGCTTCAGTAATACAAATGAAATCATATTGCACATAATAATGTAACAAGAGCAGATTATATGACTCTTATTTGTATGAAAATGTTTAGTACTTTTGGCTCATAACACAACTGCTCTTTAAGTAAAATTTTGAATGTAGATATTGTACTTGTGATGGAGGTATATTTGTTTTTGTGTATCATTGTGTTGCTACTTCCAACACCGTACATCCCTAAGATTTCTGCCTCTTCCCCAATACAATGAAGGTCAAAAGGAAAAGAGTTTCAATTAAATCAACTGCAACATCATTTTCAGAAACAATGTCAAAACTGGGGCACATGAAACTAAATCGACTGTATCCACGTGGCTTTGTGCCACTAGAGGTAAGTGAGAAAATATAAACACTGTAGCCGAAGGACCGTGGTGTTTTCTGTTCGCTCTCTTGCCGCTCAAGCTGGCGTGCACTGACTCTCTGTCTATTTCTTGCTGCTCTTCAGTGGCATGCCAATCTACATTAGAGCCCTCACATGGGCATGCAGTCTAAACACAGCCTCGTGCTTCCAGCCTCCAGGGACAGCAAGACAGCCATGTGAGCAGTGCACCTCCTGTCCCTTTAAAGTTTGCAGCATACTGCACAAAGTTTATTGTGTATTGTTCTATCAGTCTTTCTGAATGTATCTAACTGTTGACATTAACTGTGTCATTAAGACCATGAACATAATGGCAACGTTGGTCTGAATGTTGGCTGATGGATCACTGCTTTGGTCTAGATGGACCAACTTTTTACTTAATACCAACATCACATCAAAAATTTGATATATTCAATACTTTGTCTTCAGTGCCGATTCGCAAATGTGAGTGATCTAGCCCCATAGTTTGGGTCTAATTTGGCTTGGTTTTTAAATATCCACCACTATTGGGAACATAATTCATCAGGTATTATAAAACTAGATGTAATAATCATAGTATTAAAGAACACAAGTTCTTCTTTTATTTTATGCTACTACATTTAAAAGGAAATGTTGTACGTTTTACTTATGCTACATTTATTTCACAGCTATAGTTACCAATTACTTTATTGATAAAGATTTAAACACACAGCTCGCTAACACACTAAACTATAATGATGAGCATTAACACTGTACCGTCTAAACATTGGCACGTTATCAATTCCATTGTGAGCATCTGTGCAAGCTGACAACAGCATATATCCTAAATAACACTGTGCCAAGGTACAGCCATTCACTAGCATGACTGCACTGCAGAGTCTTGTTTTGACAAGTTTGGGTTAACTATGGTAGCTTGTAGTAACTAATGCGTTTAGTGTTTGTTAGCATGGTAACATGCTAAAATAAAATGAACAACCTGATAATAATTGTGTCAACATTACTGGCATTAGCATCTAGCCAAAGCACAACAAGTGATTTAAGTCCCCTGATTTAGCAGTTATAAGCACTATATATAAATATGTAACAGGTGGTTTACAATAAATAGTACATATTGTTGCTGTATGACACTATAAAGATACTTTAGGTGTTTATTGATGTAAAGTCTGTACCAGTTGTGACCCCTATGAAAACACATTTTATATAATTCAAACTGCATCTTACTGTCAGTCATTATCTGTTTCTACACCCACTTCTACTGATGGCTGCCCACAGGAGGAATCATAATTGTTGACATATACATTAATAAACATAGCTGTTCAGCTACATTTTAGTATGATATAAACTGTTTATCCTATGTTTATGTGCTGCTTATAAATTCTAAACTAGGGGGACTTAAAGCACTTCTTTTGTTTTCTTCAGTTTGCCCCATTTTCCTTAAAACTGAACATCTTTTATGTGTTAAGAGGGAATTCTCCCTGACAAGTAGATCCAAAGGATTAGTCTGAATTGCAGTGTAATTTCTAAGGATGGGAAAAGTGACACGTTTCCTTTTGAAGCCGCAGACACTCAGAGGCAGCTCTAAAAACAGCCTTTTAACAAATTCACTTAACTCATTTACCAGGAACTGAGAAATTGTGAAAAGAAACTTAACAAAAACAGATCATATTTAAAAAGAAAATTACTTATCGATCTCTAATAACATTTTGTGTGCAGGTTTTTTTTACAGCAAAAACAGACTTATATTTTATTTAGTCATAGAGCACACCAGTCTGCTATGGTTGAGTAACTTCGTAATTCAGGCTCTGTCCATAACGTTTGCATGGATCACAGACCGCTACAATGAGCCCTGTGATAATGCCTTTCAACTGGCTCATTTTCTGCTGAAGCAATGGGGACATTTTTCCTTTTGGTAGGATGAGTGAGAGGCCGACCAGCAGCCAGCAGAGACATCCTCATGATTCTCCACTCATCCCCGTAAGAGGATCGGACATAATGGGGTTTCCTGTTCTCTGGCTCCTTCTGCTCACCAGATAAAGTGCAGAAAACTTCTGGCAAAGTATAAGTGTGCTATTCTTGTCATATTTTATAGTCATACTAACAATACGTTTTGAGGGAACATTGATGTGACCTCAATGTGAGCGAGGCTAAGATGTAAAGCAGGTGCCCACTTCCCTCCTCCAATGCAATGGAGAGAAAACGGAGTAATAACTTGACTGAGAGAGTCAAGCTACCAGAGTCATCAAACAAAGATCCCAAACCCCACAAATACATGAGGAATGGCACTGCATTAAAGATGCTGAATCAATATTTATCAGCTATAAGTGGAGTCATTACGTAAAAACAAACTATAATATGTCAAACAAAACAAATGAGCAATGGAATAACTGTGTACTACCCCTGTTTTCATTGAGAAACATTTATTCATATAACATGCTATTATGTAGCTGAATAATAAAGTGCACCATCCCCCCAGGCCTGTGGGAATAGCTGAGACCTTAATATCAGGCGTGCACGGTTTCTCATATTCTCCCGTGGCAGGCTGCTGACCTAATGACCTCATGTCAGCACCAATGACAACTTGTCTGACACAGGGATATTTTATTCATTTTATTAATATTGCATCAGTTGCTCACACTACATTGTGTTTGTGTGTGTGAATATATACCTGCTCCACTGAACATAAGACCAACAACACTCCATCATGACAGTATTTCTCCCAAAAAGGGCAAAAGGGTGGAAAATTTGGAGAATCAGGCTGTGAGGCAGCATTTCTATGTGTGGTTATCAGTTTAACTATTGTCTTTGCAGGTCTGAATATCAAACTACTAGACACATTTTCCTGGAGTGCAGCCTACACTCTAAAATAGTAACCAGCAGTCATAGAATTTCATTTTGCAGACACCCAAATCTAAATGCAAAAACAATTTCTGTTTTTTTTTTTTTTNATAAAAAGCTGACCAGAGCCTGTCAAGGCTATGAGCGCAGAGGATGTCAATGCCTCACTTAGACAGCTAGTCTGAAGGGGCTGCTTCCCCAGACAGGAGGACAAGACGGAGTTCACCTGCATTCAACACAAAGTTTGGTCTTCAGGAGAAGAGATGCGACGGAGAATTGCGAGCTACACTCCCTGGTGTAAATGTCATCTGGATAAAAATCAATTTCATGATTCATTAAAGAGGCCAGGACTTACAAATGGACATAGTTGTCCCGTCTTTTCAACTAGAGAGTCGTCCCCCCCGAGAATAACTGGATGCAGAGAGTAAGGATTGGATGATTTTTCAAATGTGCACAACATCATAGCTCGTGGTAACAATCCAAAAGTTTGGTTGATTGATTTTTTTTCTCCTGTGGCATTGTTGCTTCTCATTTCCAACACAGCATGAAAGGCAGCGAAATAAAAACATCTTAGCAGCAAATCGGCCTCACCATGGCAACTGTATTGATCAACCCTCCAGGGTCCTCAGAAAAATCTATCCCTCATGTCAATTTCCCAGCATTAACAGTTCAGCAGCTACTCATGTCCTGAATAGACAGCCATGATATTTAGCGTCTGGCAATAAAATCTACAATCACTATTTAGCTTCCCTGATGATTCATTTATCACAGGGGTGAAACATAAAATGACCTGATTAGATTCACAGAGAACAAAGTGGGAAGTAGGCTAGAAGAACAGCTTGGGAGAGGTCATTGTTTGCAGGCTTGAAGTGGAAAGATTTAACGTCAAACTAGATTAGATTGCTCAATTATGGAGCATATCAAATCATCAGCTATAATCTGAATCAGATAAGAGAAGAAATTGAGCACTCGGTATGGTGCCCAATTGATATGTCTTTCTCTTTGATTTGAGATTAAAAAAAAAAAAATCATCTTTGGTTCTTTATTCATGTCTGAACAGGTGTTCTCCAGTTTCTGATACCTTTGACTAGAGTCGTTTGATACTTTATGGATTGCATTTGAAAATAATCTCAGAAACTTGAATTTATTTCTCTGCACTAATCAAATGCCGTATGACTAATGAGAATAAATAAGATGGGAGCGCTCACTTCTGGGATGTATTGATTATACAGTATCATGTGGCTTCACATTTAATTAATCATCATTATTACCGATCTCATCATCATAACTGATACCAGATGGGAGAAAAATACTGCTGAAGGCAAAAATGTTTCAGAGAAAGACCGCACTTCCCTCAGGTGTACAGATTTGGCTATGGTGTAAATCCACCTTTCTGACATCACATTGGGGATATAAGAAGAAAGTGATGGACAGAGCTGCATGACAACTGCTGTCAGATTCCTCAAGCTTCATTAGCTACAACGCCTGAGCTCCAGTGCAACATTACACGTGGACTACACCTACGCTCCCACAGCTTGACACTTACAGACATGCTGATACACCTGTTGTGAGGAGGAAAGAGGAGAGGGGATTACGAAATCATCTCTCCCTCTCCCCTTAAACCCACGAAACTTCACAAATGCAAACATGCTTGCTTAGAAAAAAAAAGGAAGATTTACAACTCTCACAGTTTGCAACAAAATACAGAGTGTATTGAGGACGCTTCAAAGCATAACTGGAGGGCTTTACTAACTTGGTATAGTAAAATTTAATCTGTTAACTCAGCCTGCAAAGAGTGAATAGGAAGCACAGCCAGGCTGAAGGTTGCAGTGAGGACAGTCAGTCTAATTGTCCAGCCAGTGGAGCCACAAAACTCCAGAGGATGGATGCTCTTTAAAATAAATAAATAAATAAATAAATAAATAAATAAATAAAAATAAAAATCTTGTGTAAGTGTGTGTGTGTGTGTGTGTGTGTGTGTGTGTGTGTGTGCGTGAGAGAGAAGAGAAAAGGAAGGAAAGGAAGGTGGGGGCTAAAAGCATGTTAAGTATTTTTATGGTCTTACAGTTGCAGTTAAACAGCTCCTTACAGCCATGCCAGGCTTTGTCTAATTGAACTGGAACAAAACACAAAACGACAAGACAATGAGTTACAGTCCACAACCACAAATCATTAGCACCAACACTGCAGCTCAGGTGATCCTCCTTGGGTTTAACAGCACTCTCCTCACACAAGTACACAAGTCTACACATTTGCAAAACAAGTATCCACGTGGTATTTCAAGTAATTAGATATTTTGCTATGGTGATGTGTGTTAAATAATTAATCTGCTGTATTGGTGCCCTGCTGCGTTTCCCACTCCACTGCAGCACCAGCAGTGGGCCAACTCTATTAGCTGACTCTCAGCCAACAGGAACAGAGATGTGTTCCTATAAACCCAAGCTAACTAATGTTGAAATTAGGGGTGCAAATTCACAATTTACTCGCAGCTATTGGACGCAATTAGAGCGCAGAGTTTGAAAAAGGCCCATTTCATCAAGGGGCCCCCTGTAGAAATACTACTCCACCACAAATCAAGATTTTCTGGTTCAAAATGATTCATGGAGGGTGGGGGGGATACAAAACACCTGCAGTCTTCGCTGTACAAGAGGCTCATATGATCATGTGTAATCACATGAAGCAGTCCTGTTATTCTCAGGAGGGGGTTGTTGAGTTTGGGTGTGATTGTGTCAGGCTGTCAGTGCCCACTCATCCAGACTCCGGAGTGAGACTGGAACAGACGGGAGCTGTTCTTTCAGCACCACCGGGGACAAGCAACAGCACTCTCAGCTGTCTCATCCTCATAGTGTAGTGGAGGGGAAAACCACCCAAACTCTCTGCCCCCTCCTTTTGTTCCCATATTTCAAGATGTGAGTGAGCACTAGTCCTGGCATTCAGTTCATTAGAAATTGAGAAAAGGCAAACAGTTTATGATTGGCTACTACATTTAAAACAGCAGATTGAGGGAGTAACATAACCCTCCCCATTGAAATAAGGGTTTTTAGTTGTTTACTACTTATGGCATCCCTTTTCATCTGCTTCCCGTTATTGGGCGGGTAACAATGAGGAGGCGCATCACTTTCACTCTTCCCTAAAAAGCTGATTATCACACACACACACACACACACACACACACACGCACAAAAGCTTGAACACACTGGTGAATAAGACTGCTTTCCCACAAAACTATTGCACGCCCTCGAAGACTTGCCTGAAAGAGGCGTAGGATGTTGGCAACCATAATCGATACCGAACTCGCTGAGGCTCCGATGACTCCCACCACTTTTTCCGGCTTGACAAACACCGGTGGCTCCCCATTAGTGCACCTCACGTCGGAGGTGTCCTTCGTGATCAGGGCTTGGACGAAAGTTAAAGATTGCTCCAGCGCGTAGGTATCCCTCGAACAAGTGTCCAGCACCCGGGCGCCCAGGGTGATGTTGGGTAGGAGTTGCTCGTCCTGGTTTATTTGGTCCAAAGCGTACATCATGGCCTCGAGCCGCTGGATGCCGTTCTCCTTTTTCAGATCCCCGCACGGCGTGCCGTCGGCCCCTCTGGCGTGCACCGGGAAGAGTCCGCCGAGGGTCAGGTGGCCCTCAGTCCGTATTGAATGCGGTGCGTAAGTCTCCTGAGGCAGCGCGAAATCCACCACAGTCCTCAGGAGCCACAACACTCTCCATACAGAGCCCAGCCGCACGCACGCCCCGGGACGAGCCATGATCAACTTTTCAGGAAGGACGGTTGTCTGCAATCCGCCGACGATAGAACCAGAGAGGCAGAGAAGTTTGTTAACACGAGCCCATCCTTGTCAACCAGGGAGGAGATTCAACAAGCTGAGGGGCTGGAGGACCAAGACGCTGTAGATGGCTCAGACAAACTGCGCCCATCGCTTTGCTGCCGGGAGTGAGCGCTGCAGCTTGTTGAATAGTGAAGCCCCCTAACGCTAGTTCAGTCCCCTCGGAAAAAAAAGAGGCTACATCCGTTAGTCAGGAAATATCAGTAGCAGAACAGAAACACCCGCCGCAGATGAACCGGCCTAAATTTTGTCCATTTACGCTAAATCCAAAGCGCGAACGGGAAACGCAAAGAAGTCGCTGCTACTAACTGACATATCATCACAACCCGAGGCGGCTAATTCTACCGGAAAGAAAGAGAGAGGAAAAAAAAAAAAAAAAAAAAAAGATAATGAATATCAAGAATTATCTGCGAAAGCCCCACAGCCTACTTAAATGTTAGGACCGGCAGAAGTGGGAGACATTCTTCTCGCTCAGACCAACTCCACGGGAGAGCGGGGATGGCTCGGTCGGCTGTGCTGCTCGTCTCCCAGGGGTGCATCTCATCTCCACAGTCTCCAGAAAAAAGAAACATAATAGAAAGGAAGGAAGGAAGGTAGGAAGGAAGGAGAAAAGGCGTCTAGTCTGAGCTCTAATGTGCCTTCACTGAGCAGAGGACTGAGGAAATCCAGCTAATTAAAGCCCCGACTCTCTCTCTCTCTCTCTCTCTCTCTCTCTCTCTCCCTCAGTGTGTGTGTGTGTGTGTGTGTGTGTGTCTCCGCAACCGGTCGCATTTATACAAAATGAATGAGTCACAGTGAGGGATTCACTGTGTGCGCCGGGTTTTCAGCCCCCTTTCCTTGTGAGACGTCATTCAGCTGGGTGGGAAAAAAAAAAGAAAAGAAAAAAAAGAAAGTAGCATCACTTCATGGCAGGAAGTTGCCGCTCAGTGTCTTCAGACATCAGTTGAGCGAGAAGGTAAACAAGACGAGCAAAAGCTATCAATGACTTGATAGTAAGACAATTGTTCCTCTGAGTGGCTCTCAGCATTCATAATCTCTTTCTGTCGCTGCCTCCCCTCCCTCCTTTATCCCCCCCTTCAAACACACACAATCACACACAGGAGAAGTCTGAGTCCCCCCCCCCCCCTTTTTTTCTTTTGATGCTGACGGTGGCAGGCATGAAGCGGGTATCTGTGGCGTTATGAAGACACAGCAGAGCTGCAGGTATGGAGGCTAAAGAAGAGCCTTTCCTGAAATAGTTTTGGATTCATTACTGATGCACCTTTAAAGACGGAGGAGGGAGGGATGGAGGAGGGCAGACACGTTTGGAGGGGTCCGGCCTGGTCTCCCAGGCAACCCTTCCTCAGAAGACACCACTGATTCATCCTGTGCACCCCGCGCTCTCACGCGCGCACGCGCGCGCACACGCACGTACGCACGCACATTGGCACGCAGGACGGCGAGAATTAACCACACCTCCAGGACCAAGGAGCCCCTCACATCTTAACAAAACACTATCATCACCAAACTGTTTAACTGCACAGATGGTGCTTTTACAAACAAGAGAGATTATGATAATTAGCCTTTTTTTAGGGGGGGAAAGGCATCATCCAGGGACTCACTTGGCAATATGAGGCATTAGTTACAAAAAAAAAAAGGGAGTTTCTGTGCGTAATACAAAGTAAATCTCATCGTCAAGAAAACTCATTGTGGGCATCTGCTAATGACTGCTGTATTCATTCTGTGAAACAGTGCCCACTGAGCACTTTGTAGATAGGCTCCATAATTCATGCACAAGCCTTCATTTTCAACTGACCACTTTTACCACACATCCAACAATAGCATCAACTGCTGCTGGTTTTTGAAAAATTACAGCAGCACTCTGGGAAACAGTCAAACAGGAAACAGTAAATGGATTAGAGGATAAGTCAGTTAAGGTGCTTGATCATCGAGCAATAAAGAGCCTCTGAGAGTTGCTTTATCTAGAAAATGATTATGAGGCATGGAATCCCATTTTATGAACATGTTCGTTCCATTCGTTTCTGTTCAATTAAATGATTAGAAAAGGCAATGTAGCTCTTATTGAAACATGTCCTATTGACATTACAGGCTTGGATGGACAAATTTCTAATTAATTAAGTTGAATAGAGATTAATTCAAGCCTAATCCTGCCATGTACTGTGTTTATCTCCATTAGCCGCACTGACTGCGTGAATATCTTTCAATAGGCAAATCGTGCATTTCCAACTCAGACGGATGATAATATGGTTCTGGGTGCAAATACTGTACACTAGGGCCAAAATTCATGAGATGCACCAAAAATATATTTAAGGAAACTGTGTGGGAACTGCTGGGAAGACACTGCTGAGGAGAGAAATGAGGGATGTGAAAGGAGAGGGAGGCAGATGGCCTCCTCCAGTGTGAGCACACTGAGACAGGCAGACAGGCCTGGAAAAATGCAGCAATAGCCCCTACAAATGACACCCAGTGAGACTGGTGTCGCAACGCACAACACTAATTCCACTGCCCGGACTCTGCGGTGAGAGCCTGACTCCCACTTACACTGTCAACGGAAAGGTTACTTTTGAAAAATGGGGCCCTCACTGTGATTTAATTCACTGACTAACCCCAAGAAGAGGGCCCTTTCCCCCAGGGAGGCTGTGTGATTTAGACTGAGATTACACTTCGGTTTGGATCTTCTCTTTCTCCCTCCCCACATGTTCACGTGCACACACACGCATACACATACACACACACACACGCATACTTGGATAAATTCCATTTCAATTTCGTCATGAAAAGTAGGAAGCAACAAGTAAGGTGGAGTGAGAATGTATCCTGGAAGAGGTTTTTGTTCAATATATAGCTGACCAAACAAACAAACACAGCCATGGTTTCCATATGCCAGGGGAGCACTACATTTCAGTGCATCCCACTAGATAAATTATGGGCTCAGATGAGAAACCAACGCTTTTGTTTCAAGCATTCAATAACATGTCTGCTCGATGCAGTCTTCCTCAAGTCAATTACAGGGCTGGCACTGTGTGCTCCTTTAAAGAACGACAAATCAAACAACAATAAAAAGTCAACCTTCAGGACAAGAGGCAATAAGGTTTCCTTTTGGGCTGACACTAGGCACAATGGGGTCTGTCTGTCACATTAATTAACCTCGAAACCCATTTAATTTCCAGACTCAAATGAAAGGGCCATCGTATCCACAGGAAAGAAATAACTCCAGAACAGGAGGTAATTGCATGTCGAGGTGATTTGTTCGAAAGCACACAGGCCACCAGCCTGTTAGGAGTCATGCATATTCTGTGAGGGGTGAGGTGTTAATGTTAGATCAATGTAGGGGCAATGTTAGATTAGCAACATGAAGGTCACTGAGCTGCTGGGCCCCCATGTCTCATTTTGTACCATCTGCTTTGGAATAATAAAATCAGGCTACCTATGCTTTTCTTTATCACTGTAAGCAGAATCAGTGCCTGTGTGGAGAAAAAAAAACAACGTATTGTAATTCTACAGGCACGCTGTGTGAGAAGACAAATTCTTACCTCTGCTGCTGTTTATGCCAAAGACAAAGCAGGTGCACTGCAGCTAGGACGATAGACTCTCCACGCTCTCAATTATGACTGTAATCCATCTGTCATACCTGCTCCCTTCTAATTATGTCTCTGTAAAGCTGCTGTGTGAGCTCAGTACCCATTCACACTCTGAAATGTGAAAGATAGACAGATAATGCACAAGTGACCACTAGAATACATATCTGCAGTGGGTATCTTGGTAACAAGAGGTTTTTCTCCCCAGGCCATCTTTTAAATTTGCAGGTTATATGACAACGAGTCTGCTTAGCTGGTTGTACAGAGATGTGGGCTTTGAGACCTGTAAAATATGGAGTGTGGGGAAAAAGAGAGACAGAAGAATATTAAGCCACAACTACTGCCGTTTCTCTTTCTCGCAGATGTGAAGAATACCTGCTCCTGATTGGGAGCCAGCCCGGTAGCGATAATGATCAGAGGGATTACATGTGGCAGTAATAGACACAAAGGTGCTGACCTCCCACCCACACAGTCCTGCAATCTTCCAGAGGCCCTATTAGTGGGTGACTGGGCCTCTGTTTTGATGGCTAACCACATGGTCCACTGGGTTTACGTGATAAGTGGGTGCAGCTGTGTTAGTTAGCCAGGAGGACTTTAGCCACAAATTTGATTGTAATAGCAAATGCCTCTTGCCTTGTGTCTGTTAATTAGCCGACCTTCTGAGCAGCTCTGGACCTCGATGAATTATTTTATCACAAGTGTCTTTGTGGTGCATTGTGATGGACGAGACTTTCATCACAGATTCAGTCTTTGCGAATGACTCATAACAATTCCTCTCTGCGTGTGCGGGTGTGTGTTTGTGTGTGGGTGGGGGTGATGTGACATGCCTGCATGAGGATAGAGAGACAGGTGCAGATGGCCCAACTACCTTTAATAGCTATTTATCTCTCTTTTTTCTTTTTTTTTTTTTTTTTTTAAAGAAAAAGTCTTTGCTCTTTAAATAAATTAGATTTTTACTGCAAATAATACTTTTGTTGGTAATATTTTGCAGTAAGGTTTAATAGTAGATGAGAAACAAATTCAGGTCTAAATGAAGAACATTAAAAACATCCTGAGTATGCACATAAAATAAAGATAAACCACTTTTGGGCAAATTTCAAGATTCAATGTTAAAGGACTATTTCAACATAATGGCAAATCTCTTAATTTCCTTTCTTGTAGAGAGTTAAAAAACAGGATTAACACAATTTTTGAAGGTTTGTATTCTATATTACAAACCACAGCTAAGAGCCAGTTAGTTAGCCAGTTATCTTAGCATAAAGACCAGCAGCTAATTTGTTTTAGGAAAATGACTTGGTTTATGGGGCTTTATGTGCTTGACAGTTTTTGATCTGGGCACAGATCTTTGTCATCACCACAAGGTTGAAAAGACACAAAGCACAGACTCCAATGTGCTTTGCTTATTAAGAGTTGTGTCAATCGGCAAGAGAGCAGATTTGAAATTGGTATTTGTGGTCTCTGTAGCATCACCGCTAAGAGGGACAAAGAGTTAAGCAGTGATGCAAGCATGATCTTCTCATTTCACTTTCAGAAAGAAACCAAATAAGATGCATTTCATTATTCCTTTAAGAAAATCCTAGGTAATGATTACTTCCTTGATATCTATGAATCAACATACTGACAGTTTTCTTAATGAGTAGTTCCTGAGTGACTCTGATGTACAACACAAAAATAAAAATTACTCATCGACTATGATAGTTACTATATTAGTGGATCTTTAAACAAGGCAATGAATCACACTGCGCAGTTGCACGTTGCTTAACTTGATGATTAGCCTATCACGACTTACTATTTATGTGTTCCCCTGAGTCAAGTAAAATGTTGCTTTTTACTGGGAATTCATTGCTAAGTCTTCTGAAACTAACCAGAGACAGATTTTGGACAAATATAAAATTGGCAATTTGATAAACATCAGGACATTTTCTTAGTACAATGTGAAGCTGAGCTGTTTCAAAGTACGACTACCATTTTTACTCAACAATGGTCCTTGTTTTGAATTGATTTTCTGCACCCCGTGGTAAAAACTGTCCAGCAATAAAGACATTTTGAAAAGTACAGGCTGTGGTTCAAAACGTATTGCGGTGCTGTACTTGTGATGTGACACAAAGGAGAGGGACACGTCCAATCTCAACAACAACTACGAGCCTCCTCTCTCCTCCTCTGTCAGTCGAGACTCTCCTGAACTTGAAAAGAGGCACCAGTGCCAAGTGTCAGCATGTTTAAAACAGACCAATTTGGGCAGATTAAAACCATCTTCGTGTTAATGAAGACACTAACGCTGAGACACTGCACATACTGCACTGCAGATGGACATCATAACCTCATCATCCCTTTCACTTTGGAAGGCAAGCTTCCTGATTTGTTATTCATTTCAATTCATGTTTTGGCAGCTGGTCACATACCACCACCACACTCGAGTTAGTTAGTGTCTGATGTATTTGCATCGCACAAGCCTCACTTCAAACCATTTCATTTCTCTAAACTGCTCATATTATTGCAACACAAATGAGCTTGTTCCTCCATTTTTTTAGATGAATTTAACACTTGAAAAAATGTTGTTGATGGAACAGTGGGAATGGATTATGCCTGTGCATCTGAATTAACTGCAGTGCTGTTTGTGTTGCAAATAACATATTTTCTTCATCTTACACAGCTCATTACCATATGGAGCTGCTGGAGAGGACTGTGGTGGAGGGCAGGCCTACTTATTTCTGCTAAGTGCCCCTGCAGTCTTTACCAGAGTTTGAAAAGCATACACAAAAAGGTACACACACACACACACACACACACATTTTTGAGCAAGAATTTGCTTAGCCTGACTGCTGTGTAATTCATCATGCACATGAATTAATCTCTCTCACTCATTAGGTGGAAAGCTGTTACAAATTACTGCACATAGCTATCACATAAGGTGGAACAATAAATCACTAGTGTTCATGTATAAAAGCCATCCACTTGGATTAACACTTATGGTTGGTGCCTCCTACTCTGTTCATCACCTCCTTTAGCTGAAGGCCGAACACAATTAAAAGAGGTTCAAGTTAAACTGCTCCCCACTTTGACCATGTGCAAGCCTTGAGGAGCACGCAGTCTGACAATAATCCCCTGGGTTTATCTGTTCAGTGAGCTCAGTGCCTCCACAGTCCCACAGTATCCCTCCTGTCTCTCAGCTTCAGTCTGTCTCCCTTTAGACTCCCCCATGGCCCAGTGGTCCCAGAGGAGCATTGTGGCTGGAATTAAGGGTCACAAAAGCCACCTTTTCCCCAAGGGCTCTCCACTGTCAGCACACTGGGTGCCTTTCAGAGTCATCCCAGCTGATCTCTTGCATATAGAGAGGAAGAGTGAAGGAAAAGAAATGCATATATTCACAAAAAGCTGCCTACTGGGTTACAATAACCATGGCTTACTTTGGATGCACAATGGAGACGAAAGGAGTTGCGGGCAAGTCAGGGTGCCTATCCCCAAGTGACATCTCCCGCTGAGGAATCATGGCTCAAAGTGAAAGAGAGTAACAGGGAGCACACTGTGTTTACAGAGTTTGGAGGGAGGAATGATTGTGTATTGTAGCATTTAATGGGTGCCCGACAGTGTCGAGTCAAAGCGAGTCCTGCCGACACACAGGGCCAAGCACAACACAGACGGAGCAGAATGGGAGTTCTTATGGTTGCTTGGGGATTGAATAAAGCCCAGTTCATTTGCTACATATCACATTTTCTTACATGACTCTTGACAATTCCTCATATTTCATCCGTGGAGCTGGCAACGGGCGTTTTATATCCTTCCTATTTCCTCCACCTTTCAGCTCGCTTTAAGCTCCTCCATGTCATGAGGGTTTTTTTCCTTTTGGAATTTCTCCCTTTTTGCTTTCAAGCTGAAAATCAAATCTATAAATCAAAGGCAATGGGAGAAAGACATGGGAACTGAAGGACATTTAAATCCTTTCAGAGTTCCCAAAGCTTCAGAGAGTGAAATAAACAGGAAATTAAAATGGAGCTAGAAATGGTAGCAATCCCTCTTTTCAAGGGATTGAAACCAGGTGCATTTCTTAATGCTTCCTCCTGCTTTATATTCTGTTCTGTCGGGAATGGATCCTCCTCGCCCTTATTAATTTCCTTGAAAAAGAAATAGAATTACAGTCTATGTAAAATGCTTAACATGCCAAAATTTCATGACAGGTTCTTTTTGTTAAATTGTTTTGAGATTTTTTTTTTTTTTGTCTCCTGAGTCAGCAAAAGACGTCACGCTTAATGTGAAAAAAAAAAAACCCTCTGGTGCCAAGGTGCTCTTAAACTGTCTTTCATCAGGCTGAACATAGCCTGCAACTGTCTGCTCACCTGGCTGCATGTTTTACAGAAATGTTGCTGCTGAACAAAGTTGCTGCCTGACCTTTAGATTGAACTCAATTTGCATAAAAGCATATAATTAGACAAGGTGCAGCCAACACTGAGAAAACACATTTGTTCACACTTGACAAGCACTGACCACGTTCATGAATGAGTGAGTAACCACAGTTTACCACTGACTGACCAAAACATTACTAGCAGCTGTAGGGTTGGCCCACCACTTTGGTCCAAACTAAAATATCTCAACATTTTTTCTGGATCTATTGTGATCACATTTTGTGGAATGAACCCCAGAGGTTTTAGCCTACTTACTTCAGTGATCCCCTGACTTTAACATATATGTTCACACTTGACAAGCACTAACCACATTCATGAATGAGTGAGTAACCATAGTTTACCACTTACTGACCAAAACATTTGGTGATTAAAGGCTCTGAGAGGCCAGACTAGGGTGCATGCTGTTTTGAGCTAAGTGCTCACATCAGCCTGGTAACAACAATGACTATGCAAGCGTGCTGATGTTGTGTAGTGTAGTCAGTTAGCATTGCTAACATTAACTATTAACACTAAATACCAAATAAAGCTGAGGCTGATAGGAATGCCATTAGTTTTGCATGTACATTAATCACAACCAAAGTATTGGATGAATTTAAATTCTGAACATATGATGGCACTAAATTAAACGTTAAAAAGGGATCACAATTATTATAGTTCATCCTATGGAGAACATGAATTTATGAACAAAATTTCATGGCAACCCATGCAGTAGTTTTTGAAAAATCCCATTCAAAACCACAAAAGTCAATCTTGTGGAAGTGTAAGAGGTAAAGCCAGGGAATCACTTAAGTAAGTGGGCTAGATCCTCTGGGGATCATGAGCGTTTTCAACGAAATATCATGGCAATCCACCCAAAAAAAAAAAAAAAAGCTGAGATATTTCAGTTTGGACCAAAGTGGTGGGCTAACTGACAGACACCGCTACTAGTGTAGCTTAAAAGGGAACATACCTTTAAGCGCATTAATAATCAGTAGATATGGAGCTCAATCAAAGAAAAACAATTTTTTTTTTTTTTTGAAGGAAAAAATTGTTCAGAGTTTATAGTCTTATCAAGAGTCTGGATCCAATGAGTCTTTGTAGACAAATCAAAGAAAATAATGTTTTTCCTCTCAGAGAGGCATTCAATAGAATACACAGAGACGTTTAGTTGAAAGCTGACAATGACAAATTCAGATGAAATACATGACTCTCCCTCCTACATCTGTGTAGAAAATGAGAGGCTATCACAGGCAAACATTATGAGTCATGTAATTCTTCACAGCCTCTTCGCAGAATTTTAATTAAAGCTAAGCCTAATGCCTACACATACATCACACCCTCTGTGATCACCTAAGTAATACTATTGATTAACATCCTATAGATTTTTTCATGCAATGTCAAAACTGGTGTTGATGTTGAACATTAATTTCAGGCAACATTTCTTAATCAAAGAAGGGCCAGGAGCTCAGCGCTGCAAAAAATACAAATAGATCTACTGCTTGTGGTGCATAGATCAATATTTTTTCCTCATTGTTTTGACTTGATGTGTACTTGAACGAAAAATCTGATGCGCAAACATAATCACATCAAGATGACAGCCGTATGAAAAATGATATGTCTGCTTCTTTTCTTCAAAAAATATCCTATACAATAAATTGCACACCATCAAACTGAGGTTATAAATCATGGCACTCTGAGGCAATGGCAGGAATGAGAGGCATGCTTTCCTTTTAAGTGGAGGCTTACAATTGAACCTCAGGCACTAGAGTCCATAAATCGCAGCATCAATTATTAACCCAAATCTGTTTTAATGTGCCAAAAGAAACCCCAATGGGCAAGCTAATGTAACTAGCAGGAAACGAGGAGAACAGATAAAATGACCAGTGTGGCCAGAGTTGGCCCCTTTTTACGTCTGAGCTGGCCGAGAGTGCAGGAAAGCATCAAGCACGAGCTCATCCTGTCAGACTTTAGAGGCCATCAGGAGCCATATTAGCAGCTAAATAATAGAGAATTCCATTCATTTAAGAGTGGAAATATGCTGGTAGATTGACCCTTGAGGATATAATTTACAAAGGCCTCAGAGCAGCAGCGTCCCCTGTCCACTCTCACGATGCTTTTAGATAACATGCATGTCGAAGATCACAAGGTGAGACAAGAGAGACAAGTGCATGGAAAGCAAACAGTAAACCATTAGGAGACGACCTCAGCAATCACAAGGTAGCTGCAGGGATGTGGGTATATCACGATCACAGGCTGAAACCAAAAGCAAATAGAAATTCAGTCCCTTCAGGGTCAGTAATTTCCTGCACAGTTCATTTTGTGCTAGATGTTTTTCAGCATTTTATTAAACTGTTCAAGATCACACAGTATGCAGTACACTGAATGCTGAACATCTTAAGGAGACTCTTGGCATGAAGGCTGTTGTGAGGAGAATTTCTGTAAACATCATTATCTCTAGATTTCACAATCACAAACAGAGGAAACATACATAAAAAGAAGCAGGTTACTGAAGGACATTTAAGCTTTGAAAAGAACAAATTGTACAAACTGAAATCTGGAATATATTTTTCTCCTTTTTCACTTCAGACAAAAAAAAAAAAAAAAAGTCCAAATCAAGTTGAGGCTCTGATGACATTTTCCTCACTTCCACCATTTATTATTTAATTATTCATCATGTTTTCTGTAGGGGGAAAAGGCATGCTGATACAGGAGCAAGTCCTGATTTTGAAAAGTGAATGGTTGCCAGCATACAGCAGCAACCCAATTGCCTCCACTCTGTGTACATGATGCAAAACCTGTAACTGTTTTTGATTTTCACACATTAAAACATTGCTTGGGGCGAAATATACCGCTAAAGCACATCTAGCCAGTCAGTCGGTCGTGGTTGTTCATGCTTATTTAAGCTATTGGCTTTATTTCCATTCGGTGATCACTGGGGAGGCTCTCCAGGACGCGTTCAGATCTCTTCCCTCATCTGACAGAGGAGAGGAGGGCAGCGTGCAAGATGAACAGTGAAGCTGTCTTATTAGTGCCTAACTCTCCTGCTTAGGCCTCCAGATTGACAAGGAAAAAAGAAAAAGTGTTCATGCAGCCTGTGCCATAAACAGTGGCAGTGATAAATATCTGCTGTCACTTCCAACATGACTCACTTGTCTGAGTCTCAGCTTTACTGCACACAAAGGAGGCTGGAGCAAAGCAACCATACACTGCTGCGAAATCTTTATCAGATTACAGATAATAGATGCACTCTATAAAATAGCTTATATTACCAGAGAGTGAGTTGAAGAGCGGAACACAGTTCAGCACCAAATAGTGAATAATGAGCTTAATTTTATAAAAAGCACACACGAGCAGTTGATACAGGTAAAAAGCCATACAAACCCTCATTACTCGTAGAATGGATGACCCATTCCTGTCATTTCAGACTTCCGTTGCTTGTCTTCCATTTGGCCTCGTCCAGACCATCAGTGGTCACCACAGGCCTGCCTGTCTCTTAAGGTGAGGTTTGGGGTTTGTCAGTCCTGCAGAGAACGGACCATCGACTTCAGATAGCATAGAGCAGAAAATTAATAATGGGCCAGAAATGATTCTACAGAAAACCATACCCACATGGATATTATATTTTCTGTGTAGCTATGTTACACAGCATTAGTTATTTAGATCTTTTACTTAAGAGTATAGAAATACTCCATTGCTTTGAAAATGTCACTTACTGTAAGAAAAAGCAATCAAGGACATGTAAGTACTCAAAGTATCAAAAATAAAAGTAATCATAATGCAGAGTAACTGTTTCTATAATATATTATTGTATCATTGTTGTTATTATTAATGTGTCAAACTATAATTAGCATTTTACTATTGTCACTGGTCAATGTGGCTCTAACTTTAAATATTTTATATACTGTTGGGGCAGTTTATTTTTTTTACATTTTTAACATTGCATGAACGTAACTTGCACAAACGTTTATAAACTCACCATATGTTTTGTATGTAAAATCTAGATTAGATTCAAATAACTAAATGGGTGCAGTGGAGTAAAAAGTACAATATATACTGTAATTACAAGCGGCTTAGATTTTTTGCTTTAGTGCAGTTCTTAAGTAGATGTTGTGTTTTTATCTTCCACCATTGCATTTTAAAATCACAGAACTAAGATCAGGTAAAGAGAAATTTTGCAGTCTAGTAATGAATAAAAAGAAGGATCATTTCAGGTACATAAACCTAAATAGCAGGTCATTACATATAAATACTTTATAATCTCAGAATAGCGTTTTCACAAATGTAGCCTTATATGAGACACTCACCTGTTGATCAGTTTCAATTAAACATTTGTTCTGTGCATGTTCCTAAAGGTTTCCTCTCACTGTCTAAACACATGCAAATCAGGAGGATTAATGACTCTAAATTACCCATAGGTGCAAATGTGACTTATTAAGTAAATCAGTGATTGCCCCGTGATAGTAACAGACTCCTCAAATTCCCAAATAAGAATTAGAAGATTGGGTATTTAGTTTCCAAATAGTGTAGCAGCTGAATAAAAACCAGCATGGGTATTATTACAAGTTACAAGATATTATTACAAGCTAAGAATGGTACAATAAGGATGAAATCCTTCAGCCTTTAAATTACATTATCTAACATAGTTACATTACAGTCATTTAGCAGTTAGAGGTGTTCAAACTCAAAAGAATCAAGAGCTTCAAGAGCACTATAGTATAGTATAGAATATAGTATGTAATAACTATATTTCAGCTTTATTAAATCACCTATTAATCAGTGTTGTATTGATAATTGATGAGCCAAGAACTAAAATAGCACTAACAAGTAACACTCTTTATATTACTAGGCTACACAAAGTCCTTTTAACTGGTGCATATCCTACTCACTTTATCATTTTAGCTCCCATTTAAAGACTTGTCCAATGGACAATTTGGCCACTTCTGGAAAAAGAACTGCACAGTCCAAAATAAATTTATGACCAATATATTTACATTTACAAGAGAGATTCATGACCATGAACAGTATTTATGAATTATCCTCTTTCCAGGCAACCATCATGCCTGCAGGGGTATAGGTCTATGACAAAATGTCAGAGGAGATTTTAAAAAAAGAAAAATCCACTGAGAGTCCAGGCATGTGTCTTTTTCTGGGAAACCCAGCTGTATGAGGATTAGCTGGTGCTCTTTGGCAAAATAAGAAACAGAATTATAATCAATGTGACTTAATTAAATCTTGTTTACTCGCAGCCGTAAGCATGATTTATCTATATTTTGTTTCAAAGAAGACGCAGCAAGTTTTTTCCCCACAGGATATGTCAGCTAAAGTTTACCTCTGAGTAATTCAGATTGACTACCTCTCATAAATGCCAGACACGCTGGGATTGAAGTAGAACTGGCAGCCCTTTTAGAATTCGTCCATTTTTATTTCCCAGAACAGCGACAACATGCAGAGAACATATGCTGCCAAGCAGCCTTTGCAACAACAAGAAGAAAATCTTGCGAATCCTCCAACTTGCATTCAAGCATTTCCTCTTTTTGAATGCACCAAGCGGGAGTGGAAACAGCATAATAGTCCTATAATCTTACAGCTTTTAAAAAGCTAATGTGAGCATGCTCTCCCGTATGCAATAAGCCACTTTGTTTGTTGAAAACTCGCCAAGTGGCAAAAAAGCAGCTGCTATCTCTGCAGTCTCAAGGGGCTAGTTAATTTTAGAAAGATAATCTTCTGCAATATGCTGAGGGATTAAGACGTTAAAAGTCCCAGCATGGGAAGACGATAAGGCTGTGTAGTCATGGACTGTGAGAAACATCCAGTGCATTTTAGGAATAGAGAAGTATGTTACTTATCATGCTAATCAGCATGCAGCTCAGGCAAAACAAACACCAGTTGTTCAATGACATGTCTATGTAATTTGCCACTACCCCTCTGTCTGTGAGCCACAAATGATGATCATGATGACGGCAGTTCATCTTTGGCTATTAGCATTGTCTCCTAAGGCTGTATTGCAGTAGTTTCTCAAGAGATTACCTGCAGGAGAGGAATGCCACACTAAAGCAAAGGAAGCACTGTCTATGACTTAATCAATGTCATTTGCATATGCAGGATAAAACTAATCCTCATCAGAGGGAGCTTCTCCACCTGAGGCAATTTCTTGTCTTTTCCAAGCAATCCTTCTCTTATTAAATGGTCCCTTGACGATATTCACCTTGCCAGAGAGAACAAAGCATGTTACCACACTGTGTGCAGTGGGAGGGAATTCTACAGGGACATTTGGACTCAGTATGAAAGTGTGATGTGATTCAGAGAAAAAAGACCAGGGCTAGCCTGAGCCAAATGTTAGGGTGAGTGTATAGCAGACCCTCTGTAATGCTGTTTGGGTCTGGAACTCAACCAAACAGCAAGTTCCAGGTGAATAACAATGTGTGGATTTGCAGGAACCAGGTTCAAAGTCTGAGGGGAGCACAGCAAGCCTCACCACCCGCTTGCTTCTTGGGCTGCAGCCAAGGCTTTTAAACACCTAGTCAGGGCCAACAGCCGGGGTTCCCCTGCTGTTCCTTTGCTGCACTTGAACGCAACACATAACATATGGGGCAGGAAAATGCAACTAATGTACCCGAAGCTAACCTGAGGATGGAGAAGCCATTCCTCTGTTGGAGGGATTTGTGTCACATTAGAGGGATGCTGGGCAGAAAAGAACTGGGTTTCAAAAGATCCCTTAAGGCACTGTATTGTGGAGACAACCTCTTCCCTCTCACAGACTCCTCTCCATATAAGATAAGCAAATATACACTGGCAGACAAACGTGACATTTTCCTGGTGCAAGAGCTGCTTAAGAGGACGCTTCATAGGTGGGCAAGGCAGATAAGACGACAGCCGGGATTGGAGGGACTGGAAAATCAGCGTGAAAAGAAAATGACATAAAACAGCAAGAGTGGGATTTCACACACCCTTTCATTTTCAAACATCCCTTATGCAAAGATCCACCAAGGGTGAGGTTTTTGAGCAGGGGTGACCCGCCTGCACTAGACTGGTGCTCCTCGTCATGCATATTTCTTTATGATAATGTTCTACCCCAGGGAGCTGTTTGGCTTTCTTTCCTGGCTGAGGCTCATGAGAATCTCACCCTGTTTATAGCCTATCAAATGGATTACAGACTCATTATCAACAGTGCCGTGTGGCCATGGAGGCCTGTCTTTAACACAACATTTCTACTGTGTCAGCCACAACACCAAATTCCATGGCAGGAGAGTTTGAGGTGTGTGTGTTGTGTGACTGTGTGTGTGTAAAGAATGTAGAGAGAAAAGTGGCTAGACTAAAGGCATGGCTGATCCAGTTTTACACGGTGTCTCATTTCTGAAGTTGGAGCAAAGTGATTGGTGACTTTACCAAAAGACTCACTCGTATATAAAAATGGCTATCACTACTTTCTTTTTCTGCTCAATTTTTCTTTTTACGGCCCTGACTGCCGTGTTATACTGAACCTTGATAAGCATATCGGCTGCAGAGAGCCACAGTGAGCAATGTTGGTGTGATGTAATGTGATGTGAAGCTCTGTGAAGGTCTGGGCTCAGTGACGCCATACACGAGACAGTTTAACATCACTACCCATTATGAATTTACCTGCAAAAGGTGACGAGAGAAGAAACTAGTGTTATTCAGCTAGGAAATGACAGCACTGGCCAGAGACTCTCTAAATCAGATTGATGATCCATTTTCCCTGCCCCGGGGCCACAGTAATGTAGGGGGCCTGGGATCCACCGAGGCTGCACAGAGACAGATGGGACCTTGTCTGGTATGACCTTGCTGAGCTAATATTTCTCCCAGGCCTTGTCTGTTGCCTCATCATTAAAGGTGCCATGGCTATCAACAGTGAGGGAATACTTCAAAGACACTGTTTACTTGGACAGGACAGATTCCGGGTGAAGAAAAATCACAGTAGCAGGGTAACAAGGCAAAGAGGGATTGTTTGGCAAATAGTGAAAGAGTTGTGTGTGTGTTTGTGGTTTCTTTGAAAGTCATGCCACGTGTACATACACAGTATTCTGCACCAGCAACCAAACAAACTGCTTGTTGACCACTTCATGTCATCGTTCCATGTCTATTAAACGATTAATCGGCAATTTATGTGCCAATTACTTGATTATTTCAGTAAATTTTCAAGCAAAATTGCCAAACTCTGTCACTTACAGTCTTTCAAAGGTGATAACTGTTTCTTTGTCATATACAATAGGAAAGTGAATATCTTTGGGTTTCAGACTGTGAAACAAACAACATGAATATCTCATCCAGGACTTGTAAAATTATAGTGGGCCTTTTCACTACTTTGTGATTTTTTATAAATTCATCAAGAAAATAATGGTCAGGTTAATCCTAAATGAAAATAACTGTTAGTTGCAGCTCTAATTGATAGGCATACAAAATCTCATAAAAGTGGGATTTGTTTAAGCCTGTAAGATTAAATATGCTCTGTCACAAAAATAAATATCCTTACTATTTAATAAGGCCTTTAAAGGCTTTATTTTGCAGACTTGTTTGCGAATGCGACATCTTTCAAGCTGTTGCAGAAAAATGATTGGGAGCATTGCAGTCTTATTAGCACCACCAAAGGCGTGGTGAGGACATTGACAATAGTTACTTTAGACCTGTGGATCCTGTGTCACCTGTGTCACTTTGCCTCAGGACCACGACTAGTTTGCTATTTCAGTCTGATGACATCCATGGCAAAAACTTGAACAAAGTGAATCACCACATCAAAATGCATAGCTGGTTTGCAACAGGAGGAATTAAAAAGGAAAGAGAATCAAGAAACAGATGGTGAATCAACAAGTGATCTCTCCCCTGTCAAAAAAAAAAAAAAAAAAGAGACAAATTGAGCTTCCCCTGTTTCAGTTCAATCCTAAATATTCAACCGTCATCATTAAAATACAGAATGCTCTGAGAACCTATTATTTGGCCTCCATCTTGTTACGGTGTCAGATGTGGGCCACCGAATTTTTGAGATTTTCAAGTGAGCCATGGATTGGAAAATGTTGGGAACCACTGTTTTAGAGAATCTAACCGAACAGCTATGTGCAACAAATCTAGTCTATCTGAAATTTTACTATCTATCTATAGTCAAAGTTAAGGTCTTAAGTGATGGGTTTATTTTTACTTTCTATTTCAGTTTTAGTAATGAACTAAAAGTAGTTAAAGATGGGATATTTGATGTTATGCTAACAATTCGTCATTACACATATTCACATCTGGCCCCTATCATGGCTGCATGATATACACATGAGTTTATTTGATCAAGTTTTCTCTACTGGTAAGTCATTCTTTTGCAGCTTTGTGTGATTTTAAGCCTCTAAATACATCCAGTGACATTTGGAATGTATTGCGATGCCAGAGTCAGACCAGGAAATATGGTCTAGGAAGCAATCCAGCGGGTCACTGTTACTCACCGCCAGCCAGTAGGAGAGAGATAAGGAAATAATCAGAACAGAGAGGCGAGGGCTAACTTCAGCCAGAATGCACTGACAGATGGGCTCCCACTTTTTTTCTTTAGTACCCTTCCTCTTTTATTTTATCCAAACTAACCAATGCTTATGGAAATAATTTAGTCTTTATAACCTTTATGCAACTTTAGTGCTTAGTATACAATAAAGAAAAAGAACACCCCTCAAGCCCAAACTCTCTTATCTCCAGTTTCTTATCTCTCATTAGCTTTGGCCTTGTGATGAGTGTTGGGGTTTGCAGGGGAGGGGGGTGGATAATCTATTGAAATATGGTTTCATTTTGGATAGACTTTATCAGCAAAGCTATTTAAATTCTGATAATGAAGACTACTGTAAATCCCCCAAGTGCCCTTGTACCACAACATACACACAGCACAACACGCAGTGGGTGGTAATCATTGTGTAATCACTCAAACAACAACACACATCTAGGCCCCTGAGCCTACAGCCACTCCCACTGCAGCCCAGCCCCTTGTATTTGCTGCATTTGTTCTGGGATCTAAGCAATAAGTAAAGCCTCCTTGTAGCCTCAGAGATAGATTGAATTGCAAAAACATGTTGCACCTGGTGCAGCAAGAACAAGATGGAGAAACAACAACGCTGTCTGCATTCGCTATCCAATGGCTGCAACCTTATTGAAAATCTGATAATGATATTTGGTGAGCTTAATGGTTGCCCTCTGCAGGCTATAATCAGTCTCACTCAATCCTGTTTTCGTACCCACCGCGCCCCCATACCCCCCTTCTCTTTTTCATCTTCTGCCTCACTTTCACAGCGTGCGGCTGACAGAGAGGCATGATATACGGCTGCTTCTCTCAGTTTTAAAACTCCCAGCGCCACATCATTTTTCCTTTGCTATTGTTTTCCAGTGGAATTAGTAGACGGGATTCAGAGTCCTGCTCAAGGACACTTCAGCAGGAAGACATGCTAATGTGACAGAGGCTTGAATCTACACTTCATAATTAAAGGAAAGACTTCTTCGTCATTACACCCGCTGCTACTTTATAGTAAATGTAGGATGCCAATACATGCCACATGTTCAGAGCTTCCCCCTAACATGAAACGCATAATGACCCAATTTGCCCTCAAGGAACATAAAAGATTCATCTTATGTGTTCTAATGGAGTGATAGAGACTTTACTGAAAGACTACATCTAAAGCTGTATCTATCTGCTGCTGTGGCTGACATTTTATTAGGCGTGAACAATACATCACTTCCTGTGAAATACCTAGAGGCTTTCAAACCACATTGGCATTTTCATTGTAACACATTTGCAATAATTAACAGAGCTAACTTTTTTATTGTGATTAATAATGGAGTAGAAGATAGCATTATTGAGCTACACATTAAATTGCACTCATTAAACTGACTTTCCTGAATGCACCAACTCAGACTACTAAACGGGACTGTGGAAAGGTCAATGTGATCATTATATAATTTAGCTGGAGAATAATTATGAAATGGTCTAATAAGAGTGATTTCTAATGAGCGGTGTGAGAGTGACACCTCCTTCTCCGTGGAGCTAATCTATCTAATTGTCAAAATGAAGATCCATCTCAGAGCTTTAATGTGATCCAAATGTAACCTAGCATGTTTCTGGCTCCCAAACACACTGTTACTTCTGTACTTAGGTACAGTTTTTAATGAGTATTTCCATTTTTTGCCATTTGATACTTCTACTTCCCTACATTTATTCAACTACAGCTGACGGCTGCAGTTATTAGTTTTAGATTTAAAAAAAAAAAAACATGGTAATCTTCTAAAATACAATGCATTGTAAGATGCGAGATTAAACCAGTGATTCCCTGAATTAGTAAATATAAATTGTGTAGCAGAGCCTCATTTTTTTTCCATCTTCTCTACACCATTAATCATCTCAGAACCTTCCCAGATTTATTTTATGATCCTTTAGAGGCAACCATTGGATTAAACTACCTAACTGTATGTAAAGTAATTTAAAAACTAGCTGCAGCTCAACTGATCACAATAGTAAAATGCTATTTTCAGATTGATGCTATAAGCGAACTAATGTAATATATAATTATAAATCAGTTGGAGTGGCCATTTATATCGAGTAGGTTTACTTTTGCTTTTGTTAGTATATTTTGCTGATAATGCTTTAGTTGGGTTTTAAATGCACTTGTAATATTACTTGTAATAGTAACAGCATTTGTAGTAGAGTTTTTTTTTTTTTTTTTTTTTTTTTTACTTTGCTGTATTGCTACACCGATTTAAGTTAAGGATAAGAGTCGTCTACCTCTTCCTCCACTGGGGCTAAATGTTAAACTGACAGACTCACATAATGTACACTTTTTCAGACATTCTCTCAGAAAATAAGCCATTCATTTCCATGTCTAGAGCACAAAGTGGGATTGAAAAATATATTTTGAAAGTTTTGCCATCTCATTGGCTTTGCTACAAATTCCATCCAAATACAGTATTTTCCCTCTTGTGCAGGCAAACGCCTTTGAGACGGGGGGCAGAGTTGGGAATGGTTCCAGAAGACCAACTCTTCATTTTGCTAGCTTCAGCACTCAATAGCTCCATGATTAAAGCCAGTCTATTTTATTGATTGAAAAGGAAGGAGAGAAAACCCAGAACCTTTCTACCCTTCATTCTCCGCTTTTCCATCTGTAAAAGTGGTGGAAAAAGCCTCCCTTGACCATGTCCAGGCAATTTGGGTGGAGCAGGCCTCTCCTGTTGCACTCAGTGACTCCGGCCATGCTCTGTTACCTCATCTCATCAGCTGGGAAAGTATTTGTGCTTGTAGCTCCAGAGAAGGCGGCCACGAGTTAAATTGAGTTACCTGTTCAGAGATGGTTTCATTTTCCATGGATGGCCCCGGAGATCCTTGATGGAACTGCTAACTGCTCATCACCCCTCGTGTCCCCCAGTGTCTGTCTGAGCAGAGCGAGGTGACATGGCAACAGCAACATGGCTCAGGTGGCACAGACAGCTGGCTGCAGGATCCATCACACTGTCTCAACTGTGGTGTGCAGTCAGATAAACCTGCTTGTTTCACCTTGGTGAAACAACACTGTTTCTCTACTCTTTTTGATGAATATATAGATCATAAACAGTTACTTCCTCACATATTTGTTGCTTTTGCAATATCATTCATTCTTTACAGAAACCAATTTTCTGCGTTCATTGACATGCATGACAACACGCATTTCAGATATATGGGCTATAGATTTACTGAGCAATAAGATAATGATTAATTTTATGGCTGTGATTTATGTGAAAGCTCCATATTATATATGTTAATCCCTGATTGATTTGAATATAATGAACTCTCTAAGATATGTCAATCTACCATAAGTGATATGGAAAGGGCAGAGGCTAGAGGCTTGGCTCGTGTCCTGTCTGTCTCTGTTGATAACCACAGGGCAAGAGATGAAAGGCAGAGAGGAGAGGTGTAAAGAAGTGATGTGGGGAGATAAGAGCTGAGAGGATAAACGAAAGGAGAGGAGTAAAGGGTGAGAGGAGAAGGGGCAAGAAGCAGCTGGAGGAAGGTTTTAGAGGATGAGCACGGAGGAGGAAGAGAGGACAAGATATGAGAGCAGAAGAGAGAAACAAGAGATGACAAAAAAAGGGAAGAGAGGAGGAAGGAGATGAGAGGATAAAAGATAAAAGAGCAGGGGAAGAGCAGACAGCATGCCAACCCACAGTCACGTCAGACAATTTACTATGTTCTGGCCCATAATGTTTTATAGCACAATCACTGATAGCACAGTAGTCAGTAGTGATCTCATTTCACAACCCATATCCTTCAGTAATGTGAACACAAAGGGAGAAGCAGAGCCATTAGTGGCGTCCAGTGCTCATATACTGATACTCATGCATAATTGGCTTTCATGGAAGGAAGCAAGAAAGGGTAAACAGCAAGCAATCATATTAACTCCTGTGAGTCCTAATTGAAATCCGTTAACAATCAGCACAGATGACAGAGGGAGTGGAGACGTGGGGCTATTCATACCTCGAGCCCCCTTTCCAGCATGCTGCTCTCTGTGTATTGACACGCGTGAAAACGTGGGTTTGCATTATAATCAAGAGTAACGCTTGATTCCTGGGCTCATGGGTTGCATTTCTTCCCACCGTGTACAGTGTAAATTAGCTGGATCTGAAATAGAAAAATATCCAGGTCTGCCAATGGTACCATAAGAGAATATCAATTAACAAAATAATTTTCAATTAATCTTAAATGAACAGTACAACATTTGGGCAAATCATTTTTTGCACCTTTATGCTGCGAGTTAGACGAAAAGATCAATACCTCCCTATCTGCAGCAGATGATTGATTAACGCTTTCCCACCACTTTTTAGACTAAGCTTTCCCAAAAATCCAGCACCTCTGAAGTCCTATATTTAACAAGTTAAATCTCAATTGTTTAACTTAACAAAAACTGATATATAAAAATGACATTTTGGCACATTTGGTATTTTTTTGTACCGAGACAAGTCAAGTAAGACTTTAAAAGGTCTGAGCAGGCAGGTTTCTTACCTTTGGACTATAGAGCCAAACCACAAATTCGGTAAGGCCAAGGTATCGGCAGCTGTTAACTTACTGCAGATAAACCTGTATTTCTATACAAGACAGCTGAATAACAACTACTTGTAGAACAAAAAGGGTTGAACAGCTTAAACAGTGTCTCCATTAACTGTTTGTCCACCTGAGAACACTGGGATGTAGATTTTTCCAAATGTCCCTCTCAATATACGTTTGAGTCACAACAATCTAATAGTAAATTTGTTTCAAGAATGTTTGTTCATGTTATGTTTACATTTTATATATTGTTATCAGATTTCTCACAAATACTGGTATCTATATTGGCTTGAAAAGTCCAGTAATGGTCAGACTATACTTTGGACAGAGCCAGGCTAGCTGCTAAATTATGCTGCTAGTATGTTTTATTTCAGTTTTTTACCTAGTAGTTTTAATTGTATTTGTCTATTGTGTGTGGTATAATATTTCTTTAAAAGGTTTCTTTTTATTCTTATTCCTTTATGTAGCATCAATATTGGTGACAGAGGAAAGAGGAAGAGTGCATTGGGTGCTTCACCATTCTAGTAGATTCTTAGACCACTAGATGGTGTGCTTGTCTCTTCACGCTTACAGTACACCACATCTGCCAGATGGGTTGAGTGGAGAGAAGCTCTAACTGGGAAAGATAGAGTCATATTGCCTTGAGTGCAACTCACATTATGCAACATATAAAACCACCATCTCACCAGTTTCGGAGTGTTTTTTTTTTTTTTTTGAGTCAAACGCCGCAACTCACGAATGTGGTGCGTATGGAACAACTGAGTAGCTCCTCGTGACAAGCAAACAATCTAAGCTGTCTGAAACAACTTTCCAACAAAGAGCTCCTCCAGACTAAAAATTCACCCACGGAGAAAAACGATATAAAACCCAATCTCCCAAAACTTTATCCAGGCACTGACTCACTCATATTTGAGACTGGCTGTCAGCCATGGCAACAAAAAGCTGTTGAAATAAATACAGAACAAGGGTGCGTATGCTCAGGTTCAAGGGTTCAGCACTGGTGGACAGAGGCTATGGAAATCCTTCAGCTGCAGGGTTTACAGAGTTCCTGCTGGATATTTTTAGTGCACTAATGTGGCAGACAGGCCTGCTCTTGTGTCTTGTCCCACCCTGTCACTTTGTCAAATATTTATTAAATAACAAACATACAGCTCGACATTGTTTATTTCCCTGTCAGTTTCTAGACTTTATCTTTCAAATCACATTACAGCGTGTTATTGTAGGAATAAAGCTGCTACTTGGTATTAAGCTGTTGTGGATATTGTTAACATAATTTAAACACTTATTCTTTATGAGCTAAGCATTACTTTTGAGTACAGGGGATGGATAATAACAGAGGAAGTCTCACATACGTTCCAGCATTCTTGTATTTCAGCGTTATAAGTGAACACTATGCACATTGCAATCTTGCATCCGAGAATATGAAGCCTTATATTATAAACTCTTAGTGAGCATCACTGCTTCTCAAGGGCAAGATAAGAGCAGACATTTATTGGTGCTGCTGTGTGTTTCTTCTTTCTTTTCCTTCTCTTCCTCTCTGCAGCAGATGGTAAAGAGAAAATCACTTTCTGCTGGGGGCAGGATGCATCAGGGTCAGGGTTTAAGCTTTGAGGTCCACTCTGAACCTGACTGATTGGGCAGGACTATTTTGCATACGCTGAGTCTAATCAAATATATGTGAAAGAAGGCAGTGGGATTTGCAAAGCAGCTTGATACAAAGATACTGATTAGATTAGGGATTTTGCAGAACAGCAGGCTGGAACCACACCGTCCAGTCTGACAACAGACACATACAGGCACATGCACAAACAAATAGAGACCAACAGAGATTTGTTGACAGCACTGAGTTGAAGAGAGGAAGAGAGAAAGTGTTAATATTGACATTCCAGAGGACCTCACTCTGCTGAAACTACATACACTAGAAAAAGGTAAAAAATCATTGTCTTACAATTTAAGTGAATAAGTCTGCACAGAAACTCAACTACCTGTGTGTCCTGTTTACCTGTTCATGCTTCGATTGAGCTTATCTCCGAGGACAATGGCAATTGATTGCACTCGAAAACGACAGATCCTTTACAGAATGGAAGTCAATACTGAAAATAATGAGGTACTGAAATGTTCAAGTTATGTCAACAGCAGCAAAACAAGGGCTGCTTGAGAAAAAGAACATGTTTTCCCCACACAATTATACTGTAGCTAAAAACAATTGCAGCCACTGACATGATGCTGGCACGATGGTAGACCTTATTTAAATGTCTCATATGCTCATATTCTTCTGAGCGCACCAAACCATGAATCATTACCAGCTTATGCAGATGAACATACTGGTTTATAGGGCTTATGTGATCTGTTTACAATTAAGAACTCAGAAAAAAACACTACATACATGATTGCAGCGGCCCATCCAACACACGGGAGTGTTACATAATACCTTGAAACTGTGAATCAATGAAGCATAAATATTTAAAAGGCTATCTGGATACAGATCTCCTTTAGAGTAGGACAAAGTTCAATTTGCAGAAAAATAGACAAATTACTTTGAGGCCATTTGAGCCATGATATAAGCCCACATAAACATAACACCTACATGGAGGTCCTGTTTAGAATCCCTTTCTAACATATCTCAAATGTACATGAGTGGGTGTATATATTTCTTACATGTTCCAGCCAAGCTGATGACTAGCCTTGGGACAAGACTGTGTGTAATGCCACAATGCCAAAGATGGTGATAGCTTGTTCATTTTGACACAAATACATCCAAATGGTGTTTTCTCACCCTTAATCCTATTCATAAACACTGCAGAGGAATATTCAGAACTGATTTTAGACTGAAGCCTTACACCTAATATTAAGCCTCAGTTGCCTGTATCCACCTTCCTGTGGACTATACATCTGCTCCCATCAGCCCACCTTTTGAGAACTGAACCCCATCCAGTGCGCCCGAATCCACAGGGAATCTGCTATGTGCCTCTGCTGAGTGAGTGAGTGAGTGAGTGAGTGAGTGAGTGAGTGAGTGAGTGAGTGAGTGAGTGAGTGAGTGAGTGAGTGAGTGAGTGAGGGAGTAGGAGTCAGTCAAAGCCTTGAGCACTTATAGGGAGGGGGAGGTGGAGGGTTGGGGGTAGCAGTGAGGAGGTGGCTGCTGGGAGGCAAAGCTAATTCACTGTGACAGAAATCAGAGCTGTCAGGACCACCACGACCAAGCAGCATGGACAGCATATATCCAGTCAAACCCTCAGCCAAGGGGAAGGAAGGATGTCGGGGGCTGAAAAAGAAAGGAGGGGATGTGCTGCATAAGGCACTTAGAGAGAATGAATGTGTGTATGGGTGTGTGTGTGTGTGTGTGTGTGTGTGTGTGTGTGTGTGTGTGTGTGTGTGGTGGGGGGGGCAAGATCTATCCACTCAAAACCACTAGACACAACAGGGAGGCACAGAGGTAAGAAGAGATATTCAGAGTGAGAATTTCAATACAAGCAGGATTTGCCAAATTCAAGGGGTCAAAAAAACAAACAAAAACAAAACAAACAAAAACAAACAGGTGTTTTAACAACAATAAGTAAACCAGCATGCAGGGTCACACACACTCGAGACAAGAAAAGAATACAGTAGGCAGAGCTAAATTTCTGTCTACTGGGATTATTGATGAAAGGTTACTGGATAACACATGTAATATTCATGAGAAAAGATCGTAGGTTCTAATAATCTGTTAGTAAGAAAACACTAAAAGTTTAATGGAATAGAATATTAATAGCATTTTGTGGGAAAAATGATATTGTTGAAAGAGGAAGAAACAGAGAGAGACAGAGATGGAGAAGTGCAGCCACTGGCATTATCACTTAATGATGAGAGAGGGAAACACAAGGCTGCTCTCTAAATGACACAGAGAAGGAGGAGGGGATTGTGAGAGATTAAGCGAGCTCTATGCTGTTTGTTACACACTGCAAAGCACTGCAGGATGTTTGTTGAGCGGCGCTCTCATTTGGGACAGGAAAAAGCCAGTGGGGAGACCTCGAACTTGGCTGAAGAGAAAGGCGAGAGCAGTGCATTGTTCCTCGAGCGCCTCAGGAGGAGGATCTGAGAGGCAGATAAGGATTAGACAGCAATGTTGTGAGTATTCACTGATGGGATGCAACTTCGAAAGAGGAAATGCGCGGGAAAGTTGGTGTTGCTAAGCAGTTTAATTTGGCTTTGTGGATTGGAAGTGTTTTTTGTTTTTTTTTTTCTTTTCGTTTTTTTGGAGGGAAGAATAGAATTAACTAAGAGAGCCAAACTGCTTACTTGTCTGGAAGTGGTATTAACTTTTCCCCTTTCTGCTTTTAAAAGCATAAAGACTTTACAAATCAGTAGCAGAAAATCTGTCAGAAAGGAAATATAATGTTAAACAGCTGATATCAACTGAGAAGAAACTTTCCAGGTGAAGTATTTCCCTCTAAATGTGTTTTAAAATTTCCTATTTAGTGGACAATGATCTCATGACAATTAGTCAATGAGTTCACTTTCAGGAAATTTTGGGAATCATAAATAACATAGCCTCAAAATATTCCAAACTCAAGCATGGTTTTTTCTGCTGTTAGTCATCTTCTGTCATAAGGAACCTAAAATCTTAGGGTTTCGGACCTTTTCTCGGACAAAACAAGACGTTTCAAGGTTTTGAGCAAACATTAGAAGCATTTTTCACAGACATTTTCTCACATTATAGACCAAATGATTCATTAATTTACTGAGCAAAATAATCAACAGATTAACAGACAGTGAAAATAAACACTGCATCCGCATACTGATTAGTACACCAAAAAATGTACTACTTCTGTGTTCATATAAACATCCCTAAATAGACTGAGGTGAGCATTTGTGATTCAAAAGCTGAATCGGAAGATTTTTCTGAGGCAAAACGGATTTGCAGCTACCACATTAAACCAGTTTCATCTTCTGCCATGGAAGTGAGAGCTTTCTGTATGGCATTAACTTTGCAGTCATCTTATATCATCTACCGAACGGTCAAAGTAGCAGGTGGATTGAAAAAGAGTAGCTTTTTAATAGATGCTGTTTCTTATCTGATTGTTATCTGACCAGGGTAAACTCCACGGATTAGAAAACTTGGAGGATCTGACTTCCAGAAACATGACCCCTGGACTGTATCCAGGCTTTCTCCTGGTGCTGCTCTGTCTCCTCCACATCTCTGAGGAGGCTTGTCCATCCATGTGCCTTTGTACATCTGACACAGTGAGCTGTAGCTCTGCAGGTCTGGCCAAGCTACCTCTGTCCCTGCCCTTCTTCTCTGTTACCCTTGACGTCAGCCACAACCATTTGTCATGGCTGGGTCCTGGTAGCTTCAACACGATGCCCCGACTGGAAAACCTCCGGATGGCCCATAATCAACTCAGTGCTCTGGGCCATGGGGTGTTTCAAAACACCTCCGGCCTAAGGCACCTTGACCTATCCTCCAACAAGCTGCATGTGGTGGAGCAGCACTACTTCCAAGGGCTGTGGAGGTTGGAGGAGCTCCTTCTCTTCAATAATAAGATCACTCAGGTGGAGGCCAGCACGCTGAGTGGTCTGAGCAGCTTAAAAAAGGCCTACTTCAGCCTCAACCAAATCACACACTTCCCGTTCTTCTCCATTCAAGACCACAGTCATCCTTTCCTGACCATGCTAGATCTCTCATCCAACCGCATGAGTCATCTGCCCTGGGAGGATGTGAAAGCTTTGCCTGGGTTGGTGCAGCGGGGGCTCTATCTGCACAACAACTCTCTGCTCTGTGACTGCACGATGTACAGCGTGTTCTGGCACTGGGATCTTAGGGGTTATGACTCACTGAAGGACTTTATGGATGAGCACACCTGCTCCATCTATGGGGACCCACGAGCATCTATCCGGTTCCTGCGACACAACCGCTTCTTCCACAACTGCACTGTGGAAAAAGCCGTCTCGCAGCCTGTGACTGTGCTCCTCTCCACCGTGTTGGTTTCAGAGGGAGACAGGGTGCGTCTGGACTGCCAAACATCCCTGAGTAGCACAGACCTCTCATTTACATGGCTCTCCCCCAGCAAGGGGTACATCACCCAGGCTAGCATAAATGACACGTTAATTAGCCTGTTTCCTAATGGCACCTTGGAGATCCAAGCAGCCAAGGTCAATGACTCAGGTCTGTACGTGTGCACAGCTGTGGATATTAAACAGGCACTGAATGCAACTCGTGAGGTGAATGTGACGGTGTTGCTGCCTGCAGGGGAGTCATTCAACACTGGCTACACAACATTACTCGGCTGTGTGGTGACTTTGGTCTTCATCCTCATGTACCTCTACTTGACTCCATGTCGCTGTAGCTGCTGCAAACAGCCCAAACCTGTAGTCATCCCCATTGCGACCTATGACCCCAGCACCCTGACTTCTGTTTTTTCCCCCTCCACAAGAGACCAGCCCAAAATCCAAACTGATAAGCATGTGGCATTCATGGAGCCGATGATAAGTGAAGAAGGAACAGAATGGACACGTGAAAGCGGATGCTGAACAGCCATGTGCAGGGTTTTTCTTTTTCTTTATTTTCGGCAGAGGAATAAGGGGGCCGTGGGACAAATCAGAAAAATTCCTTACTCAGGAATTAGCATTGGGATGTTATTAGAAGTGAGTGTTAAAGCTGTAAAGGAAAAAAAGAACATCATGTCTCTTTCCTTACTGTCAGCTACAGTTAAAAGAACTCAAAAAAAAAGCAATCTCCCATGTTCCATTTCTGCTCTTTTCTGTCATCTGGCCCAGTAGTCGAAATGAAAGTTTCAACTTCGGTTTATTACAGTCAGTGTACTGACACTGCACAATCAGAGTAGAGCCATTATCAGCCCTTTAAAAAAAAAAAAAAAATCAGCTAATAACATCTATGTGTGCTCAGGTACAGCAATTGGGGGGGGGGGGCGTTCTTGTGGGATCAGAGAATGAATCTAGCTCACTTTTCACACAAGTGTTTAACAAGGATTAAAAGTCCCAGTTCAACATTATGACTGTGACAGACTAGAGGAAGTAAGTTCAGACTTAGACTTCAGATCTTAGCTGAGTTTCATGACTCCATATTTAACACAGCATTGCACTGAAAATGACTACATACAGACCATATTTCTTATAATATGCAGATTCGATGTGTAGAACTTAAAACTCAATGCAAGTCCTGAAAACCTCTGTTCCCTGTTTTCTTAATAAAGCATTAGAGCAAATGCCCACTCTTCTAATGCAGTTTTAGTTTTGAAGGCAATTATTGTAGCCACTACCATCTAAAAAAGGAGGAATTAAGATACAACAAGAAAGCAACGGATGTTTCTATGCAGAAGCTATGGCTTGAAGCAAACATTTAAAAGTCTTATCTTGCAGAAAACAGAGGCATAACCTGCAGTGATCCATCATACATATACATATCTCACACAAACCTGTTGCATTAATCTAGCAGCAGAAAACAATGAGTCTCTATCAGTGCTCTGCTTATCTGGCAAATAGTGAAGTACAGAAATCAGGAGTGTCAACAAACAAGAACAAACAATTGGACTGCTCTTCAAAGACACCATCTCTTTGATCAAACACAGCACAGCACTTTGAACACTGCGGAACAAACACAACCACAAAATTTGAACTGAAGTGACAAATACTTCAAGTAGCTCTGATGCAAACCCCAAGGGGGGCCTTATTTTGTATTGCTTTGCTTTTTTTTTTTTTTTTAAATTCAGTGTAACAAGCTTTAAATGACAGAATTACACAGAGCAACAACAGAGATGAAAGACGCTGAAGAAGGGCTTGCATGCACTGCCGTATGTGGGATGAGAACATGTCGACGACATTAAAGAGAGCATATGGGTGGCTGTGGAGGAAGAGATACACCGAAATCTGATGAGACAAACGGTAGCTTCAAAAGAAAAAAGAAAAAAAAAATCAATTTCTCAAAGTCCAAGAATCCATAATGTTCAGAGATTGTAGTTTAATCTGAATGCACACACTGTGTGGGACTAAGGATTGCATCGAGATTGAATAGGATTAGATGTAATCCTTCATATAATGTCAAAGGCAAGTTGTTAGTAACCGCACATCTCACAAAGGAAAGCATGTCATTAGAGAAGAGGGGCCTTTGAATATTTCTAAATCCTTAATTAAAATGTGACTCCTTTCAACCCCAAACAGAATAACATTGTTGTGCAACTTCAATGTAAATTCACTGACAAAAAAGGTGTAGATCTACAGTCAAATGGGCAACCGCACATGAAACTGGGACAGGCGAGCTCTTTGACAGCGCTAACTTTCATCACTATTAAACGCTCAGGGATTAAACAAAATCTGTTAGACTAAGGGACCACAGTAATGTAATGCACTCTGTTTAATCATACTACTACTACTACTTACATATATATATATATATATAT